>CAOKZL010000851.1:600000-843630 GCA_948472985.1 Iguana delicatissima
AGAAATCAGGGTAACAGCAGGACAATTGCATGATAAAAGTCTCCAGTGATGTATTTAAGTCTTTTACGCCAAGTCTCAAGTCAAGTCCCAGGTCTCTACCTTCGAGTCTCAAGTCCTTGCAAGATACTTTCAAGTCAAGTCTCAAGTCTGGGAAGCCAACTTTATACCCCAACATATGTTCCAGAATTTCTGGACAGAGTCAAATGAAGTCAGTTTTAATAATTTAAGTAGAGTAGGTCCTCTACTTTTGTGATTTTGCCATCTGCAGCTTCAGAAGAGGGAAATAAGATCCTTCTTACTTCCCATTTGCAAAGCTGGAGGCTTTTCAGAAGTGGGGAATAGGATCCTTCTTATTCCCCATTATTGAAGCCTCATGAACTTTAGAAGGAAGGATCCTTCCTCCTCAAGCCCACTGCCTAACACATTTTCTGTTTCCCTCTGAGATATGTGCCCTGCACTCTGGGCACAAGTTTTACTTTCTCCTCTTAGGAAAAGTTTTAGAAATCTCCTTCTATACGTAGTGGGAACAGGCTGTTGAGCAGACCTCAACCCACCTCAAGCCCATCGCCTAACCCATTCACTGTTCTCTCTGAGAAATGTGTCCACACTTTGGGCTTGAGACAGATTGTCATGTGACCAGCAAGTTGTAAGATTTCTGGATAAATGTGTTATGTTTCTGAGCCAAGGGCAGTAAGTCAGTCACTAAAAATATGCAAGTCTCAAATCGAGTTGAGTCAGTGTGTAATTTTTGCCAAGTCAACTTCAAGTTGAGTCACTGAAGTGACTTAAGTCTGATGTGAGTCCAAGTCAATTGACTTGAGTCTACATCACTGAAAGTCTCATTAGGAAATATCCAAAGAGGAGAGTTAAGATACATACAATAGTTACCATGTTGGACTGGGACTTGAGAGATCCAGGTTTGAGTTCCCACTGAGCCATTAAATTCACTGGGTGACCTTGGACCACTCACATTCTTTCAGCTTGATCTACTACACAGGGCTGTTTGAGAAGGAGAAAAGACATTGAAGGAAAGGCAGAATGTAAATGGAAGAATTAGTAAACAAAGGGTGACCTTCTGATTGCTTTGGGAACAGAGACTTCTGTTTTTGAAACTGCTATTTTAGCAAATATAGAAAATTCTTCTTACTTAAAATATCTCCCCCCTTTCATTTTGTTCCCTTCTTGCCATCTTTATCTCATGGTAGTATTAACCCACTTCTGTCAAAGGCCATCTCACCTGCCATGCACTGGATTACTTGTGCTCCATAAACTTCATTCAGAGTTAAGCAGCAGTATTTATTGCAAGGAGGGAAACAACACAGCACACTTTCTTAGAAGTTGCTGAGACTACAGGAGACAGGATGGTTGCATGTTTTATACCTTGGCATACAAATTTAGGTGCACAAAGCTGTGATTTATGAAGACCAGAAATCTCACATCACCACACCAGTTTAAGGTATTTTCCTAGACTCTCCATTGTTTACATATCTTTCATCCTTGAGGTAAGAACAAGCTCCTGTCTTCTTATCTTTGAGCATTGCCAGTTCTTATAACACATTTCTAATACTTTAATTCTTCTCCCACTGATCTTCTTCCTCTTCCCCTTCCCTGGATACACTGTAGCGCTGAACAATAAAGCAATTAACCATTTGGGGTCCTGGAATAACAAGCCAACTTTCACTGGATACATGGTAGCAATCCACAATTGACAATTGGTACTTTGACGCACTCTACACGCTATGACCATGCATAAGCTAGCCAGTCTATTGTATTACATGTTCCATTACCTATCTTATGATATGAGCCACACATCTGGACATCATCCCACAATGTGTGGATGTGCTGCATTTCCTACAAGCTTCTATAATAAGAATCTAAGGCTATTGTGAAAGAAAAGAATTGCAAGTAAGCAAGCAAAGGATTTGCATCTGACTGTACTATTGGCAAAGGATGGGAAGCATATCTCAAAGTTTCACCTTCTCCCACACTCTTTTAAAAAAATCCATCAGTTTCTTGTTATCCTGAATATGAAGATGTCTGTGAATTTTGACAAATTCTTCAAAAATACTCTGAAATAAATTTTTCCCCAACCTTGCACTGTCCATCTTCAATAGATCCAGTTCTTCACAAGAGCACAAGAAAGCTGTTATATCTGCCTGCCATGTGGGTGTATGCCTCTTACACTAGCCAGAAGAAATGGAGATAATTTGGATGGGGCAATGTTGTTTTTTAAAATGGAGTCCAGTGACTACATGGACTTAATTAAGTGCTTTCTCCAGAATGTTGCTTATTCAGGGCCTCAGGAACTGTGGCCCTTTGCTTGCTAGATCTATCAGTCCCAACTGGCATGACAAGGGCTCACTGTGAAGGGAATTGTAGCCCTACAGCACCTAAAGGGCCATAAGTTCCCTTCCAACACAGAATGAGCAACAAGAGAGAGAAGCTGTTGCTTTGATCATGATGCACTGATGTTGCTGAAAGAACAGATTACTGCTCAACTGAATATTTACAAATGCTCAGAACTGGGTGAAACTTCCAATTCTGATTTCAGAGTCTGAGTTGGGAAATGTAATTAATATTTTGCATTTTGGATGTCAGATGTTTAGCACCACCAAAGCCGGGTGCTTTATCATGGTTGGCATCTCTTCAATGTAGTTGGCAGTCTGCAAAAATGAAATTTCACAAACTGTCAACTGTCAATTTTTTTTTTATTATTGCATGACATTTATCAAATTCTGCCAGTTTTTTTTTAAAGAAAAAACCTTCTGCAATGCACAGTCATGGAAAAATATTGAGTGGGTTGTAATCTGTGAATATATTTCACATAGCTGCTTCTAACAGTAGCCATGAGAGGGGGCAATCAAGGTTGGAATCATATACCTCACAAGGAGGCTGATTTCCCCCCTTTTATGCTGTAGTTATGATAAAAATTACACACACCACAAGAAGTTGTTCTCTTTTACAAAGGGCCAGGCAGGCCTTCATTCAGGATATTCCATTCTACCAGTCTACTTCTCCATCCCTCTGCCCTAACAGAAGCATTTGGTCACCGTGAAGCATGTTCAGTTGTCTTTTGGCTGTCTCTTGCAATGACTCTAAAGTTTTATCTTTTCCTTTTTTACCTGGCTTTTTCACATTACTATGCTGATACCTCTTTCTTGTTGCCCAATTCAAATTTGGTTACATAGCTGCCATGATTCAGCAACTGTGTTTGCCATTTCTGGATATGACACTGTCTATGCACACTGTTCAGCATTATACTTTGCAAAAAGGAATTGTGGACAGGATTTTTTAAAATATTGGTTTCTGTTCCAGAAAACACCTTTCTAAAGAATAATTTTATTTATTTATTACATGACCTTTCTTCCATTGTGGGGGCCTAAGATGGCTTACAATATAACTTAAAACAAGATATACCTAAACCATTATACAATATTAAAAAAAACTTTAAAAATTAAATAGACATTAAACTGACAGTCTCTTGAGGGACAGGAGAAGGTGAACTTGCAATTTTGGAGTGAAGGCTGATTGTTTGGCTAAGCTGTTTGGAGACTTCCTTGTGTGTTTTGAACCTGCACCTCATAGGACAGGGTTTCCAGGCCTTCTACTACTTTGTCATCTACTCTCTCTGCAAACATTCCAGCTTGTCAATATCCTTCTTCAACTATAGTACCCAGAATAGGACACAGTATTCCATGTGGAGTCTGATCAATGCAGATTGAGTAGAATAGAGTGGTATTATTACTTCCCTCAATCTAGATACTATATTCTTATTGATGCAGCCTAGAATCGCATTGGCTTTTTTTAGCTGCCACATCACATTGTTGACCTATGTTCAACTTGTGGTCTACTAAGACTCTGAAATCCCTTTCACATATACTGTGGTCAAACCAGCTGTCACCCATGCTATATCTGTGTATTTCCTTTTTTCTGCCAAAGTCTAGTACCTTACATTTCTCCTTGTTGATATTCATTTTGCTAGTTTTGGCAAAATCTGTTATCTAATCTGTTAGGGTCATTTTGAATTCTGATCCTGTCGTGGGGTATTAACTACCTCTCCTAATTTGGTGTCATCTGCAAATTTGATCAGCAGGCCCTCTATTCCCTCATTCAAGTCACTGATAAAGACGTTGAATAGCACTGGGCCCAGGACAGAACCCTGTGGCACGTCACTAGTCACTTCTCTCTAGGATGAAGTAGAGTCACTGGTTACTACCCTTTGGGTTTGGTTGGTCAACCAATTACAAATCCACCTAACAGTAGTATTGTCTAGCCCACATTTTACTAGCTTGTTTGCAAGAATATCATGGAGGAACTTCTCATAGGCCTTACTGAAATTTCAGTGCTGTAATCCAACTGGGATGCAACTAAGGCACGTGTTACTGTGGTGAGGTGAAACATCCCAATGAAAGAGCTCAGTTGGTACATTAGGTTTGACTATCCAAATGCGCTGCTGGCCATCATAGAAACCTGAGCACCCAGGTTCAGAGCTGAATTCAGATATACATTCAAACTATAATCCTATCCAGCACAAGTGTACTTATTCCAACCACTTTTAGTGGCTTCTTGTATGTATTAAATAGCAGTTGGGACTAAACGAAACCGTGTGGGACTCCACAAGCCGAAGGTCAAGGAGCTGAACAGGACTCCCCCAGCAGCACCTCCTGGGTTCAAAACAATGCCTCCAAATCCCATTCCAGAGAAGCAATCAAGAAGTATACCATGCTCCATGGTACTGAATGTCATTGAGAGGTCCAGAAGAGCCCACAGGGACACACTCCTCCTGCCCAGTTCCTGGAGAAGGTGACCAAAGCTGTTTCTGTCCCATTACTAGGACTGAAGCAAGATTGAAATAGATCCTGATAGTCTCATCCAGAAACCTCTGGAGCTGGGAAGCCACCACATGCTCCAGCACCTTGTCCAGAAATGGAGTATAGGAGACTGGCTGATAAATTACCACACAGAGCGGGATTCAGGGAAGCTTTTTAAAACAAAGGCCTTACAATTGCTTTTTTTGGGCAATTTTGCACGATACTTTTTTAGAGAATAGCTTTGTACAGTTTCATAATCCATCCATCCATCCATCCATCCATCCATCCATCCATCCATCCATCCATCTCTGGCCTCCTTGATCAGCCAGGGAAGGGAAAGATCTGGTATAAATGTGCATGTGATGGCTGTTACTTCTTCAGGGATCCTCTCCACATCTTCAGGCTGCATAAGGTGAAAATTATTCATTACCTTTGGAAAAGGAGCCAAGGTTATATCCAGAGGATCTGTATTAAATGTAGCATTCAAGTCAGAGTGGATCTAGTCATCATCTCATTTATTTCATTGTTGCCAGCTTCCTAGAGAACTAGGAGCTGCTTTAGCTCTAATCTGTGAGAGGAGACCATTGCGTTGGCCATTTCCTCATTCCACTGCTCTGGCCATTTCCCCATTCCAAAGGTCAGCCAGGGCTTTGACGGAATCACTTGCCGAGGCAACAAGAAACTC
Source organism: Iguana delicatissima (assembly GCA_948472985.1). NCBI lineage: Eukaryota > Metazoa > Chordata > Lepidosauria > Squamata > Iguanidae > Iguana > Iguana delicatissima. The sequence goes on from CAOKZL010000851.1 coordinate 605,497, forward strand.
CCCAAGAGCCATCAGAAATCCATTAAAATCCGTAAACCTCCTGGGATGGATCATCTTAATTTGTTTCCCACCTCTGCAGAAGTGCCAGTAAGTCTAAAGCTGACCAGATAGTGGTATGAACATAACAATGGAATTGTGAAAAATTCCTCCACTCCCAGATCACCACCATCCCACCCAGCATAGAAGACAAAGTCCAGAGTATGTCCAGTAGCATGCATAGGGCCAGATACCACTTGGAACAGATCCATGGTTGTTATGGTGGACATGAAGTCTTGATTTGCTTCTTGAAGGGCAGTCTCAGCATTGATGCTGAAGTTCCCAAGCATCATAAGCTGAGGGGACTCCAACACTAATCCCAGGACCATCCCAGATAGTTCATCAGGACTCTTGAGCAGGAGCATTGGTGTTGCACCAGCAAAATCCATCATCTGTTTTGGCCATGAAGCTTCAAATACACACACTCAGACCGTGCAAACTGTGGAGGACAGCACCTGGTCAAAGAGATGGAATCCTGTTAAACTACTGCAGTTCCACCTCCCCACTTCCCAGGTCTCACATGCTTCTACACAGAGAAAACTGGTAGGCAAAGATGAGAGAGATTAATGCCTCCAGTATGATTCAACCATGTTTTTGTGATACAGGCCAGGTCTACATGCTGATTCAGGATCAACTACTGAATGGAAGGTCTTTTCCCATTTACTGATCTGGGATTCACCACCAGCATTTTTAACCCAGGGGGATGGTTGTGAAGCTATCAAAGCTATTTGGAACAGAGGATATTTTAGGAACAACCAACACACTATTTTGATATTTTCTCTTTTTCTACTTTTGCAAGGGTCCTGTGCCCCAATTCTGGCCAATGTGGTGGGCCAACTGTACTTCTCTAGTATCATAATGAGTAATGAAAATAAATTACTTTAAAAGGAAATCTTCCCTGGTCTGCCTTACGATCATTATTAATTTGTTCCACAATGAATGAGCACATCTCATAGGAAAATAGAAGCCATAGTGATTTTGTTAATGTAAGTTTATCTATAACATCATTCTGATCATAAAATCTGAGTGACTGAGGTGCTAGGAATTCCTCTGCTGAATTATTTTCAGGCCATAATCCTCCTTCATTGGTTATAGTAAATACTCAAATTATCTAGCACTCATACTTCACATTACCCCTCCTCACTGTGCAATCTTCTGCTGCTTTTTGTCAGTTGTTCAACCAACCTCATTTTCCCTAGCAGGTTTCAGGTCTAGGCATTGGGAGTGCTATTTAGGTCTGTCCTATTGAGACTTTTATTAAAATCTTCCATTTATTCTCTCCATTTTTCTGCATGATTTAATAAAGTGCATTTCAAGCACTTTGTTAAGGGCAGAAGGAACTGGGAGAACAGACAGTGGCATTACCAGCAAAGGAAATATTTCAGCATTTGTAATTTTGCCTTTGTTATAATGGAACCCTTTCCTGATTCATGGGGATCAATCAAAGTACAGTATGAAAACAGGTGATCTTATACCAGGCTGTACATTAATTTTGGTGTAAATATAAAGCTAAAGCACTAAGATTCTCAGTTGATAAAAACCTCAGGTTTGCATTCTTAATCCAATCTTAAACCTATATGATATTTTGGTAATTTTATACTCCATTGGAGATTTTATTTTCATAAGTTAATTGGATTGTTGTATTTAGTTTTATCTGATACAAGCCTTTCGGCAGGCTACTTTCACTCCATGCAACTGTGCTTTCCTATGTTCATAACCTTTCCCTATGAACTGTACAATTTCAGAGAACTGGGTACAGTTAATCCTCCACATTCACTAAGGTTGGGAGTGCAGAACTCCTGCAAATGTGGGAAAATCACAAAGATCAAAATATGTGTATGTGCCTGTTGAAAGGGTGCTGAGGCATGGTGAGGAGAATGGACACCCAGGGTCTAAACCAGATCCAGGAAAGAAGAGAAAAGGGGGTGGGTTGGCATGGTGCCCCTGGCCCTATACTTCCTCTCTCTTCTCTGTCTCCTTCCTTGGGTGTGTGGGGTGCTGAGAAATTGGGCTGCAAGCCATCCTTAGTTGTCCAAGCAGCTGCTGGTGGAGAAGGAGGACCAGAGGTGGCTGCATAGCCTGCTTGGAACTGCTGAGAGGGAAGGTTCCCCTGGAAAAGAAGTGCCTGATGTGAGGGAGGGCAGAGGTGGGAGAAACTCTCAAATAATGAAATCCATAAAAGTTTAACCTGCAAATGTGGAGGGCCAACTGTACATTTAGCATGGAGAAGAGAAGCCTGAGAGGTAATATGACAGCCAAATTTTTGAACAGCAGTCACATGGGAGTCAGTTTGTTTTTTATTGCTTCAAGAGGCCAAAACCTGAAGTACTAGATCCAAATTACAAGATGCCTCCTAGAAGTCATTTGACACTCCTTATCCCCTTGTTCTGTTCAGGAAACATAATACCATGACTGGGTCAAGAAAGTATGAGTTCAACTGGAAAATTACAAAACTGTATCTGATATGGATCTTGGCTGGGAACAGGTAGGGATGAGAAAATCACAGAAAGGGCTGTTACCCTGTTTACTGGGGGTCCTGCGAGGGACTCCAGTCATGCTCCAATAAAGATGGGGAAAATTAGCTCAGAGCACAAGTTAGCAAAACGAGAGGCAGGGCAACGCAGCAGAATCATTAACCCAATGTCTACGGGGTCAGGTCAGTCAAGCAGTCAGACAGTTTTAAACTAGCAAAAATGATGTTTTATTAAGAACAGACAAACACTTAAGACAACACAACCACACAGCTAACTAAGAAATAAGAAATAAGAGTTTTTCGGGGGAAATGGGTGATACAACACCTTTCTCGTAGTCCTGAAGAAGTTGCAGATAGGGAGAAGGAGTTCAACGTGGTTCGCTGAGGGGAGCTTGCTGGGCAAAACAGCAGCAAGGCAATCTGGAACTCAGGAGCGATCCAAGGAAGCTCTCGGAGCTTGGGGTTTTTATAGGGAAAATATGACCGTGGGCTAGTCTGAACTTGGGAGAGAACAATGAGGTTTGGGCGTGAGATAATGCCTCTGAAAGGTCAGAATTTAGCATGATGGGATTAAGTCCGAATCGACAATTTAATGGCCAGTATGCAGATGCAGCTCGCTCGGGCGGTTACGCATTTAGCTCGTCAAGTTACCTGCTTGAGGCAGGGGGCTCTTTGTAGTAGTGTGCATCTTTAATGAGGTGTTTGTCTAGGGAGGTCTCCTAAAGCAAGATCTGGCTGAGTCTGGGTTGCCTAGGTGGAGAAAAGAATGTTCAGCAGTTAATGGCCATGCCTAGTTCTGTGCTTGTTCGGGGGCCTCACAAACACTTGGCCAAGGGTGGCAAAATGAGACCGAATTATGATATCAAATGATATTTAATATCTTCCAAAGCCAGGCCAATTCACGGTGATAACAGGGCCCTAGAAAGGACTGTTTTGTTCAGCCCCCTGCCATGTAGGAATCACTCCTGAGAGCTGGCCATCTAACCTCTGTTTTAAAAAAGCTCCAATGAAGCAGAGTCTATTGCTGTGTTATTCCACTGGTTTTACTGTCAGAAAGTTCTATATACCCTTTAATCAGAACTCCAATTCTTGTAATCTATTGCTTCAAATTACTGCAAACAAGGTTACTCCTAACAGCCCTTCAGATTTTAAAGAAAGATAAATTTCATATCACCCCTCATCACCTCCAGGCTAAACATACCTCAAAGATTCCTTGTGGGATGTAGTTTCCAGATCTTTTTACCATCTTGGTTGCCCTTCCATGCAAAAGTTCCAGCTTGTTAATATCCTTCTTAAATGGTAGTGCCTAGAACTGAGCACAATATTTCAGGTGAGGTCTGAACAAAGCATTTCACTTATTCCTACTTTTGATTTTTTGAAATCCCAAAGTTTTCCCCCTATCCTGAGTGTAATAAAGTTGTGTTTATGAATTTCTCAAAAAATGAAAATGAATCCCATATTATCTTCTATGTCTATAGGCCAAATAAAATGTGTACAGCTTTTCTAGTATACAGCATGCCATGCTATACCTGCCCGTTGTTTCAAAGATGAAGACTTTCTGAGAAAAAGGAGATGTTAATAATCTCTGCTCAGCACTAACCTAGATGAATAAACAGGGAAGGATTCCAGTCCAGACTTTGGATTGGCTTTGCTGGTTTTAATTATATTTTAAGCTTTGTTGTACCCCACCTCAAGCTTTGAGGAGAGGCAGGTAACATAATAAAATTTACTACTACTACTACTACTACAACTTATTATTACTACTACTGCTACTACTACTATTGCTTCAAAGTCCTGGAACAAATTTGCCAGGTTTCATTTTCTCTTAGTTTTGTTTGTAAAATTAGTCATGAAAATTGCCGAGACTCTGAAAGCATATACCGAGACTCTGAAAGCAAAAGCTGTTGTATATCATATGCACAAAAGAGCAGAATGTCCCTCTTCTCATTAGCACATAGATGGCCCAGTGGGAGATCTAAGGAAAGTCATCCACAACTTCACTGCCTTGTTGTTAGTTGTGCATCCTTTCTCCTTTTCAACAACTTCTTCTTCTTCTTCCCTCTTCCTCCTCCTCCTCTTCTTCCTCTTCTTGTAGAAAAACTTGTAGGATGGGTCAGGAATCTAAGTTCAGTCTGAGATTCAACAAGTCTGTTTTGATTTGAACCTCCTGAACTTTCTAATGACCAGGATCCTGTTGATGACATAAGCTTGTGTAATCCCCATTATCTGATGTTTATATGTTTTGTGACAAAGCAGAAGGAGGCATCCTGTGCCTTCTTGCGCAACTTCCAGCCATTGCTTGTCTGTAGAAGTGAAGCTGCCTTCCATTAGGCACTTTAGGCACAGTGCCTAGGGTCTACAAAAATTTTAGGGCCTATAAAATCACACTTTTTGGACCTATGGAAACATCCCAAGTGGTATGTTGAGCTGGGGTTTGGATTTGTAATTGGTTGACTGACCGAACCCAAAGCGTGCTCACCAATGGCTGCTTTTCATCCTGGAGAGAAGTGACTAGCAGGGTGCCACAGGGTTCTGTCCTGGGCTTAGTGCTATTCAACATCTTCTTCAATGACTTGGATGAAGGAATAAAGGGCATGCTGATCAAATTTGCAGATGACACCAAATTAGGAGGGGTTGCTAATACGCCAGAGGACAGGATCAAAATTCAAAATGACTTTGACAGATTGGAGAGCTGGGCTAAAGCTAACAGAATGAATTTCAACAGAGAGAAATGTAAGGTCCTACACTTAGGCAGAAAAAATGGAATGCACAAATATAGGATGGGGGACACGTGGCTGGATAACAGTACATGTGAAAGGGATCCAGGAGTCTTGGTAGATCACAAGCTGAACATAAATCAGCAGTGTAATGCGTCAGCCAAGAAAGCCAGCACAATTCTTTGTTGCATCAATAGGAGTATGGTGTCTAGATCAAGGGAGGTAATGTTACCACTCTATTCTTCAATGGTTAGGCCTCATTTGGAATACTGTGTCCAGTTCTGGGCACCTCAATTCAAGAAGGATCTCAACAAGCTGGAGCCTGTCCAGAGAAGGGTGACCGAAATGGTGAAGGGTCTGGAAGCCATGCCCTATGAGGAACAGCTTAAGGAGCTGGGTATGTTTAGTCTGCAGAAGAGAAGGTTAAGAGGGGACATGATAGCCATGTTTAAATATTTGAAAGGATGTCATATCGAGAAGGAGCAGGCTTGTTTTCCGCTACTCCAGAGACTAGGATGAGGAGCAATGGATTCAAACTACAGGAAAAGAGATTCCACCTAAACCACAGGAAGGACTTCCGGACAGTCAGAGTTGCCTGGCAATGGAATATGCTGGCTCAATGGAGTGTGGTGGAGTCTCCTTCTCTGGAGGTTTTTAAGCAGAGGCTGGATGGCCATCTGTTGGGAGTACTTTGATGTGTGTTCCTGCATGACGGGGGTTGGACTGGATGACCCCTGTGGTCTCTTCCAACTCCATGATTCTATGATTCTATGGGTTGGGGAGTTGAATACAAGAGTGCCCAGGGTCTGTGGAAACTTAATGCAGCTCTGTGCAGAAGTATACCCAGATATGTTCTGACTACTCAAGAACACCCAGGGAAGAGGAGGAACAGGTGGAAGAAGCTGCTTTGTCTTCCCTGAATGTATTCAGACAACTGACAAACCCAGACGTATCCCTGCAGCTGAGCAGTAGCCAGGATATGGAGCTAACATGCCCACTCACCTCCCTGCATTGCTATAGTCAGCTGAAAAAGAAGTGGAGATGCAAGAGCATCTACCTTTATGGTATTAGTATACTGGCAGAAACTCACACTCTTGTCAGTACACTTACTGAACGTAGGCCATTTTGCACTTCAAAAGTTTTACACTGAGGGATGGTAACAGAAGCATTACACACACACACACACGATACTTATACACACATTTCAAAATTGTGCGTAGGAACCATGCATCCTAGCTACTGCTTAAACATGTTCAGTCAATATAGAGAATGCATTCAAGCAATTTAGAACATGTGAATAAATATGTATACATTTAAGGAAAAATGGAACAGAGCTCATCATTTAAAAAAAACAACAACACTCAAAATTGACAAAACCAGGCCTGGACAAGATATGAAGATATGGAAAAAAAAAGTGGGCCTAGATCATGACTTTATAGATGTGTATGCATTCCTAATGAACAGGAGAACATAATTACGCTTCTTATTCCAGCTGACCTACTGTTCTAAAATTTTAAATAGATTGTTTAATTTTTAATTACATTTTGTTTTAATTCTTTAATTATACATTGTTGTTATTGCATGCTTTCAATTTGTTTAGGACTTATGGTGACCCTAAGGTTACCCTATCACAGGGTATTCTGGGACGCACCCAAGGTCACTCAGTGGGACTCAGTGGGACTTCAGAATCGCAGTCCAGCCCTCAGAGCACTGTACTGTGCTGGCTCTCTCTATGGTTTTACCTATGTTTTGTTTTAGCTTCTACTGTAAGCTGCCTTGGGTCCCATATTGGGAGAAAGGTGGGGTATAAACCATTTAAATACATAAAAATAAATTTCCGATGGACATATTTTCCCCCTTTTTATTCGGTAGTAAAAAAGGTTACTGCTGTGGTCTTACAGATGTTGTTGGACTGCCATGTCCACCATCCTTTGATCACTGGTGATGCTGGCTAGGGCTGGATGGAGTTAAACAACCTTTGGAGGGTCACATGGGACCAACCCTGCACATGTTGTCTAAGTGAAGGCAGGAAATATTACCCTTCCTCTCATTTGGCTTCAGCTGTACATTGGTGACAGGCCATTGTTATCACCATGTTCTGGCCTGGCCTTTGGTGAACCAAAGGTATCATTTTGATATCACAATTCGGCCCTACTCTGCCACCAGCCAAATGTTTGTGAGGCCCGCCGAACAAGCGCGAAGCTAGGCATCGCTACTACTTGCTGCTCCCACCAAACAAAGCCAGATATTGCCAGATCTGCTTAGGGGACCTCCCGAAACAAACACCTTCATTACAAATGCACGTTACCACAAAGGGATCCTCTGCCCTGAGAGGACACCCTGGTGAGCTAGGTACTTAACTGCCGAGCTAGCCGCATCTACATACCGGCCATACCATTGTCGATTCAGACTCTAACTCGATCATGCAAATTCTGACCTTTCAGAGGCTTCGTCTCCAACCCAAAACTTATTGTTTTCACCCAAGACCAGACTAGCCTGCGGTTGTTCTTTCTCCTATAAAAATCCCCCGCTCTGAGAGCTCTTAGGAACTCTCGCCGGATCGCTCTGGACTTCTACTCTGCCTTGCTGCCGCTCGGTTCAGCAGATTCCCCTCGGCCGCCACACCAGGTTTTCTCTTCTTCAATCAGGCTTCTCCAGGACTGCAGGACAGGTGGCGTATCACCCATTCCCCCTTGAAACTCTATTTTCGTTTCTAGTTAGGAGTGTGTTTGTGCTTTTCTTTAATAACTGTTTAATAAATCTTGATTGTTGTTTGAACCATTTGCCTCCTCACTGACCTGACGCTGTAGACACAGGGTAAAAGATCCTGCTGCGTTGCCCTGCCTCTCGTTAGCCAAGAGAGTGCTCCAGCTAATTTCCCCCATCTTGTTGTGTTTGTTTTGGTTATTTGGGCGCCCCTCCCGGGACCCCCAATTCACAGGGTAACACCATGCTGACTGGAGATGCTGGGTGTTGCAGTCCAAAACAGTAATCTTAGCAAGCTCTAATCCTGAGGATGATGGCAAGGGTTGGCTGTTGCCCTGTATTCTGTCACCCCACCAGGGAAGAGTCTTTGGGATGAAAACCAGATGGCTGGATTAGGAAGCATAACAAAGGAGGACTTGATAGCTGAGCAATGAGCTGGTTGCTTACTAGGGAATATGTCACAACCATTTCTGAGGGGGAATGGATGAGCTTGGCTGGCAAAGCGAAGTGTCAAAGTGGATCATGTTCTGTTTGGAGAAACAGAGCGTGCCAGCAGCAGCCTTGGTAAGCCATATCCCGCTGCCCAGTGCTCAGTAAGCAATTTGATCAGACCTGGCAGCTTGTGGCATTGAAGAGATGGTGCTTTACATTCTTATTCTTGCTGTTCAGGGCACAAGTTGATCAACATGTTCTACATTTCTCTGCTTCTTGGAGAGTCTCCATCAGAAGGTTGCAGGAGGTGCGTGTGCATGTAGTCTTCCTGTCTCTCCCCTGCTCCCTGTGGTATTGGTTGCCACAGATGTCTATCCAGAAACATCTGACAATACTCAAGCTTGGGAACATTATCTATTTTTTGAACCTCAGTTTAGCTGAAAACCACATAGCAATTGAATAAAAAACTAATTTTCTCAGTAAAAATATTGCCTGTGATCATGCATTGTCAAACATGGCTGCAACAATGGAGCTCCATTGTTCCAATTCAACCCGCCCCCAACTAAACTCACCTTAGAAGCCAGGCAACCACACCAACCTGTAAGGCCCCGCTTTGGGGGTCCCCAATATCAGTATGGTTTGGATGGGCACCACACCTAATTGGCATCATATGTAATTGGCAACACATTTTATTGGCTCTGATATCAAATTCAAGCCTGAAAGGTGACAGAGAGGTCAAACTGAGTGAGGGAAAGAACTTGACTGTAAATGTGAGAAGCACAGGCCAACTCCAAAATTCCTCCAGATAAGACTGAGTCATTTGTCAGGCAAATACACACCATTCCTGTGGATAATAGGCTTAAATAGAAGCTAGAATTTTCCAAGGAATCCAACTGTGAGGATCCCACCAGGACACCAATTAACAGTTATTCATCCCTTGTACACCTGGATTCTTTCCTCTGTCCTTATAGCACCCACAATAGACAGCTCTTACAACATTCATCATGTCTTTGTCAATCAAAGCACTAAGCCCATCAACAGGCAAAAGACCCATTGTCCACAACAGGCTCCCTTTGTCTTGCGTCTGGAACCTTCACAGCCACAAGCCATTTTTAGGGTATAAATACCCCTGATTTGAGGAGGCCCAGGGCAGTCTCTTGAAGATCTAGCCGTCACTCTGTCCTTCTGGCTCCTGAATGAGAACTGCCCTTAGGTCCTACCTAAGCCAAAATACATTTCTGCTCTTCACTACTCTTCTGGACTGGTAATTTTAAACCTCCCCAAATCCCTCAGCCTCTCTATAATTTTTCCTCCCTTTCTCTCTCAGCTAACTCTTGTGTGAATGTGGGATTGTGTGTATCTTGTGTGCATGCATGAGTGAATTCCCCTCAATAAAATCATTTTATTAGACGATTTTGCTTGGTTTTTGGCTTGGCCCGACCCCGTAAAAGTTGGGTTTAAAGATCTCGCTAGGTTACCCTGCCTCTTGTAGTGCTACAACTTGTGCTCTGGCTAATTCCCATTCCCCAGTATTTGGAGCACATTGAAGTGTCCCCCACAGGACCCCAGAAATCAGAGTAACAAACTGAAGGAGTTCCTAGGTGCTGGAGAGGCAAACACTAAAGGATGTCCCATTCAGCTCCTTCCTGCCAGTGAAGCATGGTGCAAAAATAGGAGCAGCAGAAAATCCAGGGAGTTCCTATTGCAACTGCTTTTCACACTGTGCCTCACTGCTGGGAGTGGGCTGGACATGTCATCATTCAGTGCCCTACCCTGCAGTCCTCGGAATCCCTTTGACTGGTATGGCAGCCTGACTTTTAAGGTGGATTTGGGGGTACTTGCCATGTTACAATGTTGACATGACTGGAAATGTGAATTGCAATATTTACAGTACTATAAATCCAGCTGAATGAGATGCTAGCCAGACTGTTGTGAGCTGTCCTTGTTGTAATGTAATATGGAATAGACTTACTGCTAAGCTCTTTGGAGATAGCTTAGTCTGAAATGGGTAATTAAAGCCCATTAGATATGAAAATGACCTGCTCCTGGTGGACATGAAAACTACTAGAATAACACAGCTGGATCAACCACTGGATCAACAGAGGAGTCTCATTTTTTATTTTTCTTGGGGATTTAGCTATGTGATCTGTTATAATGAGTTCCTGAACTTAAGATCTTCTGCTACATCACTGTGAGGCAAGGGAGGTGGCCAACAGTTTACAGGCTGAAGAAAGGGGATATTGTTGGTTGTTTAAGACAAACTATTCTTGGTAGATTATCACCACAGCCTTGTGAAGTGAACCTGTACCATCTGTCATTTAATCCTTAAGGAAACCTCTTCATTTGTAGTTTGTACTCAATAGCACTTTTACAAAGTGATTTCAAAAACATATTATCTATTTTTGTACAGATAGCTGGATGGAACCTATAAGATACTGGACTGATTTGTTTGAATAAGTGTTTGTCTGAACCAACCAAGTAAGCCATTGAAACCAGTCATATCAGCTCACTCTCTTGAAAAGACTTCGGTTCTAATATTGGTTATGATATTTGATGAAGCCATTTTAAAACTTTGAAATTATAGAGAAATCATATAGAGTAAAGGAAGTTTAGATGATAGATGAATATTAATGACAGATGAACATAAGGTTATTCTATATTGGTGACGAGAAAAGGATACTTTCTATCACATGTGGTGGAACTGTAAGAAAGCAAGAGAATTTTGGAGAGGAATACACAGTTCCATCATTAAATATTGGATATTTATTTTCCTATGTCTGCAGAATTGTACCTACTAAACATATTGAAAGTAATAGATATCACTGTACAAAAGAAATGCAGAAGAATTAAGCTATATATAATAACTGCAGTGAGAATATTATTTGGTCAGAAATGGAAAGCAAGAGAATTCCACAATGGAAGATTGGATTTTAAAACTCTTTGATATATATCAAGTAAATAAGTTAACTTACATGATCAATAACCAGAACATGGAATTATGAAATGGGGGAAATTGGTATTAATATATAAATTTTATTTTTTAATCATCTCTTTGAAGTAGATGATAATCTAAACTATAGGTTTGTTTATGAAAAGTAAAAATATTGCATATCATTAGTAAAGTATTCAATGAATGTAAGGTGAATGATACAGTATTAGAAGATAGATACCTCCTTTTAATTCACCTTTTGTAACATCCCACAATATTTATCAAGAGCAGCTCTAGTGATTGCCTTGTACTTTAAGCTATAAAGGAGCCAATACAACATGTGATTATAAAGATCCTTTTTTATTAAGTGTGGCGGCCCATAAAGATACACACTGTTTTGTTTTGTTTTGTTTTGTAGATGGTGTTTCTTTGGGGTTTTTTTATTATACACAAATGTATATGTATCACAAAGAATAGAATCGATTGATATTATGTAATATTGATATGTAATATTGAAAATGTAAAAGCATCTCTGAGCAATAAAAAAATGTCAACAGTACAAAATAAAAGTTAGGTCTAGAAAACAAGCAATGGCAAATCTGCAATTTCTTGTTTATATTAATGATGCCACCTGCCTCTAAAACAGTGGTTCTCAACCTGTGGGTCCCTAGATGTTCGTGGACTTCAGTTCCCAGAAGCCCCAGCCACTATGGTCAATGCTCAGGGCTTCTGGGAGCTGAAGTCTAGAAACATCTGGGGACCCACAGGTTGAGAACCACTGCTCTAAAACTTCAAGAAAAAAGTGACAAAACAAGTTTGTTCTTAAAAGAAAAAAACCAGGGCCTTCTTTTGATTAGGCCCTCAGGATCATGAGGTTCCTCAAGGATGTTGAATAGGCATCAGTACAATGATAACAGCCCAAAGTTCCCTGTGCTCACAAAATATTCTTTATCACGATGATTCCTGCTGATGGCCGTATTTGTTGCTGTAGCTCTTGGATCATTTTTTAAAATAATGATTCGATATTTCAGATGGCATTCAGTGGCAATTCGCAGCTCTGGTAGCAACACTTCCCCAGAGGAGGTGATGCTACTAATCTAAATCATTTATTTATTCCTACATTCATTTATACTCTACCTTTCTGCCAATATGGAGCCCAAAGTAGCTTACAAGTTTAAGTTAAAATGAAATATAGCTACAATGATATATAACTGTTGTTGTGTGCCTTTAAGTAGTTTCTGGCTTATGGAGACCCTGAGATAAGCCAGGAACAGGTGTTCTCCTCTGGCACCACTGAAACCTGGGAATCCAGGTGAAGGGCTGAGATTGGAATGGGGGAGTGTAGCTGGACCTATTTCTCATCAGTCTCTATCTTGTTTAGATCAACATTCAATTTGTTTTCCCACATCCAATCCATTACTGAAAACAGACACCGGTTTAGTTCCAAAATGTAGTCTCTTCTTTCCAAAGTTAGATTGGAAAGGAGAGAGAGAGAGTGGAGTGTGGTTGGCATACTGGTGACACCAAGCCCCCAAACTCTGGACAGTGACTCCCAGCAGTTTCATATATATGTTAAACAACCAGGCAACAACACCGCAGCCCTGGTGTCAAACAGGCATCCCCAGCATTACCTTTTGCCCCTGCCCCTCCAGGAAGAACCAGAGATACTGTAGAACGGTTTCCTGCAGTTCTCTTTCCGGAGAGAAGTTCCAGAGGGATACCACGATAGAGCGTATTAAAAGGTGATGAAATCAGCCCAGCAGTTCTGACAGGGGCACATTCCCCATGTCCTGTTCTTGGTGTAGGTTATCCCCCAAGCTCATCCCCTGTCTAACAGGAGGGACAGAATCTGGCCTGTTTCCAGATTGGAATGGATCTGGATAACTTGTTTCATTCAGGAACTCCTGCAACAGAAAAGCTACCACATTCTCTCTCTCTCTCTCTCCCCCCTTCCCCTTCCCCTCTCCCCCTCCCTTCCTTCTTCTAAATAAAGTGCGTGCGTAATGGCCATTCATCTTGTTTTAAGTAGGTTACACTCCTGAAGTCTTGCAGGAGTGTGATCTACCTTAAGAACAAGTGCTTTGTTTACCTGGATAAAAACAGCAGTCTTACCACTGTCTTGACCCCAGAACTAATGGCAGGAGAATGGGGACATAAAAAACAATAGTGGGCTACTTGCAGTCTGCGGATTGCCTGTGGCCTACTCTTCTTACAGCAATTTCCATAGAGGAGATTTATTCCTATTAGAAGAGGTGAGAGATACTAACATAACCCCTTACGCACGCACATGCACGTACATATATAGTTGCAAACAGATGTCTTAAAACGGGACCTGCAATAAATGCTCCTATTTTAGACAGACCAACCTATGCATCCCTCAGGATACAGCAAAAGCATATCTACAGTCTGATACTGTTTTAATTATCATGGTGCCAACCTACTGAATCCTGAGATTCACTGTTTTGCAAAGCACGCAGAATTCTCAGCCACAGTTCTGTCATTCAAGGAGTTGCAGTAGAGATGCCTGACAGAGAATTCTAAGTACCTCATCCAGTTTATGTGCAACTTGTTCTTCTGTGGCTCTGTTACTGCAATGGATATGCCTGAACCTGGGGTCTACAATTTCATATAAATTAACTATTAAAAATATACCCCTCCACGTGCTTGAGAGGTCCCCGGATGAGCACGCACACAGGTATGGCCGAACAGCTGAAAAATACAAGAAAAATCCTGGTCAGGCCAGTAACTTTCCCTCATGCAGCTTCAAGAGACCTCCAGGCAAATACACATCAAAACTCAATCAAGTATGCACCAAAGCACACAAAAGATTCTCAGCCCCAAACAGTCAGCTTGACAGGATTAGTGCTTCGGACTACACAACTGTCAAGCGCTCCCCATTTGTATACTGTTTGCACTATTGACAACCCTGTCAAAACCCAATCATCTTAAGCACTGACCTTTGGGAGGCTTTGTTTCAACTCCGAAACCCATTGTTCTCCCCAGGACCAGGCTACCCTCCAGGCACATTTTTCCCTATAAAACCCCCTGACTTTGAGCACTTCCTTGGATGGCTTTTGGCTTCCTCTCCGTCCTGCTGCCGCTCTGCTGGCCGAAGCCTTCCCCTCAGCCTCCACGTGCTGAGAGTCACCGCTCCCGACTCTCTGGCTCTATTTCAGCTTTCTGGATTACAGGATCAGGTGTAGTATTTCCCCTGAAAATCCTTCTTAAAATCCCCTATCTATTTTCCTCCCTTTATTTTCTTAGATCTGTGTGAGTGAGTGCATAAGTGCGCAGTGACTTAGGTTTTAAATAAAGAAAATAATTATAAATCCATTTTATCTGGGTTTTGACTCGGCCTGACCCCATAAAAGCTGGGTACAAGGTCTTGCTAGGTTACCCTACCTCTCTGGTGTGCTGGGCGCGTGCTTGGTGTAACTTGGGAATCACTTTAAAACTGGGGTCAGACTAGGTGTCCTTTGAGGGATCCCATGGAACTCGGGCAGTGACCGGGACCCCTGGAAACTCCGGCAACCTATCTGTTGACTGGGACCCTCGGAAACTCTGCCAGTGACTGGGACCCCCAGAAACTCTGGTAGTGACCGGGACCTCCAGGGACTCTGGCAACATATCTGGTGACAGGGATTTCCCTGAACTCAATAATTCAGTGACAGGTACCTCCCTGAACTCAATAACTAATTCGGTCATAGGGACCTCCCTGGACGCAAATTCACTGATTTGGTGACCGGGACCTCCGGAATCTCAAAACTGTCAGTTGGGCTACTGGGACCCACAGGACCCCCAGAAAATTAGGGTAACAGTCCCTTTATGTCACTCAGCCTGTTCAGTCCTTGTTCGGTCAAAAAATTTAAATTTGTATTTATTTGAAAGAGATGAAGATGACATGACACTGCTTTAACAAGGACTGTGGGAAAAGGGAGAAGAAAAAAAAATATTGATTGTGGTTATTTTGTGTGCCTGTGACCAAAAGCCTGTATACATAATTGAATGTATCTCTGATTCAGGCCAGCTTTTTAAGAGTTAAGCACAAATGTGTCAGATTTGGTTTTTCCCATATTTTCCAATATTTTTAACCCTCAAAGTTTTCCTGATGAACTTTTGAAGAGATATGCAAGTTTCAGAAAGTCCCGTGTTTTAAAAAAAATGTATGGAAAGATGTTCTTGTCCATCACTACCTGCAAATTTGTTTGTAGGTCATAGCTAGGATTAACTGTCCTGCAGTGCTATTTGTAAGTTACACATGAAGCCACATTGCATATTAGGCTTTCTTTGGTTACCTGTCTTCTGCAAGATGGTGGTTGTTGGGGGAAGATGCCTTCAATTATGCCTGATTAATGGTGGCGGTAACAGGCAAAATTAATAGCTGATAACATTTGCCAGCATCTAAGAGTATCAATTTGGTTGCACAACCTAGTCATAGTCTGAAACAATAGATCCAATAAATCACAGCCAGCCCAATGACAGGACTCCCCGTTCCCCCACTCCAAAATTTCTGCCTGACTTCATCCGATAATCAACAGCTGCTTTACTGAAATCTCAACACCCCTTTTCGGATTTTAATCCCAGCAGAATTCAGTTTAATCAGAAAAGCACTTTGTGGGTCAGATTGTTATGTGACATACGACCAATGTGCTCAGATTTTCCTTCTCCTCGAACATATGTAGACTCAGCCTGCATGCATTCCACAGCGATTTCGTCATAGGAATAGCAGCTAGGAGAGCTAGCATGGTGTAGTGGTCTAAGCATTGGACTGCAGATCCTGGCGTTTACCAGGATGTGAATAAACTGTAGCAAGGTATCTCATTCTATGTAGTGATAAACTGATAAAAGACACTTAACCAACTGAAAGCAATGTTTGTTGGAAATGTGATTAAAAAAAAGAAGGACTATTTTACCACACGTGGTATACTTGTAAGAAAGCCAAGAAGTTCTGGGTAAAAATGCATAGACTGATGGAAGACATCTTAAAGGCAAAGATTCAACTCAAGCCTGAACTCTTTTTATTGGATGTGACTGATGAACAGACCGATAAGAAGTTAGGAAGAATCTTTCCTACATGATCTCGGCAACAAGAGTGCTGTATGTGCAGAAATGGAAAAGTGTGGCCATTCCTTTCATCTTCCAGCAGTATTTCTTGTTTCAGTTTGGATTGTCCCATCATAGGGTTTTCATGGTGAAAGACATTCAAACGGTGTTTACTCTATCTCCTTCTGCACAGTACTAACAAATATTAGCTATGGTGCCACAACCATTGTCTCTGACAGATCCTCCAGTATCTCCCTCGACTTCTGCTGCTGCCTAGTAGCTGTTTGGCACACTTAGTCTGCCTCTTCAGCAAAAGCCTGTCTGACATGAGAGACCTACCAGTAGCACTGCTGCCGTCAGTATAGCCTCTTGCCTCACAGGAGCATGCAATCCTACCACCAAGGAAAGATAGTACCATTGGTGGGAAGGTGGAATTACCTTTTCCCAAGTAATTCTATTTATTATTAGAAATTAATTAACAAGAAGTCTAAAACTCACAGTAAACCAGCTACCTTTCCTCTATCTACATATATGTCTGTCTGTCTGTTTACCCATCCATTCATCCTGTGTCTGGCTTTTTCTCATCTTGTTTCCATCTGGGAGCATTCAATTCAGTTGTCAAGAAGGCTGAAGAAAGTATGACAGAGCTTACATTTTTTTTCTGGAAACCCTATAATTATTGCCTTGTCTTTGCACTGTGTGCTGTTATGCTTATAGCTCTCTTAAAAGAAAAGAAGGAAGGAAGGAAGGAAGGAAGGAAGGAAGGAAGGAAGAGGGAGAGAGGGAGGGAGGGAGGGACGGAAGATGGAAGGAAGACAGTTCTGCTTTTTGCACAGACTCAGGCCACAAAATTTCACCATTCACCTGAGAAACTTTGGCTAACAAAAGAAAACTCCTTTCCCCTAAGTTTAGAGGGACTTCATTTTCTGCAGTCCATATATCTGCCTTAGCTAGGCTAGAGACTTTTTTAAAAAAAATGAAAGACTGCTTTATATTTTAATGTGAGCATTTGTGGATATCAATCTGCGTCCTCAGCCATTGCAGCTGAAGAAGTGAATTGATATCCAGAAATTCTCACACTAAAATATAAATCAGCCTTAAAGGGGGCTGCTTGATCTCTGTTTTTCTTCCCATCCTTCCTGTTTTACCTCCTGGTTTCATTTTCAAAAGGAAGCTGCTGTTATCACCGTGAACTGGCCTGGCTTCGATAGGCACTCGATATCATTTTGATATCACAATTTGGTCTTATTTTGCCACCCTCAGCCAAGTGTTTGTGAGGCCCCCGAACAAGCACGAAGCTAGGTGTGGGTATTAAATGCTGAATCATTTCTGTTTACACCTAAGCAAGCCAGACACAGCCAGATCTTGCTTTAGGAGACCTCCCGAAACAAACACTTCATTAAGGATGCACGTTAATACAAAGAGCCCCCTGCCCCGAGCAGGCACCCTGGCGAGCTGGACACTCCACCGCCCAGGCAAGATGCATCTGCATACTGGTCGTTCCTTTGTCAATTCGAACTTAACTCAATCATGTTAAATTCTGACCTTTTGGAGACATTGTCTCACGCCCAAACCTCATTGTTCTCTCCCAAGTCCAGACTAGCCCACGGTCATATGTCTCCCCCATAAAAACCCCAAGCTCCGAGAGCTTCCTTGGATCGCTCCGGACTTCCATCCAGCCTTGCTGCCGCTCTGTGGAGCAAACTCCCCTCGGCCACTTCCATCTTCAATCTCTTCAGGACTATGAGAAAGGTGTCGTATCACCCATTTCCCCTGAAAACTCTTATTTCTTATTTCTTAGTTAGTTGTGTGGTTGTGTTGTCTTAATTGTTTGTCTGTCTTCATTAAAACATCATTTTTGCTATTTTAAAATTGTCTGACTGCTTGACTGACCTGACCCTGTATACATAGGGTTAAAAGATCCTCGCAAGGTTACCCTGCCTCTCGTTAGCTCAAGTGAGTGCTCCAGTTAATTTCCCCATCTTTGCTTGTTTTTGTTTGGTTATTTGGGGCACCCCTCTCGGGACCCCCAGCACACAGGGTAACACTGCAGTTACCTTCACTCCATCTCCTCCCTCCTTTTCTACCTCGTTGTTGTTGCTGTATGTCTTCAAGTCGGCCCCAAGGCAAACCTATCACAGGGTTTTCTGGGGCTGTGACTGTGTGATGAAAGCACAGTCAGCCAGTGGGTTTCCATGGCCAAGTGGGGAGTAAAACTCTGGTCTCTAGAATCATAGTGCAGTGCCCAAACCACTACACCATGCTGACCCACTTTACTCAAGGGAGTTCAAAGGGGAACATGGGAGGAATAGGCTTGTCCTGATGGAGACTGTGACTGTTGCCTGCCCAGCTTGTGTTCCTGGCAGCCGACCTCTGCTCCCCTTCCTACTGCCTCAGTGAGGGGTGGGGGAGGAGGAGCTGTCACAAGAGTGAGATTCTCTGCCTTGCAGAGGGTCCCGATGAGCAAAGGAATGTGAGCAAGGAATTAAGGAAAGGCAAGGTTTATTTCTGCAGCAGAAATGGTTCAACACCTTGTGGAGGTCCAAAGTAAGACAAAACGCATTTCCCTGTGCCCACCTTGTATATGCTAAATAGATGGGTTTCTTCATGTAAACATTCAGAAAACAAATAACATTTAGTTCAAAGCACATCCTTTCTGCCTAGCATCTATCAACCTTAAACTGTCCCGATCAACCTAAAGCTGTCCCAGTCCACATTAAACTGTCCCAATCTGTTTATCCTTTTTAGATAGCATGTGATAATTCAGGTTTTTGATTTCTTCAATGAGTCTGTTACCTAAAATAAGGAATGCAATTAACAGTTGCAAATCAAGGAGGAAGCTTCCTTTTCTTACTGACATGTTAAAACACAGGATGGAGCCAAGACCCTTAATCTGTTTATCCTATGTGACCCTCTCACCTGTAGAGAATGGACATCTCAAGACCTTTGAGTTCAGATTGGAAAAGGGGAATTTCTAATTTGGAGACTGTCATCATCATCATCATCATCATCATCATCATCATCACAGGGCTCCCATTGCACTCCTTATTTTGTGCACCTGGGAATAGAGCACCCACACTTTCCATCAAGATGCCACTGTCCAAAATATCTTGTTTATTCTTTCTACATGTCTTGTACATATCTTCTACATATCTTGTTTATCCTTTCAACCATAACTTTTTTAAGTTCCTGAAATTTGCCTGCCTTGGGATCACTGAACATGTCTCCTCGAAAGACTGAGAATAAATATGATTTAACGTACCAAGAACACACACATGCCTGTCTATAGCTATTTCTGCAATAGACTGTTATAGCGCTTTATTCCATTTTCAACATCCTATGGAATCCTGGGGTTTGCAGTTTCAAGAGGGACTGGCTAGCCCCTCTCGAAACTGCAAACCCCTGGATTCCATAGGATGTTGAAAGTGGAATTGTTACCCTGTGTGTTGCGGGTCCCGGGAGGGGCGCCCAAATAACCAAACAACAACAACAAAAGGTGGGGAAATTAACTGGAGCACTCACTTAAGCTAACGAGAGGCAGGGTAACTCTGCAAGGCTCTTGTAACCCTATGTATTCAGAGTCAGGTCAGTCAAGCAGTCAGACAGTTTTAAAATAGCAAAAATGATGTTTTATTAAAGACAGACAAACACTTAAGACCACACAACCACACAGCTAACTAGGAAATAAGAAATAAGAGTTTTCGGGGGAAATGGGTGATACGACACCTTTCTCGTAGTCCTGGAGAAGTTGCAGATGGAGAGAAGAAGCTCAGCGTGCATTGCTGAGGGGAGCTTGCCGGGCAAAGCAGCAGCAGGGCGGTCTGGAACTCAGGAGCGATCCGAGGAAGTTCTCGGAGCTTGGGGTTTTTATGGGGGAAAATATGACCGTGGGCTAGTCTGTACTTGAGAGAGAACAATGAGGTTTGGGTGCGAGACAATGTCTCCGAAAGGTCAGAATTTAACATGATTGAGTTAAGTTCGAATTGACAAAGGAACGACCAGTATGCAGACGCAACTTGCTTGGGCGGTGGAGTGTCCAGCTCACCAGGGTGCCTGCTAGGAGCAGGGGGCTCTTTGTGTTAGCGTGCATCCTTAATGAAGTGTTTGTTTCGGGAGGTCTCCTAAAGCAAGATCTGGCTTGCTTAGGTGTAAACAGAAATGATTCAGCATTTAATAGCCATGCCTAGCTCCGTGCTTGTTCGGGGGCCTCACAAACACTTGGCTGAGGGTGGCAAGATAAGATCAAATTGTGATATCAAAAATGATATCTAATGTCTACCGAAGCCAGGCCAGTTCATGGTGATAACAGAATAATAGTGCTATAACAGTCTAGTGCGGAAATGCCCTATGATTATGTTTTCCCTCATGTACATTGGCCCTGATGATCCCTTTCAGGCCATATCAGGCAAATATTTGGTAGCTGTGAACAAAAAGAACAAAACCAGGAGGGGAGGCTGCAATTCATCACCAAAAGCATCAGAACACTCAATCAAAGAGCAGCAGAGTAGAGGATCGTGCAACTCAACACACAATTAAAGCAAACAAAAGATGGAAATAATTGGTTTTATGTAAGATTCCTGGAGGAATCTTTTGTGGCATTTACTCTCTCTGCGCCCCATCAATATTTTTGGGACAAACAGCTGTCTCTATGGATTTACTCGTTTTTGGAACTAAATGGCAGGAATCATGTTTTACAGAGGACTGTGTTGTTTGAAAGGCTGTTCCCTCTTTGAAGTGTTCCCAATCAAGTCTAAGTTCACTTTACAGATACAGTTGGCCCTCCACAATCAGTAGGGTTGGGGTACAGGACCCCCACAAAAATGAGAAAACTGTAAATGTCAAAGTGTGTGTGTGTGTCTGTGGGAAAGGGGCTGAGGCATGGTGGGGGGAGCGGGAACCCAGAATCCATACCAGGTCAGGGAAAGGAGAGGGAAACAGGGTGGGTTGGCATGGTGGCCCTATACTTCCTCTCTCTCACCCTTCTCCTTTCTTGGCTGTGTGGAGGGCATCTGGAGAAGGTTTGTGGTACTGAGGAATCAGGCTGTGGCTGGTGGAGAAGACAGTGGCTGGTAGAAGAAAAAGAGGACCAGAGATGGGTTTTTTTAAGGGCTGCACAGCACTATTGGAGATGCTGAGAGAGAGGCATCCCCTGGAATAGAAGCACTTGGTGGGGGCAGAGATTGGAGAAACTTGCACATAATCAAATTCATGAAAGTGAAACCTGCAAATGTGGAGGGCTGACTGTAAAGAACTCAAAAGGGACAGCAAGAAGCTTGCTGTTTCCTATCGACACTGTTGCTGCTACCAGGGGTGTTGATGGCTCCAGTGTCAGTGGGCCAATGACTCCATCCAGGTTTTAGTCCAGACTTTAAAGGAGCTGTCTACTATGCTGATCCTGATCCTGCAAATAGATTCAGCGCTTTGGATAGGTCATTTAAAGTTCAAGCTAAAACCCCATGGAGATTGCCATCCTCTATTTCTAGCTGTCTTTTATTGCAGGAATGGGAAATGTGTGGCACTCCAAATGTTTGCAACTCTCATCAGCTTTATTCAGCACAAGAGAAGATGGGAATTGCAGTCCAGTGACATCCAGAGAGCCATGTATTCCCCACCCCACTTCCATCTGTAGATCTGTACAATCCACATATGATTTAAAGAGAAAGAGTATAGCAAGGCAGAAGTCATCAAGTTTTCTGTTAGCAACTGAGCAGCAGACTCAATATACATCTTCCCCACTGGGGTGAGAAATATCACATTTCTATTCATTTTCTAATGACCATTTAGTCTAGTCACCAATTTCCAAATGTCAGGCACACTACACATGTTATAACACTAGTTAACACCCAGCCTTATGAGGGTTCATTTGCCAAGTTTATCACATCTCCTTTCTGATTCCCAGCCAACCTTCAACTACATTCCAATAATTCCCTCCACCATTCATATGGTTATCTACTCACCTTGGCTTTAGGCAACATCTTTTCTCCTGCCTTTGTCCCAATGGCCATCATTACAATGCAACTTGGCACCTTGTAACCATGCCCACAAGTTGTGCATTTCTACTGCTATTCACATATACAATCTGCTGATCATAGAAATCATAGAAATCATAGAAATGTAGAGTTGGAAGAGACCACAAGGGCCATCCAGTCCAACCCCCTGCCATGCAGGAACACCCTCAAAGCACTCCCGACAGATGGCCATCCCACCTCTGCTGAAAAACCTCCAAGGAAGGAGACTCCACTACACTCCGAGGCAGCAGATTCCACTGCCGGACAGCCCTGACTGTCAGGAAGTTCTTCCTGAGGTTCAGGTGGAATCTCCTTTCCTGCAGCTTGAATCCATTGCTCCTTGTCCTGGTCTCTGGAGCAGCAGAAAACAAGCCCTCACCTTCCTCTACGTGGCATCCCTTCAAATATTTAAACATGGCTATCATGTCCCCTCTTAATCTTCTCTTCTGCAGATTAAACATACCCAGCTCTCTAAGTCTATCCTCATAGGGCATGTCTTCCAGGCCCCTCACCATTTTGGTCGCCCTCCTCTGGACTTGCTCCAGCTTGACCATGTCCTTCTTGAATTGGGGTGCCCAGAACTGGACACAGTATTCAAGATGAGGTCTAACCAAAGCAGAGTAGAGTGGTACCAATGCCTCCCTCAACCTAGACACCATAGTCCTATTGATGCAGCCGAGAATTGCATTGGCTTTCTTGGCTGCCACATCACACTGCTGACTCATGTTCAGCTTGTGGTCTATGAAGACTCCTAGATCTCTTTCACATGTACTGCTATCCAGCCATGTGTCCCCCATCCTATATTTCTGTATTCCATTTTTTCTACCTAAGTGTAGGACCTTATACTTGTTTCTGTTGAATTTCATTTTGTTAGCCTTGGCCCAGCTCTCCAATCTATCCAGGCCATTTTGAATTTTGATCCTGTCCTCTGGTGTATTAGCAACCCCTCCCAATTTGGTGTCATCTGCAAATTTGATGAACATGCCCAATATTCTTTCATCCAAGTCGTTGATAAAAATATTGAACAGCACTGGGCCCAGGACAGAACCCTGTGGCACCCCGCTAGTCACTTCTCTCCAGGATGAAAAGCAGCCATTCATGATCACTCTTTGGGTTCTGTCGGTCAACCAATTACAAATCCAACTAACAGTAGCCCTGTCCAGCCCGCATTTTACCAGCTTCATTGCAAGAATGTCACGGGGAACTTTGTCAAAGGCCTTACTGAAATTGAGATATGCTACATCCATAGCATTCCCTTCATCTATGAAGCTAGTAACTCTATCATAAAAAAAGATAAGATTAGTCTGGCATGACTTATTTTTGAGAAATCCATGTTGACCTCTCGTGATTACTGCCTTGCTTTCTAAGTGATTAGAAACTGACTGCTTAATGATCTGCTCCAGGATCTTTCCGCGTACTGATGTCAGGCTGACTGGGCAATAATTATTTGGGTCCTCTTTTTTCCCTTCTTGAAGATGGGGACAACATTTGCTCTCTTCCAGTCTGCTGGAACTTCTCCTGTCCTCCAAGATTTCTCAAAGATTATAGCAAGCGGTTCTGAAATGACCTCTGCCAGCTCTTTTAATATCCTAGGATGCAATTAATCTGGCCCTGGAGACTTGAATTCATCCAGTGTGGCCAGGTATTCCTGTACCACCTTTCTACCTATTATGTGCCTCATTTCCCCTGCTTCCTTACCTGCTCCCCAACCGCCAGGTTGAGTGCTTGTATTCTTCTGGGAAAAAACTGAGGCAAAGAAGGTGTTAAGTAGTTCTGCCTTTTCTCTTTCCCCTGTGAGTAATTCACCATCTTCTCTGCACAGCGACCCTATCGTCTTCTTCTTTTTCCTTTTGCTGCGGACATGATTCATAGCTGTAATGGTGTCTTCCTAGGCGCTTCACTCCAGGCATCTGATGAAGTAGACTTAAGTCTATGAAAGCTTATGCTATCAACTTCTTTCCCTCAGTTAGTCTCAAAGGTGTTAAAACATGGGTATATCTTTTGAATATTTTCAAATGTGTGAATGTACATTCATTCGTATTAATTGGCTCATATCATTTTGTTCATAATTGTATGGTTTATGTTCTTTCACAGTTGTTTTGGCTGTGCAGCACCTTACTTATGTGTGAAGCTGCTTCCTGATCTAACTGTGTTACTGTTTCAGTAACTAAGTGGCAAATGCTAGCTTACCTCTGTTACTGGTTTATAATGGGTACATTCTCCTACAGAAGTGGCTTGACATTTTTGTCCAGTGTGGAAGTCCATATTCAGTTGAGGTTTGTGAAAGCAGATTTGAACATGTGGCACAATTGTGCCTGTGGTGCTACTGGGCATTGCACAGCCAGATGTGCATTACAGATGCATGTGAAATGCATGAGTTTCTCCCTTACATTGTGCTGCTGCTAGTGATGGTGGATGGCTCTAATGTCAGTGGGGCAATGACTGCACTCCAGGTTGTAATTCATAATTGATCTTCAAACTTTAAAGGAACTCTCTAAAATATTGCATTTCAGGTTTAGTTGGACATTCAGTTGTGTGTGTTCAAGTGTCTTCCAGTTGCCTGTTGACTTATGGCAACTCCATGAATTGCAGAGGGCTTTCTTAGGCAAGGAATATTCAGAGGTGGTTTTGCTAGTTCCCTCCTCTGAAATAGAGCCTACAGTACCTGCTATTCATTAGTGGTCTCCCATCCCAATATTAACCAGGGCTGGTCCTGCTTAGCTTCCAAGATCAGATGAGATCTGGTGCATTTAGGGCATCTAAGCCTATCATACAGAATTGCAATTCTCTAACATATGATCATCATGTGATCTTGAATGTGAAGTTATATTTCCATCCCTTTGATGTAGGATCTCACGCCATGTCTAGCCTGACCTAACTCTGAATTCTGCAGGTGAGTATGAAAGCTAAGCTAAGCTTGATTAAGACATGCTGTGGGCCCAACCTTGTCAGACTAAGAATTCCTACGCTTTACCCTTAAATGTATATCACTCCAACAGATAGTTTCATGTTTTTGTTTGTTTGTTTGTTTTATAGTTAGAATCCTATCATAATTTGAGGCCTTTACCTTGTGCATAAATTTGGCATGGAGGCCTAAGAGCATCTCCAGATCCACCAGAGATGTCATTTTCCACATTTCACCTGGATTGTCAGGGCTGTGCGGGAGCTCAGTACCTTCAGAAGAGAAGCTCTGAAGGCCATAAGAAGGTGCGCAGCTGGAGCAACGTGTGTGTGTGGGAGAAATTTATACAGAATCTACCCACACACTGCCAGAGGCTCTAGTTAGCATAGTCAATCGTGCAAATTTCCAAGCGGTGGCTGAAGGCACTGACAGTCCTATGGAAGAAAGGAGTGGGGAGCAACTTTCTTTCTTCCCAAGGATAATGGCTGCCTTTTGCATCTCTCTAGGTGTTACCTTACCTTTAAAATAAAATGTCAGTTTCTGCATCCCCTCTGGGTTCCTTAGACCAGTGGAATGTGGAACTAGTCAGAACCATTTTTTTAGCAATGCATGCATCATTATTAACTATTGTCTTCTGTTAAGTCTTGATTTATTTTAGACTGGTTTTTGTTTTACTCTTTTAAAAAACCTTTTTATGGTGTCTTGTGGTTTTAGAGGTAAGCATCAAATGCTTTAACAGTGATTCTCAGACAGTGGAGTGGGACCCTAAGGGTATGTGCTAAAGTCACTCAAGGAAAAATTCAGCCTGCAAGTACAACAAATGTAAAAAAGGAGAGCAAAGCTATGTGTGTGCATATGTGTGTGCATGTGCGCACACACCATTAAGGACTGACTGGTCCCTGAAAAAGAGTGACACAGAGCATCAAAGGCCCCTCCATAAACTGCAAACCCCAGGATTCCATAGGATGTTGAAAGTGAAATAATAGCACTATAACAGTCTAGTGCAGAAATGGCCCCAGTAAATTAATGTTACCAGTTCTCTTACATTGCTTTATTTCTCAGTGCTGGCATACGTACTTGTTGATGTTGTTGCTGTGAACTGGCAGAAAATACCATTTTTTAACAAAAAAATAAAATAAATAAATTACAGAAGGTTCTCTAGATTCTGTTCATATGGTTAGGCATGACCATCTGCTAAGCATCTTAACAAATAAATTTACCAATTTCCCTTGTATTTGAATAATCCCTCTTGTCCAAGTAATGAATGTACAGACACAGTTTTCCCTACTCGGCATGCATATCCACAAAGAATCACTCCCCTAAGTATTGATACAGCTGTAGGACATGACTTTGATTTAGATTCTCTAATTATGAAGGTAGCGCTGTATTGAGTACCTGCACACAGTGTACTTTGCTCCTGTAGATATTAGGAACAGCACGTGCTGTTTGTACCCAATCCCAAACAGAGTCAGTTGATGACTAAGGATGATTTGATGGAGCCCAGCAGAACTTTAAGATGATCTGTAGAGGCCCTGCTGTCTGTTCCACCAACCTCTCAGGTATGTTTGGTGGGAACAAGGGAGAGGGCCTTCTCAGTGGCTGCTCCCAGACTTTGGAACTCCCTCCCAAGATTAGCCAGAATGGCTCCATCCTTAATCTCCTTCTGACAGCAGGTTCAAACATTTTTGTGCTATCGGGCTTTTATAAATTGATTCAATGCTGTACAGGTCTGTTTTTAAGGTTAGCATAATATTTAATGTATTGTAATGTATTTAACATTTTTAATTTTTCATGTTTTAACTCTATAAATTGTTTAATTGGCTTTCAAATTTTGTGTTTATACTCTTGCATGCGTTTTAATTGGTAGCATTTTAGTATTGTTAGCTGCCTTGAGTCTTATTGCTGAGAGAAAGGTGAAATATAAATAAATAAAAGAAAATAACAGTGACTATCTATCTATCTATCTATCTATCTATCTATCTATCTATCTATCTATCTATCTATCTATCTATGCTAGCATAAATCCTAAGAAATCTGTTTAGATAGCATTTGAACAAGTCACTTTTCTGGACTGCAGGTCCCAGATTCCATCAGCCAGAATAGTTAGGGGCTCCAGTGGGAAATGTAGTAACCCCCTCCCACCTGAACTCATGTATGATTCCCAGTTTGAAAAAGAACAAAAATCTGTCCCCTACAATGATATGCCTATTGTCTGGGGAAAAGAAATGTTGAATCAACTCTGCCAGCTGGGAGAATTCCAGGCTTTTGCCTGAAGAGCACACCCACTTGGGCCTAGGAAGGTTCATGCCTAGGAAGGATTGATCAGGAGAGCTGCAGATGCTTGCTTGAAATGGAGCCCGCTCTGGCTGGCAGATCTGATGGTATCCCAAGTTAATCTCTTAGCTCGGAAGAATTCAATTTCAACTGGCAAAATGAGAACCTGGTTGATTAGCAGAAGCTTTAGATATGGTAGTTACAGCCCAGTTTTAGATGAGTCACTGCAACTCTCCTGACCAACAATTTTCATGAGCAGGGATGGGTAAAATGTTGCTTGGTCCTTTCCTTTCCTTTCCTTTCCTTTCCTTTCCTTTCCTTTCCTTTCCTTTCCTTTCCTTTCCTTTCCTTTCCTTTCCTTTCCTTTCCTTTCCTTTCCTTTCCTTTCCTATCCTATCCTATAAGAATCTCCCTATCTTCTCAGCTCAGAACTTGTTATTGTTTATTACCTGCTTAAATTAGAATTAAAATGAATTTGTCATTGAAGAAGGTTATTTAATACTTCCTTACATTTATAGTTACTTAGTTATGGTTACTAATAGACACACTTACCGACATAGGGAGCCCTTTCTATATTCAGTTGTCTGAAGGTCTCTCCTCTCTCCCTTTCTGTCTCCAAAGGCACTAACAAATGTGCGTAGATTCTGTGCAGGAGATTGTCATTATGATGTTCTTCCCCTCCATACATGTTAATTTAACCCCAGAGCAGCCTTCTGTAACAGGGTGCCCATCAGCTGTGTAAGGCTATAACGCCTTGTTGTTGTGTGCCTTCCAAGTCATTTCCAATTTACAGGGACCCTACGTGGAACCTGTTAGGAGGTTTTTCTGGAGGCTGAAAGTGTGGGAGGCACCCAAGATCACCCAGTGGGTTTCCATGGCCAAGTGGGGAACCAAACCCTAGCCTCCAGGGTCATCATCTCGTGCTCAAACCGCTACACTATGCTGGCTCTCCATATAACTATTATCGCCTATCACCCAAAATACATCTGGAGAGCACCAGTATTGAGAAGACTGTATCTAAGAGATAATAAAATGTTTATCATCATTTCTACATTTCTTGAATCCTCGTTGGGGTGAACTTTTCATCCTACACATGTGCAATCTGAGACTCATAGCTATGGCTTCCATTGCTCCCTCCAAAAACATGCTTGTTGCAGCATGTCTGTCATGCCCTGGTCCCAGGACCCCAACAGGACCGTTCCCAACAGCCACAACACAGAGACATGAAAGGGACAATACTTATGGCAGGAAGTGCAGGTGAAAAAGGAAGAGCCCAGGCGACTTGGAGCATTTATATAGTAAGGATGCATCAATTAGGCAAACAGCAGGGAGAGGATGCCAGCCTATATAAACATGGAACTAGATGGGAAGAAGCCATTGCAGGCAACTGATATGATCAGTGGAAGCAGCATGCCTCATGTTCAGACCCATTGCTTGTCTTTCTGGAGTTCTGGGACTGAGAGTGTGTGATACCTCCAAGGTCACCCAGTGGGTTTCCATGGCCAAGCAGGAATCCAACACAGGGTTGTACTCCAGTGTTCAAACCCCTACAGCACTCTGTCTCTATGTCAGTCTTTCTTTCAGTCATGAACAGGATGCCACCTGCAGTCTAGAATCTCTGAATGATTATTAATCTTCCCAACTGCCTTTCTTTCTCAGTTTTGATCTTATACGTCTGAGCATATGACTTCTCTGCCCCCATTTTTTAAAAAATCTTTCCTTCTGATTTTTGGGAAATTCTTAGCAAAGAATGAACCAAAAAAACTTAACAGAATGAACTAAAGGCCTTTCCACACTATGTAACTATTGCACTATAATTCCAATTTAACTACCATGGCTGCTTCCTATGGAATCCTGGGCTTTGTAGTCTTGGGAGGCACTGGAGCTCTCTGGCTGAGAATTCTAAATACCCCTCCCTATACTACAAATCCCATGATTCCATAGAAGAGAACAATGGTAGTTAAAGTAGAATCATAGTGCAATTGTTATGTGATGTGTAAAGGCCCTTAGTGAACCATACCAGCATTTTGCAAGGGACTTTGTAGTGATGCCACTTGGCTAATATCCTAATCCAATATATATTATGGAAGAGGGAAGCTTTCAGGTTTTCACATGGGTGTTTGAAACTACATTTTAAGTGGAATGGAAATGTTTAGTTGCAAGAGCAATTGCCCACGAGTATCACCAACAACTTGCCAGCATTCCACTCCTTTACTAGTTTTATTTTCCATCTTCTGGGATAAACAAATCTATTAATGTTACCTGAGCATGCTGTTGTTGTGTGTCTGTGGACTCATGCATAATCTCCATTCCTAGAATTCTACTGATTTCACAATTAGTTCATCCCAGGGTGGGTTCTGGGTGGTACCTAGGGATGTCTCCTGGCTTTCAAACTTACCATTCCCTCTCAGTATAATTTCCAAAGTGATCAGCTGACCATTGTACAGCAAAATGTCTTCTATTATTATGGGGATTGTTGTTTCCACAGACTGTGCTGAAGCTTCTCTTCATTCTCTTTCTTGCATACCTTATGAGAACTGGAGGACTTTTCCTTTTAATATTCTCATATTTAATATGAGAAAGACAAAAGAAGCTGAACAACAAACTATTTCACTTTCTATCTAGCTGCAAGTATTTCTTTCTCACTCAACCCTCTGCATCTCCTTCCTTCTACCATGACTGAAAGAAGGTAAATGGTGGTGGTAAAGACCACAAGGTCCATTGAGTCCAAACCCCTGCCATGCAGGAAAATACAATCAAAGCATTCCTGACAGATGGCCATCCAGCCTCTGTTTAAAGCCTTCAAAGAAGGAGACTCCACCACACTCCCAGGCAGCATATTCCACTATCAGACTGCTCTTACTGTCAGGTATTTCTCCCAAACATTTAGATGGAATCTCTTTTCCTGGAGTTTGAAGCCATTGCTCTGTGACCTAGTCTCTGGAGCAGCAAAAACAGGCTTGCTCCATCCTCCATATGACATCCCTTCAGATATTTAAACAGGGCTATCATGTCACCTCTTAACCCTCTCTTCTTCAGGCTAAAAATGCCTAAATCCACAAGGCTTTAGTAAATAGAGGTTGTGGTGTGCACAGGAATACCAGCTGAAAATATTACCATGGGGAAAGTAAATCCCCTGTTGAGTTTACCGCTACCCCTTGCACAGTTAGTTGCTCCACATTGAACAACATGGGCAGAGCTCCCGTTCAGCTCAGAGAAGCTGTGAGAGGGGTGGTGGTGAAATCAAAAGGGAATTCATCCTCTCCTCAACCTCCTTAGTGGTAGGTCCACTTGCCACTACTGCATTTGCCCAAATGGTGAGGATAGCTTAAAGAAAACACGTTGCTGGGAAGTGGGAAACATAGCATGGCTCTGTGGTAAATTGAGACTATGACGCTTCCCTCTTCATTTGTAATTACACTCATGATATTAGAGAGATTCATGGCAGAAAAAAGAGGGGAAAACTCAAATTTTGTGCATTGTATTCCTATATAATGCACTTTGGTTTGAGCTGAAAATCTCTAACCTGATTCATTTTTTACTCTTTCTAGAGGATATGCAGGCCTTGAGAAAGAATCTTGAATGAATGATTCCTGCTAGCCTCAAGAAGAAAAGAAGTTGCTTGATAGTCATTTCCAAATGTATAAAAATGTTAAACAATACTTGGCTCAGGACAGAACCCTGAGGCATCCTGCTATGTGAGGGCGATCTGGCTGCGACATCTGTCACCCTATTGATCACCAGGGTTGATTCGGCTGATCTGGCTGGCTAGATGGGTGTCCCCTCCCTCCCTCACCGCTCCATGTGTGTCCCTCCCGAAGCTGCGCACTTGGTGGAAGAGGACGACCATCCCAGATAGAAGGAGTGTACTGTTCTTCGGTCAAGGGTATATGATAGCTGTGCTCCCCTGCTAGAACTTCCAAACAAGCTTAACATCCAAAAATCACAGCATTTCTA
The DNA here is from genome assembly GCA_948472985.1 of Iguana delicatissima. Classification (NCBI taxonomy): domain Eukaryota; kingdom Metazoa; phylum Chordata; class Lepidosauria; order Squamata; family Iguanidae; genus Iguana; species Iguana delicatissima. The sequence goes on from CAOKZL010000851.1 coordinate 636,974, forward strand.
AGTGCGTATAGACTGGCTCTTTAATGATTTGTCCCAGAACCTTTTTTGGTATTAACATCAAACTGTTGGCTGTGGTTGCTCAAGTACTCCGTTTTGCCCTTTTTGAAGATAAGGACAATATTTGCCCTCCTCCAATCTTCTGGGACCTCTCCTATTCTCCAAGAAGATGGAGATTTGAATTTGTTCGAGTATCTAGGTATTCCTTTACTATATCTTTACCTATTCTGGGCTGTAGTCCTATATAAATAGCATGATTTATTCTATTTTCACCAGTTAGGGCATTGTTTTCATTTTGGGGGAAGACTGGTCCTCAGACCTGAATGTCCTTTCTTCCTACTTAGGCATGTGGAACTTGTGTCCCCCAGCCTGATATGGTTGAGGTACAACATTTATCAGTTGTGATTGTTCACCATGCTAGCTGGGACTGACTGGAGTTGAAGACCAGGAACATCCAGAACTGGACTCTAGAGGGACACAAATTCCTCACCCAGTTTTAAAGATTAGTTTCTCTTATAATTCTAAATGAATTATTTTGCACTATCTATTGGAAGATTATAATAGAACACCTGCTACAGAGGATAATACTATAATGCTCTTCCAGTAGGGCACTTCAACTGGTGTTTCCATAGGCTGAATTTAATGCTGCAGTGCCAAGTCTTTTTTTCTAGTCTCCTTTGATTATATCAGCATTGACAAGTTCTCCTGCATCCTACAGAAAACATCCAGGTTTTCTCATGTTCCTTGCCCATCTCTATTTATAGCCCTTCCCTGTGGAACTGAAGGCTAGCACAAGCCATCCATATGAAGTGAAAGATGTGTACCAACCTTGAAGAAACAGGTATTCATGAGCGTGGCATGCAGTGTTATTGTAGAATTCATATTTTATACCCCAGCCATGGGAAAATACACTTTTACTAATGGCAAGAAACGCACTGAGACCAAGACCTCACTCTGCATGACTTAGATTAAAGATTTTACCAATTTCATTGACAGCCACATTTTTATGTTTTGTGTTTGCTGACTACAAACGTCTTTGTCTGCTTCTTTCCTTCTGCTTTCAGTTGTTTCCACTATATACCAAACAAGTTTTTAAAATGCAAATATTTTATTCAGAGGCAATTTGAATAAGGATAACAGATTGCAAGCAGAGTCTTGTGTTATGCTAAAGTAGGCTCTTGGATATGCTCAGTAACTTAGCCTGCTGAAGAGCATTTCCAAGAGCTTAAACCATTCAGTGAAAAAGCAGTGCTAGTCCATGAGAAAAAAGTACAGGTGGGAAATACCTATTAGGACCAACTAAAATGCACAAACGTATGCAATATTTAAGAGTTCTCAGGAACTAGATAAATAACTATATGGGGGGGCATAGAGGCATGGTGTCAGGATGTGTGGCGTTATAAGTATTTGCTGGATGTGCATTGAAATGTGCATTAGAATAGATCAGCTAGCTTTGGCATTGCTAAAGGCACCTTGAGTGCTACCAAGTATTGCCAATTGTTGCAAACATGTTATCTGTTTGAAGCTTGTTAGTGTATTTCAGGGTATCAAATGGTTAATTGTTTTATTGCTCACTGCTACAGTGTATCTGTTCAAGGGGGAGAAGATCAAAGGGAGAAAATGAAAGTATCGAAAGCTGTTGAGAGAACTGGAAATGCTCAAAGATAAGAAAGCAGGAATTTGTTCCAGCCTCAAGGATGAAAAATGGGTAAACAACTGTGGGTCTGGGAAACATCTAGAATGCTGGGATGGTGTGAGATTTATGATACTCTCCAATCACACCTTGGTACACCTAAATTTGTATGTAAGGTATAAAGCCTGTAAAAGCCATGTATGCTTTATGAATGAAGTGTGCTGTGTTGCTTGCTTTGTTACAAATAAACACTGCTGTTTAACTCTGAGTGAAGTTTGTGGAGTGCAAGTTATCCAAGAGGTGACACATGGCCAATTCAAGGCCAGAATCCCCACTGAAGTTCTTCCAGGTGAGAGGGAATATGTTCTTAGCTCTCCCCCTAGAAAACTGCTGCATAAGCCACAGTTCCTGCAGCTCAATCACCTCTCCACTCCTTTACCACAGCTGGTTAACAGCCATAGAAGCTCCCCTCCTCTAGGCTTGGTAGCTCTTCAGAGTGCTCAGCTGTGGGCATGGAGTGTTGCACTCTATACCTGTGATGCAGGATCTCAGCCCTAATGTCCTCCTACCTCCCATCCTGACAGCAGAGACAGAGTAGCCATTAATCTCACCAGGCTGCATATACCCTGCTAATGGATATTTTTACTTCCCTTGAGGACATTGTTACCGCAGTTTCTTGCCCAGGCTTGGGGTATATTAGATATCAATAATTTGGCCTTCTTTACCCATTCCTCTCCACGTGCTTGCGAGGCCCCCGGACAAGCATGCATACAGGCATGGCCGACAATAGCCGAAACATTCCAAACAAATCCAGGCAGGCCAGAAATAGCCAGACTGCCGCTTTAGGAGACCTTAAGGCAAGTACCATATTATGTATGCAAGCTACTTACAAAAGACTCCCTGCCCCAAGCAGGCAGCTTGACGAGCTGAATACTCAACTGTCAAGCACTCTGCATTTGCATACTGGCTACTCTATTGACAACTCTGTCTTAACTCAATCATGTAAAATACTGACCTTTCGGAGGCTTTGTCTCCAGCCCGAAACTCGTTGTTATCCCCAAGAATGGACTAGCCTGCAGCCACATTTTCCCCTATAAGATCCCCTGACTTTGAGCGCTCCCTCAGATCGCTCTTGGCTTCCATCCCGCCTTGCTGTCGCTTCGTCTGGCGAGCCTTCCCCTCAGCTCCTCGTGCTGAGAATCCTCACTTCCACGAACTTCTTCTTCAGACTACCCGGGCTTCAGGACAGGTGTAGTATTTCCCATACAAAACCTCCTCTTAAAAACCCTCTATCCAACTCTTACCTTTATTTCAATAGTTCTCTGTGTGAGTGTGTTTGCATACTCGTGTTTGGCTGTGTTGTACATCAATAAAGAAAACAATTATTATTTACATCTGTTTGCTCCTTGACTCGGCCTGACCCTGTAGTTGTAGCTTGTAGTTGTAGTAGCCCTGCCTCTCGTAGTGCTAGCTTGTGTTCTTTGCTAATTCCCAACTTTGTAATATTTGAAGCGCACTTAGGTGTCTCTCATGGGACCCCCAGAAATCAGGGTAACAACGTGGTGGAGCCAATTATGTTGACTGGACAAATGGTGAACATTTTTGGTGAATATTTTTGTGTCACGTGGAGTCATGACAATATATGTATTTTTAACTTCCTTGTATGAAGAAGTATTCAGTACTTCCTTGCACGGTGTATGCCTCTGATATACTGCTTCACAGTACTGACACACCCACCGATGGCCATTTATCCTGGAACCAGCATGGTGTAGTGGTTTGAGAATTGTTAGGATGCTGGGAGAAAGTCATGTAGGGATGAGGGGCAAGGGAGTGGTGCGCCCTGGGTGGCATTTGGGGGGGGAGCGCCACCATTCCTTGCCTGCCACCTGCCTCCCCATGCACTGTAGCCTCGCCCCCACATGCCGTAGCTCCTCTTCTGCATGCCATAGCCATGCCCACACATGCTGTAGCTCCTCCCCTGCGTTCCGTAGCCCTGCCCCCACGTGCCATAGCTCCTCCCCACCCCCACACACCATAGCCATACCCATGCATGCTGTAGCCCTGCCCCCACACACCATAGCCCCCACACACACCTCTACCCCGCCCCTACCCCAGTTGCACCAAGCTATGCCACTGCTGGGAGACCAGAGTTTGAATCCTCACTCAGCCATAGAAACCCACTGGGTGATCTTGGTCAAGTCACACTCCCTCAGCCTCAGAGGAGGGCCAGGGCAAACCATCTTTGAACAAATTCTAATAGGTTTGCCTTAAAGTCACCATAAGTCAGAAATGACTTGAAAGCACACAACAGTGACTAAGAGCCAGGACAGCATCTGCTTGCTTTTTTGCAGTTATGAGGAAATAGTAGCCTTTGCCCTTCCAGATCTCCAGCAGACTTATTGACATAAGGTTCAGCTGTCACTACAGTTAGCTAAATGGGAGTAGCAGACAGAGAAACAGAATTAGAAGAGGTCGAAGGTTTTATAGATTTGTTGATATAACTTAAATCTAATATATGAAAACCCACAGTTGCATTTTGCACCATATATGTTTTGATGGTCAACCATAGAATGGCAAGACCAGACGCAGAAAGCTTTATTTGACCTGACCTATTTAAGATGCATTGGCCTGGAAAGGAAGCAATGGAAGGGGCAACCTGATGCGGGTCCAGCTGAGGCCATGGCCATTTGCACACGAGACTGTTATAGTGCTATCATTCCACTTTCAACATCCTATGGAATCCTGGGGTTTGCAGTTTTGGGAGGGGGCAGCTGGTGCCTCTGGAAACTGCAAACCCCAGGATTCCATAGGCTGTTGAAAGTGGAATCATAGTGCTGTAACAGTCTAGTGCCAAAATGGCTCTTGTGTCCAGTCCCTGACACAGATCATGATCTGGTGCCAGGTACCAGTTACCAATCCAAGCTGGTATCTCTCATGGAGATCATCAAAAAATTACTCTCCCGTGCGGTGACATTTGTTGCCCAGGTCCAGGTACGTATTCTTGAGGCTGTCACTGGGATATTCTTGAGGACTGGGGTTTTTCTCCAGTTTGCTGAGATGCTCCATGCCTTCTTTTCTTTACAACAGGAGTAGGAATAATGTGCTCCCTCATCCTGTTTTGTGGCCCCATAGTACCCGTAAGAAAATATGACATTTTAATTTTCTGCTAAAATGTAGTGGCAGACTGTTAAATGCTCTAATCAATGGGGAAAAATGCTACATGATTGTAATCAATATTCTAGCCAGTGTCATTGTAACATATTATGGTGCATTTAAGGTTCATTTGTACATAAATTTGATCATCATTAATCCAATATAATTCTGTTTATAAAGCTTGGGGAGAGTTAAAAACAAAATTTAACATAAGTGGAAAAATGTTGTTGTGTGCCTTCCTGTCATTTCTGACTTATGACTTCCCTAAGATGAACCTATCAGGGTTTTTACTTGACCGGATTTGTTCAGATGGAGCTTGCCCTTGCTTTCAGCTGAGGCTGAGAGAGTGTGATTTGGCTAAGGTCACTGAGTGAACTTCCACAGCTGAGTGGGGATTTGAACCCTGGTCTCCCAGTGACATAGTCCAACACTCAACACACTACACCACACTAGCTCTCAAATGGAAAAATAGTCTATTTTAAGGCCTATGTTATTAAAAAAGAAAAAAGACAAATAAACTTGCTGACATCTACCCATTTCCCTTAGATGTCAGCCCTTGGGCACTGAAACTCCCGTGCTGGGTATCAAACTAGGTAGAGTTGGGCTCATCGCTTTAGTTCTGTCTTTTTCCCCACCAGCTCCAGTGAGCTAACAACAGTGTCATCTTTGGCAACGAGAAGCTGGGAGAAACACTTTATGCTGCTATCCGTGGCAGAAATGAGGAATCAAGAACTGATAGGAGGCCTAGCCAAATTCCTGGAGAATCTCCCCAGAGCTTTTCAATTATAAATAAACTGAAGAAAGGTTTTAGCAAGCAGGAGGAAAACACACACACAGATGGAAGGGCGAGCATCTGAATAGCTAACAAGCTTCCTTTGTGCATCTTTCTATCCTGTAAATGATTTAATGTTTTCTCATAGTAAGGCACATTTGAAACTATTTTACTCTGAACAGGCAAAAACCTCTTGATCCAGCAGTTCACTGACCCCAGAGCTGGTACTGTATGCAACAAAACAACAGCTTCATATCCTGTTATATGTTCTTCACCTATGCATTTTCTGCAAGTGAGCAGATTTTGTTAGAAGAAACAGACATTGTTAGAAGACCAGACATTTCATATCTGAGTACTTGGGTAGCTCAGTTCTAAAACTTCTTTCATTTTGGCTCTGCTCTTCAAATGTTGTCCCTGAAAAAGTCAGTTTGGATGCAAGCATCTCACCTACATGTTCTACTGCCAAGACAGACAAGAATGTATTCATGTTCCCTGCCATCTTCATATCCTCTTTTAGCATATTTTCCATGCCCCTTTTCATAAATGCCCCAGATTCCTATTGTGCAGATTTCGGTTTCTGATCTACTTAAACACCTTGCAGATTTTAATGATTTCAGCCAGGGACAGTTCTATTCTACCTCCCTTCCCATGTTTGTGCTACATAGCACATGTGCTATATTTTTTTCTTTTCTTTTTTTCCCCTTCGGCCAAATTGTGCGATTTCACAATTTCAGTATGTCACAAGACTTCCTCCCATCATTTCAGCTTTTTTTCCCCCTGTCCTGCTACCATTTTGGCATTTTGTTCTTCTGGAGTCACAATTACAAAAGAAAGAAAGGGCAATGGAATAAAAACGATCTTGTTCACCTGCTCACCCTGCTTGTGGATAGGATAGGGAGGGGGAAAGGGAAGAACAAGGCCCAATGACGCCACATGACTTCTGTAAAATCAGACCTGAGAGGATCGCATGGATAGGCAATAGTGGAAAAGCAGTTTTATTGGATCCATTCATTTCCCATGAATGAAAAGAGATGACTCAATAATGATAACAGTACAATTCAACAATGGGAGGGTGATGACATCGTGTGATAAGGAGAGATCAATCACGGAAGTAAGCCAGTGCATTCATGCCACAAACCCAGCATGTGATAAAGCCCTTTGGTTTTATCTGGTTAATGGAGGTATGCCTTATGATCTATGCACCCTGTCCAGCGCTTCTTAAGCTAGCATAGTTCCATTAGGGACAGACTCTGTCTCATGCCAGTATGATGTTTGTGCCTGTGTGTAACAGATATTGAAATAAGATTCACAGCAAAAACCTCAGATCAGACTATTTTTAAGTTGGGTGTTGGTGTAGCTGATTTTGAGCTGTAATCAACTACATAGCAGAAATCTGCTCTGAAGCTCTTCCTTCATATTTTTAATGTTTCCTTTTATAAAGGGTATGATATCTCACAGCCTAAACTGCTTTTTCATTATTACAGGGTAAAATTCCAAGGGGAAAAGAGGGGGAATTGCACTCCTCCACTTTGTTCACTGGTTTTATCTTAATGTTTGCAGCAGTGGTCTCCAGTCTAATAAACATAGATCTCTTGTACTCTCCTTGTATGAGAATCTGTATTCAGTTACATAATGCTGTTGATGATTTTTAAAAAGAACTCTTGCGTAAACAAGATGAAAGGCAATAGGGAATGTGTTGTTGCACCTTAGCTCCTGTTAGCCACTGATGTGGGAGGGCAGAAATTGCAGTTCAGTAGCAGCTGGAAGGCTACATGTTCCCAATCCCTGAACAAACGTTCAGGGATGTTACTCTTGTTGCTCATCAACCAGGATAAATATGAGGTGTACAACAAGGATAATTTTGAGAATCCAACATGTCAGTTTAGGATTTCAGTTCAGGGTTCCAATTCAGCAGCAAAACTTAACCAGGTGACACAGAAATAGTAATTCCCTTGCAGCCTAAATGACTCACAGTATTGTTGCAGGGGAAAGTTAGTTTTTTTGGATTGCAGTGGCCATGTGTGTTGTAGAATTCTATGAGTTGGAGCCCAAACCTCACCTTCTCTCTTTCTGGAAAATTGTAAGGATAAAATGTGGGTGGCGAGAAAACTACATAGGCCATCCTATATTCCTCAGAGAAAAGGTATAATTCAGAATAACCATATGTTGTTAACTGCTTTCAAGTCGACTTCAGTTTATGAATGAGAGATCTCCAAGCCACTATGTCATTAACTGCCCTGCTAAGGTCTTGGAGATTCAGGGATGTGTGTTCCTTGACTGAGTCTATCCATCTGTAATGCAGTTTTTGTCTTTCCCTACTGCCTTCCACCTTACCAAGCATGAAATGGCCGAAGTGTGACAGCCTCAGTTTAGTCATTTTGCCTTGTAGGGAGAATTCAGTCTTGATTTGCTCTAGGACTGATTTGTTTGTCTTTTTAGCAGTCCAGGGTATCCACAGAACCCACCTCCAGCACCACATTTCAAATCGATTTTCTCTGTATGAGCTTTCTTCACTGTCCAGCTTCCACACCATACAGACAAATTGGAAATATGATCGCATGGACAATCCTAACTTTAGTATTCTATGATATAACTTTACACTTCAGGATCTTGTCTAGTTCCTTCATAGCTACTCTTCCAAGTCCTAGGCTTCTTCTGATTTCTTGACTGCAATCTCCATTCTGATTAGTAAGTAAGCCAAGGTAAGGAAAATCTCAAACTATTTCAAAATAACCATATAGTATTTTTTTAAAAAAGAATGCTTCTAGATAGCAACTCTTGGGGATTGTATGCAATTGATCTTTGCAAGCCCTAACCTGCAGATGGCAGCCTGGGTGAAGAACCATCCAGATTGACTCTGTCCACTAGGGCATGCAAAAGGCATATAAAAGTGAGCCTTGACTGAACAACAAAATTTCTGAGCAGTTTATTCCTGTTTATTCCTATACCTGTTCTTATGCTTCTGTTCTGACTCCTAGCTTGTCGATTGCTCCTCCCTTCTGACTTTCTTCTCCTCTTTATGGTTTGCTTTTCAGTCCTGACTTATAGCTTTTTCTCTAAGAGAAAAGAATCCCAAGAAGCAACATTGGGAAAATACCTCTCTTGGCACCTTTTTCAGCCTGGCATTGTGGGTCAATCTTAGTCAGTCTCATGTTTGTTTGTTTTCCTTTAGAAAGCAGTGCACTTACCAACAGCTCGTTATGAAAAGAAGGACTTCTGTTTAACCTGGATTTTCATGATTAATGCTCTGGAATCCTTTCTTCTTTCTTCCCCTATGCAATTCACATACAATTAAATATTAGATGAGTAGATGAGGCAGATTTTCCTATATGGATTTCAGTAGCTCCCTACGAATACATTAGCCAAAGTGATAGCACTCTAAGGAAGTTTTAGAGTAATTTGTAGAATTATTATTTTTCTTCACACCAGTCCTTAGGGATTTTGGTTAATAGTACACACCCCTTTAATCTGCAGCCCCAACGTAGCTCCTGACGTCAATCCTCCCCCATTTTTTTAAATAAGAAATTATGGTCATTAGCAGAGCTTGCAGAATCATAGTTTCCTCTGCTCAGATGTTGAACAGCAGCAGACGAAGGAGGGAGGTAGTGCGGTTTGATGTCTGTAGCAGATTGTATGCTGGAGGTTTAGAATACATGCCGGTCAGCACCGCTGGTATTGAGAGCTCTTACCTTCTTTTATCCTGGTCGCCCTTTCCCCTTTCTCTCCTTCAAGTTCTGGGGTTTTCTGGAAGCCCGTTGCAAGGGAGCGGGTGAGGAGCGCGTGGTTCCCGGACAGCTTTCGGAAGGAAAGAATCTGAGAGGTGAATCGCGGGGTCTTTTCCAGTCGGACGTCAGGCTGGGCTCGGGGAGCTCCCTGCCGTGATGGAGCTGTCCACCCTCCCTGGTGCCGAAATGTACCCCAATTTCTTTTACAACACCACCGTGCAAGATTTCAGCTCCAGTTGGCTCACAACGTCCAACGCCACGAGCCCATCTCCAGTGAAGAACGCGACCTCCATCGTCATAGCCATCGCAATCACTGCCCTGTATTCTGTGGTCTGCGTGGTGGGGCTGCTGGGCAACATTCTCGTAATGTATGGCATTGTCAGGTAAGGGCAGGGCCCCTTGTGCGGAATCTCAGTCCCCTTCCTTGTCTAGACCAGGGAAAGTTAGGCGCATGGCTCTCTTGGCTGAACGCTGAGGTCTGTGGGCAGCAGCCGCAGCAAGTGCAAGGAAGGAAGATGGCTAGGCTGTTTCTGGGTTGAAAAACTGGTAAAACTGTGTGTAGTACTCATTTGAAGAGAAGTCTGAAGACTTATAACACAAGTGTGTGTCATGTAGAGAAGCTCGTGTGCATCTGAGCTGAATGACTGCAGGCAACCCAGTCATCAAGAAGAGTAACTGGAGAGGCAGTGTGTATGTAAGTGTAGGCTGTGCGTGAAACTGAGATGCATTAAATACAGTCTGTGTAAAATAAATCAAAATCAAATAAAATCATAAAGGCAGATAATTTTTGAGTGGCTGAGGGAATTTTTGCAGCAATGTGTTTGGATGTTAGCATAGCAACAGGATATCAAAAGGTGGTGACTGGTTTACTCCTCGAAAAAATGCTCTATTTATTATGTGCACTTGTGAGTATAAATTAATAGGGTTTGCTCTGATTCTTGCTGCTACTGCTGTTTGTGTCTGTAAGGATCTACAGAAATGGAACAGTCTGCTTATGGTTCTACAGTTCTGGTGGTTCTATAGATGAGTAGGAGCACCAAAAATAGAAAATATATTGGCTTGTGCCATTTCTATCAGGCAGACTAGCTGCATAAGGAATGTTAAAACATATTCACCTCTGTGTTTGTGATTAGAATTCTGTTCAAATTCATCTGTCAAGACAGCCAGATGTGTGCCACAGAATAGTGCATTTAGTATAAATGCAAGTGAGGACAAGTGTGCATAACAAACATGAACTGTGTACAGAAGCATATATTTCCCTTGACCAATCTGTGTTCCTTTAATTAGGCATGGATTTTGTTCTTGACCACATAGTCCTTAGCCTGCAGGGTTGAAATTTCTGAGAAAAAAAGTGTTTTATCATCATGTGGCAAAAGTAAATAAATATGCAAGCCAGTAGAAATAACAAAGAAATCATAATATTACGTAACAGACTCCACTCTTTGATCTCAGTGGACTGGATGCTTGTGCAGTCAATTTGATCCTTGTTTAGTGTTTGGAAGAAGGTAGCTTTTATGGGGTCAAACCACTGGTCTATCTCACCCAATATTTTCATTTCTGGCTGCAACTGTCTCACAGTAGTAGTAGTAGTGGTAGTAGTTGTTGTGTACCTTTAAGTCATTTTCAACATAGGGCAATCCTAAGGCAAACTTATCACAGGGATTTCTTGACAAGATGTCTTCAGAGATGGGTTGCTGTTCCTTCCTCTGAGCCTGAGACAGTGTGACTTGTCCAAGGTCACCGAGTGAACTCCCATGGCTGAGTGGGGATTTGAACCCTGATCTCCTGGACTCTTAATCCAACACTCAAACCACTATACCACACTGGTTACTTCCATAGCACTCCTGACTAAAAATCCTGGAGATTGGACCTAGGACTTTTTGCAAGCAAACTATATACATTGGGCTGTGGCTTTATTGTGATATGAGCTTTGTATGAGTGTTACATTTTGCGCAGCTCTCCCTTTTCACCCCCCAGCGCTTCTTTCATAGCTTCACCTATGGTCAGATAGAAGAATAATTTCCTCAGACATAAAAACTTGTGTGAAATAAGAGCTCTTACTGGCAGTTGCTTTTTGAGTCAACTCATCCATTTTGTGGTACACTCACACAACTGCACAGAACCTTGTTTTGTAAAAAAACAAACAAACATTGCTAACTTGAAGCCTGTGTGAGTCATAATTCACACATTTACCTCAGGAAAGAGAAACTGGAAAAGAGACAGTGGGGCTAGTGTGGGTTTCCTTTGCTATTTCTGAGTCACAATTAATGTTGGATATTGAAGCCTGTGGGTAGAAGGAATATGTGCTCATACAGTCAGCTGAAAACTCCTAATCCTGCCTGTGTATTTCGCAGTGGAAGTTTTGAGAAGCTTCCCATGAATAAATATATAAAGTTTATGTTGCCAAGGTCTTTGAATTGTACACAGCAAGATAAATTTTGTGGTTGGGAAATCAAATTTTGCTTTGGGGATAAAATATACAGACATTATTGCTATTCCGTTTATATTCAGTTTTTCTCAGCATAATCAAATTCTCAAGTTGCTTTACAAATTAAATCAGAAATGACATGTACAAAACTTGCATTTTCATTACAATGCAGTGAAATTCTTTAAAGCAGCCCAAAAGAGACCATGTTACAGTAAGAAAAATAAGATGTCCCTGTTCCCAGGTCTGACGTTTCCAATTAAAGTGAATGAATTATTTTCACTGATGTTCAGTGCATAATGGCCAAATTTTCAACCAAAGCCTGCCCGGTAATGAGCGGCTACAAGTTACAAAGGTGAGGCAGTTGAACCTTTGCAGTGTAATTACCTTGGAAACCTGGGCTGAGAGAAAATGTTTCACCTTTTGGCAACAGAAAATCCTTTTGTGGTCTCTCCACGTTGCATCTACTGCAATGAGGACTAGCATTTTTTTCCCTGTCAAATAAAAGTTGCTAAATATGAGTTCAAAGTAAACCCACAACTAACAGTGCAAGCCTGTTTGTTTCTGCTTAAAAGCGAATCTCATTATATTCAGTGGAGCTTACTCCAATATAAGCGGTTGTTGATTTGCAGACTTGTACTGAGTAAACTAAAGCTGCATCTCTAATCCTTCCTTCTGGAGTCATTATCAAACCATAAAGTGGACATTTCTGAGAGTTCATGCAACACTTGGTCTCAATTATTCTAATCATATCTAGGCTAGGTTGCTGCTGTGACCTGTGAAGCTGTTGTAACAGGAGAGACAAGTCCACAACGTAAACAGCTCCTCCTCCAGTTAGTAGTCTGGCTGTTTGGGCCAGCTGAACTTTCTAGATGTTCTTCAAGGAACAGAGAGTGCTAGTATAATCAATATGAGATTTAAAGACAATTCAGAAACGTTGATCAGTTCAAAATGTGCCCACTGGCTTGATGGTGTAAAATAGTTGAAGTATTTTCTACCTGTTCTGCACTGCTTATAGTGTGGATGTTGTTGTTGTGTGCGTTCAAGTTGTTTCTGACTCACAGCAACTCTAAGGTGAACCTATCACAGGGTTTTAAAGGGCTAAGAGTTTGTGATGCATCTAAGGTCACCTAGTGGGTTTCCATGGCTGAGCAGGGAATTGAACCCTGGTCTCCGGAATCATAGTCCAATGCTCAGACCACTCACCAAGTTGCAGTCACCAATTCATTATTGGATTCAAGGTAAATTGTGGATATTGATGAATAAATCCTGAATTGCTCTAGGATCCAGCAATTGTAAAGGTGTTTCTCCTCCATAAAATACATGCAACACTAAGTTCAGATTCAGAGGCCCTGATCACTGACTCCTCATTGGCAGGAATCTCATTGATGAATGTTAGCAGCACATATTTTTCAGTAGCACCACTGCAGCCTTGGAATTCTCTTTCTGAAAGTGGGTGGCGTTCCCATCCAATATGAGGAAGAAATGTTTCTGATGCAAAAGGCTTTCAGTCTCAGTTTGGATTGTTTTAAGGAGAAATCCTATAGTCACCAGGACAGCTTGCCAGGACCATATGGCCCATTGGATCTTCTCTGAGGATGCGGGGGATGATCCAGCCATTAAATGTCCCCAGCTTTTTCTTTTTTCTTTTTTTCTTTTTTTGCAAACCTGCCTCTCTGTTACTGTCTGATGTTATACAGAGGGAAAATGGGGACTTGGATGAGCCACGCTCCCTAAAACAGAGGAAACATCAGCCCTGGACAAAGAATTTCCACCCTATTGTTGCAGTAATAAGTGCTCTGCAATCATGACTTGAGTATATAATAGAATGGTGATGCTTGCTGTTTTGCTTTCAATCGAACATTTCGTTTACTGTTTCTTAGTTGCAGAATATTAAGCTGGACGGTTTTTCTACTAGCCTGGACTCTAACAGCTTAGTCATCTGAAGCTGCCCTTTTGATGTGATTGTTACGATCTTGTCTTTATTGAATATAGGTAGTAGACTGCCTAGAGCAGTGGTTCTCAACCTGTGGGTCCCCAGATGTTCGTGGACTTCAGCTCCCAGAAGCCCTGAGCATTGACCATAGTGGCTGGGGCTTCTGGGAGCTGAAGTCCACGAACATCTGGGGACCCACAGGTTGAGAACCACTGGCCTAGAGTTTGTTGCACATCCATTGCTGGACCCTTTGAAGGAGATTAGAGCCGTATCCACGTACTAGAAATACATGCATGGGAGCCATGGTCAACCAAGATTCCCAGAGGTGAATCTGCAGACATCAAGCTGCTGTTAAGTTCTTATGATGCTTGCTGTGAGGGTATAGATACTGCTTTTTGATATTGGATTAAATTACCCTCTTTGTACAGCTACTTTTCTTTACCGAAGAAACCATCACATCATACAAAAGCAATAGTGCCACAGGCAAAAATAACATAGATTTCCATCTTATTTATTTAGAATATGTTCCTTTTGCTGTAAAGCCTCTCGCAGCAATTTATAGACATTACACATGGTAGCCCCTGTCCTGAGAAAATCTGAAAGGCATGATATGAATGGAAAAATATTGTGAGGGAGAAGGAAAAAAGCACACACAAACAAAAACATTGTTTTTGTTACAAAATTTTTTGTAGGTGTTTTTTTTTCTGGCTGTGAAAAGCAAAGCAAGGTACCTAGAATCATAGAATCATTGAGTTGGAAGGGAGCTCAAGGGTCATCTAGTCCAACCCCCCATGCAGGAATGCACAACTAAAGCACAATTGAAAGGGGCCATTCAACCTCTGTTTAAAAAGGAGCAGAGTTCTTCACCGCCCCTGGAAGCAATCTATTCCACTATTAAACAGCTCTTACAGTAAAGAAGTTCTTCCTTATGTTTAGACAGAATCTCTAGGAACCTCTTTCTTATAATTTGAATCCATTGGTTCATAGAATCATCGAATCATAGAGCTGGAAGAGACCACAGGGGCCATCCAGTCCAACCCGCTGCCACACAAGAACACACTTCAAAGCACTCCGAACAAATGGCCATCCAGCCTCTGTTTATGTCCTACTGTGGTGCAGAAGAAAACAAACTTGCTCCATCTTCTTCAAGATATCCTTTCAGATATTTAAATATGGCTATCATATCAACTCTCAGTCTCCTCTATTCCAAGATAAATATACTCACCTCTCTAAATGACCCGACATAGGACTTGGTTTCCAAACGTTTGATCATCTCAGTTAGCTTGTGGTCTCTCCACATTGTACCTACTGCAGTGAGGACTAGCAATTTGATCTTTTCTGTCAAAAGTTGAAAGTATTAACTGGGGGACTGTTTACTTTCTGGACATGTCTCTCTAGCTTCACTGGGCACATCAGCAATCTAGTCTAGATACAATTAGAGCAATTTAGACCAGATGTTACATGAACTCTCAAAAATGTCTACTTTATGGATTAATAATGACTCAGGCAGGAAGGATTAGAGATGCAGCTTTAATTTACTTCATACAAGTCAGCAAACCAACACTTACATTGGTGTAAGCTCCACTGAATACAATGGTATTTACCTTTGAGCAGAAATATACAGCTGTTAGTTGTGAGTTTACTCTGAACACATTCCTACTTCTCAATATCCTTCTTGTTTTGTTTTTAAACGATTTATTATAGGAAAAACACAACATACAAATATAAAATCCAGTACAAAAACAAGACAATTGCTGACCAGACTTTCAAGTTACAGGATACAGTGCCACCTTTTACATGATAAATAGTTGCTTTAAACTCTCTATGGTGATTAGAACTATGATAGAACATCAGTTCAAAGTCCAGTATGAGACTGTGGAGGCACTAAAATAGCTTTATTATGGTTAATACACTCAAGAAATGGAAGCCAATCAGTTTAAAAAGTGTCTTCATAGTGTTAATTTTTACAGTGCCTAATTCTGCCAGTAAGCTTCTCCATAAGACTGTGACCATGTTTTTTCTTTCCAAAGATCCAGTGATAAGTTATGTACAGATTTCCACTGTAGTACAATTCCTAGCCCTGCTGCTAAATAAAACAATATTAGCCTTTTTTTGTTTTGTTTTGGTAAAGCATCTTTGTTATCCTTTAAAAACAGTGACAATAAACCCAATGATAGTATAACCACTATTCTGATGAATTGTTTTTATCATTTCTGTAAAGTTTTGGGTTTTTTTTGCCAGAATTCTTTTACTAAAGGACATAGCTACCACGTGTAAAAAAAGTACCTCTTTCATTGCAATTTCTCCAAAATCTAGGGAATATTTGCTTATCTTTGTAACTAAGTTTTAATGGTGTATTATGCCAATGAAAAATAATTTTTAAATTAAGCTCTCTCACATAGGAAGAGATTGATCTGAGAAGTGAATTCCATAGACAGCACCACCAAATCTCCTGAATTTCAAAACCAAGGTCTTTTCCCCAAGATTTATTGATCCCCAAACGATTGCCATGTCTTATGTGTGTATGTGACTTCTGGCAACTCCATGAATTTCATAGGGTTTTCTTAGGCAAGGAATATTCAGGGGTGGTTAGCATCTAATAAAACAGAATACGGACCTTTTAACTCAACTGTACTCATTTTACTTTGCATTGCAAAAGATTAAAATTGTGTGAGAGGATGGCTTATAGCCAGCTTTACTTCAGGATGGGAAGCAAAGTGAATCATGTGGTGTATGTGGATCCAAGAGACAGACACTTCACCCAGTTGAAGTTTCAGCTGAGTTCCATGTTTAGGAAGCTGTAAAAAAGCCAGCAAGGTGTAGTGCCTTGAGTGTTGGACTTTGAATCCACTGGGTGACCAGGGTTCGATTCTTTGCTCAGGCATGGAAACCCACTGGGTGACTTAGGTGCATCACACATACCCAGAAAACCTCATGATAGGTTTGCCATAGGGTCACCATAAATCTGAAACAACTTGGAGTTACACAACAATACAACCCCATCAAAAGATGGGAAATAAAACTCTTATTAGCCAAAGAAGATCCAGCATACCATAACAAAGCCCCATCACAGTGACAGTTATAACCCAACTAGACAAATGATACACCATATCAGGAAGCTCAAAGGCCAGAGAAGTGCCGATAGCACTTTCCTATATGCTCTCTGTTCTGGAAGATCCTAAGGGAAGAATTATTAAGGGAATGATTTGTTTTCAAATGGTAAATTCTCTGTTTACAGCACCAGAGAAACTCCTGACATATTTTTGTGCAACAGTTTGTATTTCCTGGACTTGCGAAAAAGAAGAAGTCATCTTTAAGACAGCAAGTTTCCTGAGAAGAACTATCAAAAGTGATCCAGAATCTTAAGGCAAACAACACTCCAGGTTTCAGTGATAATTTTGGTCTTTTTTTTCAGAATAGGTCTCACCAATTCTTTTTCATTCTTGTCACTTGCTGTCAACTCAACTTCCTTATGGAGACCCTATGAATGAGAGACCACCCAAAAGTCCAGTGATCAACTGCCTGCTCAGGTTTTGCAACTCAGGCTCACAGCTTCTTTGACTGAATCACACCTGTTGTGTGGTTTCTCTCTTTTCCACTGCCTTTCATTTTACCAAACATTACCATCTCTTCCAATGAGTCACAACATCTCATGAGATGTCCAAAGTGTGACAGCTTCAGATTAGTCATTTCCATTTATAATAAGAATTCAGACTTGAGTTGCTTCTAAGACCTATTTGTTTCTATTTTTAGAAGTCCATAGAAACTTTCTCCAGCACTACATTTCAAATGAGTTGACTTTTTTAACTGCCAGCTTTCTTCCCTACCCAGCTTTCACAACCGTATGTAGAAACTGCCTTGGTACTGAGTGATATAGGATCCTGTCAAGTTCCTTCATTGCTGTCTTTTCATGTCTGATTCCTTGACTACAGTCTCCAATTTGGTTAATGACTGAGCCAAAGTGTAGGAAACATTTAACTGTCTCCATGTCTTCTTTACCCACTTTACTGTTATGCAAATCATCTTTGGCCATTATTTTGGTTTTCTTAATATTCTTAATATTAAGGAGGCAAAGTTCTGGGAGAGTATGGCTCATCTACATACTTTTCCCCTCAGTCTTGCTGAAATTCCTGTGAGCAAAAAAGGAGCCAGGTTGGGAGGCAACAAGATTTTGAGCCAGCGACATGCAGCTTGTGGAACATGCACTTATATCCCACATAGATATTACAGGAAGAAAGTGGGGGAGAAATAATTGCAGTGGTGGTGGCAGAAGGGTCCACAGTTGTCTGCTAGAATGTTATGTGAAACGTTTGTGTTCTTGCCAGAAAACTTCACCAACTACACTTGCAGCAGGTGCAAACTGGTAGCTCTTTTGAAAGAGATGGCCGGTGCCCTACAGCTATGGAACAAGACTCTTCAATGCATCAGAGAACATGGGGACTTCCTGGATAGAACTTACAGGCGAAACCTGTAACAGTCAGGAAACATCCTGGAGGACAGTCACAGTCAGGAGCACACTATACAGAAGGGCTTCAGAACTGCTTCAACTAAGCCATCACTTCCAACATTTTCATGAGGATAGCAGCAGTGAAGGTGCTCAAACAGGAAGCAGCAACAAGGGACACTGCCTGCCATGGAAGAATCCAATGTAACCACTAACTACAACAAGAAGAAAGGAAAGGTCCTGGTGTGATTAGTGTAGAGATACCTGTGTGCCAGCCTGAGAAGATAAATCAGGAAGTATGACATCTACCTGAGCATGTATCTGAGATGTCACTGACAACTTGCCAAAACTCATCAAGAACACAGATATCAGTACCTCCTTTTCCTTATTCATGCGGGCACCAGTGACGCTGCTAAGAACACTTCTGAGCAGATCACCTTGGACTATGAAGCTTTGGATAGGTCACTGAAGGGGTTTGAGGCACAAGTGGTATTTCTACCAATTCTGCCAGTGAAGGATAGAGCACTACATAGGAACAGGAAGATACTAAAGGCAAATGACTGGCTGTGTAAATGATGTAAATTGGAGAGGTTTGGCTTTTGGAACCATGGCCCACTTCTTAGACAGAAGAATTCTGGTTAGAGATAGGCTGCGCAATGACTAGGAAGAATGTATTTGGTATTAGTGTAGCAAGTCTGATCAACAGGGCTTTAAACTAAATCCTTGGGGAGCTTGGAGATGATAACCCAAATATTAGCCCAAAGGCAAGCTCTAAACATGAGGATGTGAATTCTAGAGAAGCTGAGGAAGAGGATGGGAGCCACAGTAAAACTCACAGTAAAATAAGGTGAGAACAAACAAGATGAGCTTGAAGTCCTAGTTCAGGAAGGTATACAGTCAGCCCTCCACATTCATTAGGATTAGGGGCACGGGGTCCTCACAAAAGGGGAAAATTCACAAATATAAAAATGGAGAGGAAGGGGGCCAAGGTGTGGTGGGGAGAACAGATACCCAGAGTCCAAACCAGGACAGGGAAAGGAGAGGGAAGGGGTTGGGTTGACATGGTGGTCTTATACTTCCTTTCTCTCTCTCGTCTTCTTCCTTGGATGGGTGGGGGCACCAGGAGAGGGTTTGTGATGCTGAGCAATTGGGCTGTGAGCCATCCTTAGTTAGCCAGGTAGTGGTTGCTAGTGGAGAAGGACTACCAGGGGCAGGTTTTTAAAGGGTTGTGTGGTCGGCACTGCTGAGAGGAAAGGTTCTTCTGGAGAAGAAGCCACTGAGGTGGGGAGGCAGCAGGGGTTGGAGAAACTGGCAAATAACCAAATCCATGAAAGCCAAACCTGCAAATGTGGAGGGCCAACTGTATATGACTGTATAGGTATAACAAAGATATGGTGGGATGACTCCCATGATTCAAACATAACAATTTAAGGAAATAACCTTTTCAAATGAATAGATAAAGCAGAAAATGAGGAGAGTAGCATTATATATCAAAGACAAATTCACTTGTAAAAAAAAATCCATGAGAGTGATCAGACTGGACCAGCAGAGAGCAATTGTGTAAAAAGAAATGGAGAAAAAGAATTAAAAACAACATTGTGGTAGAAGCGTAATATAGGCCACCAAACCAAGAGGAGATGGTGGTAGATGATGCTTTTCAGAAACAAATCTCAGAAATCTCACAGAGGCAATAATTAGTATTTATGGAGGAGTTCAATTACCTTGATTTCTGCTTGGAAACTGACTCTTTTAAGCACATGTTTTCCAATAAATTCCTAATAGTTTTGAAGGCAGTTTGCTCTATCAAAAGATAGAGGAAGGAACAAGTGGACTGGAAATCCTGGACTTGATCCTAACCAATGGGGAGGAGTTGGTCACTAGAATCAAAGTAGTGGTTACTTTGGCGGAAGTGACTGTGTAATGCTACAATTCACAATTGTGGGATAGGGCAAAGAACATGGACTGTGGGTTTCAAGAAGGGTGATTTTTAACAAGCTCAAGGAAATAGTGGGTGGAATCCCATGCCTGGAGATGCTAAAGTAAAAAGACACTCAGGAAGGGAGGGAGTTCTTGAAGAAGGAGTTGCAAAACAATCATAAACAATCCCATGGAAGAAGAAAAATGGAAACATCTGAAAAAGCCAATGCAGTTGCAAAATAGACTTAAGGAGGAGGTTAAAATGTAAAAGAACATGTATAAAGAATAGAAGGAAGGACAAGTCATATAGCCCAAGTTTGCAGGAATAGTATAAATAAAACTGTCACAATACGAGATGTGTCGTTACTCCTGGCTGCACATTTTCCCACCACCAGAGGGTGAGAAAGCAAAGCTACTTGTAGTTGTTTAGACTAGCTACATAGAGTGTTTCCCATGTGAAAGCTGAATGTACCAAGGCCGTCTGGTTCTTGCAGCTGTGGGCTCATGTTATAGTTTGGAAAAGCTCCTTGTTGTTGAACATGTATACTTAAAAACACGGTCTCTGAACAGGTTGTGCTTCTTGTCCTTTTTTCTCTACTCTGTTAGAGATGGCTCGCTACGCTGTGACTTAATCGCCTTTGCTTGATTTACTGCCCGCAATAAAGACTGTTAACCTGTTGCCTCGTTTTGGCTGTGAGTTTTTTCTATTGATGGCAAGAATGCCTCTGGCGGGTTATTTGATATGGTAGCAGAGGATGGTTTTGAGAGGTGTTTTTTGAAGTGTTTTTACAATGGCTCATGTGGTGCCTGGGGGCCTTCCTCTCGTTAAGCTAAATGCAACTAATTACTTGGCATGGTCAGCTCGCATGGAAAAGTATTTGCAAGCTGAGGGGCTGTGGGGTGCCTCACAACTCCCCCGACTCTGCAGGGGACTGCTGCGGAGATAGCAGCGGCAACGAGGCGTGCCATGTCTGTCCTCTTTCTGGCTGTGGAGGATGACCAGCTCACGCATATTAGGGATCTTGCCACCCCTCGAGAAGCCTGGGCGAGGCTGCGGGAGTTGTTTTTGAGTCAATCAGCAGCTGCCAAGTACGCCCTGTGCGCCCGTTTATATGGGATGAAACTGGCCCCCGGTGTCCCGGTGAGGCAGCATTTGGCTGAGATGTTAGAGCTGTTTTCGTCACTTCGGGAGAGAGGCAAAGTGTTGCCTGAAGGTGACAAGGTATTTTGCATCTTGAATTCTCTTGATAGTTCCTGGAATCTGGTGGTGTCCTCACTTCAATCCATGCTAGAGAGGGAGTTAACCGTTCCCTTGGTTTCTGCCCGTCTGCTGGAAGAAGAGGAAAAGCGCGCAAGGAATGCAGTGACTCCCACACAGACGGCCCCAGCAGCAGAGGCCTGTGCTGGGAGGAAGAGTTCTCCAGCTGCTGAGGCGAGGCAGGAGGGGCTGGTGAGAGCCCATGCTGTGCAAAGGTGCTTTCGCTGTGGGTCTGCTTCTCATCTTAAGCGTGATTGCCCGCTCCTGAAGCAAGGGGAGCAAAGCTTCACAGGCGCCGGTGCCAGGGGCCGTGGCAGAGGAGGCAGAGGAGGTCGGGCCAGAGGGCGGCTGAGAGTTGCTGTTGCTGTGGGAGATGCTGTTGTGGACACTGTTTCGGACTCTGAGGAGGCAGGTGATTCCGTTTGGCTTCTAGACAGCGGCTGTTCCCAGCACCTGGTCAATTCTGAAGATTTATTTGACTGTTTGGATTCTGCCAGTGTTTCCACTGTGACATTAGCAGATGGGACAAAGGCTAAAGCTTGTGGCGAAGGTGTAGCTTTTGTCCCTGCCCTTGACATGGGTTTGAAAAATGTTTTGTTTGTTCCCTCTCTTGATTTCTGTTTGCTTTCTGTGGGGCAACTAACAGAGTCAGGGTTCAAGGTTGAGTTCTATGGGAAGCAAGGTAAAATCCTCAAAGATGGGGTGGTATGTGCTGTGGCTACACGAGAAGGGAGGCTGTTCTTTCTTGAGCCACGACACACTGTGTGTAATGTGTATGGCAATGTCCCACAACATGATGAGTGCCTTCATCTCCTCCACTGGCGCACAGCACATGCAAGCTTTCCTGTGTTAAAGAGGCTTGCTGGTTGTTGTAAAGGGTGTACTTTGAAGCCTTGTAATGTTTTTCTTGATTGTGCTATTTGCAAGCAAGCTAAATCTAAACAACTCCCAGCACCGAGGGTTAGTTTTCGTGTACCAACCGCCCCATTTCAGTTGGTACACTGTGATATTGTGGGTCCTATGAGTAAACCCTCCCTAGGGGGAGCTAGATATTTCGTCATTCTCGTAGATGATTTTAGCAGGTTCATTTTCTGCTATTTGTTGAAACAAAAGTCTGATGTGTGTCAAGTTCTCAAGAACTGGTGTTCCTTGGTTGAAAGGCAATTTGGTTATTCCCTGCAAAAGCTTCAAACCGACAGAGGAATGGAATTCCTGTCGGAGAACTTGCAACAATGGATCAAAAAACAAGGTATTATTCACAGAATGACTGCCAGCTATTCTCCTTATCAAAATGGAGTGGCTAGCGGAATGCAGGGGTTCTGCAGACTCAAATGCATAGTTTGCTGCTTGATGCAGATCTGCCTCTGAGTTTTTGGGGTGAGGTAATTCTGACTGCCTGTTACATACATAACAGGCTGTGGAGTTCTGTGGTTAATGCTACTCCCTATGAATGTTTGTTTGGTAAACAACCTTCCATTGCACATCTTAGAGTTTTTGGGAGTTTTGCTTGGGTGCACATCCCCAAGGGGCAAAGAAGGAAGGGGGAGCCAAAGGCCCAGCGTATGCGTTTTGTTGGCTATGAGCCCAACTGCAAAGGGTATCATTTTTATGCTGGTGGCAATTCCTGTGTGGTGTCTAGAAATGCCTCTTTTGAGGAACACGCTAATTGGTCGTGTGTTCAGGCAGCGTCTGAAGTTTTTCTCCCTGTGGCTGGTCTGCCAGCTTCTCAGCCAGTACAGCCTTCAGTCTCTGCTCCACTCCCAGCCTCCGCTCCCAGTTCCTCAAGGGTCAAAACAGAAGAGGAGAGAGGCACGTGGAGGAGAAGAGCTGTAAGTGATGTGCGAGGGTCTTGCACAGGGGAGAGAGAACGCGAGGGCTCAGTGAAGAGGTCTCGCAGTGCTGAGGACAGGGACGAGCCTTTGCAGGATCGTCCCATCCCCAGACGGTCTCAAAGAAAAACGAAAGGCATTCCACCTAAACGTTTTTCCCCTGAGTCTCTTGCAGTTCGTGTGTGTGCTGTAAACTGTGAGCCTCAGTGCTTTGCTGATGTTGTGAAAATGCCTGAGCAACAGACAGAACCCTGGTGGGATGCAATGCAGAGTGAAATGGATTCCATTATTCAGCATGATGTGTATTCTCTTTGTGATTTGCCCAAGGGTGTGAAGCCAATTGACAGCAAATGGGTCTACAAGTTGAAACCCACTGCTGATGGACATGTGAAATATAAAGCGCGCCTAGTGGCACGCGGGTTCTTGCAAGATATCAGTGATCAGATCTACTCCCCGACTGTGAAAGCACAGTCCATCAGGCTGGTATTTTCCATAGCAGCTCAGAAAAAAGCTGTTATCACACACTTTGACATTTCTACTGCCTACCTCAATGCTGATTTGGAGGAAGAAGTGTACATGCTTCAACCTGATGGGTTTGTAGTTGAGGGGAGAGAAAGTCAAGTTTGGTTTTTGAAGAAATCGCTTTATGGGTTACGGCAATCTGCCAGGTGTTGGAATATTTGTTTACACAATGCCCTGCTAGGGTGCGGGTTCAAACAAAGCCTTGCTGATCCCTGTGTATATGTTCGGGGGAAAGGGGAGAGTTTGGAAATTCTCCTTGCATATGTGGATGATCTGTGCTTGGTCAGTGCTACACAAAAACAAGCACAAGTGTTTGAGAAAGAGCTGGGGAAAAAGTTTCAGGTGAAAAACCTAGGCCTAGTACAGAACTTTCTTGGAATTGAAGTACAGAGAACTGAAAATGGTATTCTGCTGTGTCAGAAACAAAAGATTGTAAAATTGTTAGAATTGTGTCAAATGTCTGACTGCAATCCGGTACAAACTCCAATGGTGCCAGGTTCTTTGAAAAATATCTGTGAGGAATTATTTCCTGATATACACCTGTATCAGTCTGTCATTGGGAGCCTTTTGTACTTAGCTGGTACTAGCCGGCCTGACATTGCTCTAAGTGTCAACATTTTGGGCAGAGCGTGTGCTAAGCCAACCCAGTATCATTGGCAGGGTGTGAAAAGGGTACTAAGGTACCTAAAAGGTTCCCTTGATTATTGCCTAAGCATTTGTCCTGATCAGATGCCAAACCTTGTCTGTTCATCAGACAGTGATTTTGCTGAGGATATTGTGGACCGCAAAAGCACAACTGGTTTTCTTGTCAAATACAGTGGTGTAGCAATCGACTGGAAGTCTAAAAAACAGTCTTGTCTTGCTTTATCAACTGCAGAGGCAGAATTTGTGAGCCTATCTGCACTCTGTACTGAGTTGGTTTGGTTTTTGCAGTTACTACAAGACCTGCATGTGTCTGTGCCATTGCCAATACAAATATGTTGTGATTCACAAGCCTGCATTCAAATGGCAGTGTCTGACCGGGTGTCTTCTTGATCAAAACACATTGACATCAAATTTCACAATGTGAAACAATATGTACGAGAAGGAAAAGTGTCCCTTACCTATGTGTCTTCAGAAGAAAACGTAGCTGATGTGTTTACTAAACCACTTCCTGCTAATGCATTTGGTCAACACGTTAGCAAACTGGGGTTGATGGAGTCTCCAGTGCATGGTGGCTGAAAATGTTACGCAAGGAGTAGGGGAGTGTCACAATACGAGATGTGTTGTTACTCCTGGCTGCACATTTTCCCACCACCAGAGGGTGAGAAAGCAAAGCTGCTTGTAGTTGTTTAGACTAGTTACATAGAGTGTTTCCCATGTGAAAGCTGAATGTACCAAGGCCGTCTGGTTCTTGCAGCTGTGGGCTCAGGTTATGGTTTGGTTTGGAAAAGCTCCTTGTTGTTGAACATGTATACGCTGTGACTTAATCGCCTTTGCTTGATTTACTGCCCGCAATAAAGACTGTTAGCCTGTTGCCTCGTTTTAGCTGTGAGTTTTTTCTATTGATGGCAGAATGCCTCTGGCTCAGAATCAGCTGAAGATGCTAGGCACACATGGATTTTTTAAGAAACATTTGAAGCAAAGACCCAGGAAACAGTGGGGATAAAGCCCTGGAAGGATGATAAAATGCTAACAAATCACAAAAAAAAAGGCAGAAGCATTCAATACCTATTTTACTTCAGCTTTCCCCCAAAAAGAGAACTCTGTGCTTGGACACAGTGAAGCCCAGTGGGTTTCCTTGACAGTGTGGAGAATCGAAACCTGGTCTCCAGGGTTGTAGTCTAAGACTTAAACCACTATACCATGTTGGCTCTCTTTGCTGGGGTACCCATACCCATATCATTTACAGAAAGTGTTTGTTTGTTTGTTTAGTGAAATCATCATGTTTGGATTTTTTTAAAATATTTTTATTAAAGTTTATAGTTGAAAATAAAAAAGACCCCCCTTCCCCACTTCCAAGCTTATTTTCCAGTTGAATCTGCTTGTTTCCATACCATTTCATAGTTTCAGCTTAAAGGATAATCTTACATTGTTACATTGCTGCTTTGTTACATTGCCTTATTACATTATTACCTTACATTATATGCAATCTTACTTTATTCCTTTTTCTTTTCTTATGCTATATCTTTATCCAGTTCAAAACTTCTCTCCATTCCCTTTCAAAGTTCTGGATAGGCTTATTTTTCAGTGAAAATGTTAACTTTTTTGTCTCTATCATATCCAGAACTTTTAATTTCCATTCTTTTATATCAACATATTCCCTTTCTTTCCAATGTTGTGCAAATATCAGTCTTGCAGCAGTTATCAAATATAACATTATCTTCTGATGGCATCTTATTTCTCTTTGTTGCCCTAACATATTTAACAGATAAAACTCTGGCTTCATTTCAAAATTTAATTATAAATTCTTTGAATTTCATCATGTATTTCCTTCCAAAATTTTCTTGCTGTCTTGCAGGTCCACCACATATGAAAAAAAGTCCCCACCTTTTCATCACATTTCCAACATCTTACATTTCCATTTTTAGTTAATTTTTGCTATCTTTCTGGTGTCATATACCATCTGTGTAACATTTTATAAAAATTTTCTCTTAAATTTAAGCTTGGTGTAAATTTTATATCTGTTTTCCATGCCCTCACCCATGTGTCCAGCTCGATTGGATGTCCAATATTTTGTGCCCGTCTAACCATCTTATTTTTAGCAATCTCTGATTCCGTTTCTCTTTGCAACAATAATTTGTAGAATTTAGAGATTCTCTTCTTCTGGTCCCCCTTCATCAATACATCTAATTCATTTTCTTTTCTTTCAAATCCATATAATGTTTGATCCATTTTGAATCTCTCTTGAAGTTATCTTCATGGGAACCAATTTTGTTCATGTCCTAAAGCTTTTAATTCTTCTTCTGTACGCATTCTTGGCTTATCTCCTTCCCATTTCAGCAACTCTTGATAAATTAATAGATTTCCTTGTTTTGTTGGGGCAATTTTATATACTTCTTGGGGGGAAGTCCACATCGAAAGTCTTCTATAAAATTAATGCTTTATTTGTAACCAAACTTTCAATAATGTCTTTTGAATACAATGATTATTAAACTCTTTATTCACTGTTACTTTGTCATAACATAAGTATCTGTGCCATCCAAACCTATTATTTATTCCTTCCAATTCTTTAATTGTTGTGTTTTCTACTTGTATCCAATTTTTGATTAAGTCTGGACAGCCTGTTTGGTAATAGGTTTTCAACGATGGCACATCAAATCCTCCTCTCTCTTTTGCATCTTGTAATGTTTTAAATCTTATTCTTGGTTTTTTTCCTTGTCAAATAAATTTTTGTAGCTCTTTTTCCCATTCTTTAAAAATCTTCTCTCTTCCTATTATTGGTAGATTCTGGAAGAGAAACATGAGCTTGGGTAGTCATCATGTTTGGATTTTAATCAGAAAAGCTAGTCTTTCATAAAAATGTCTGGTTAAGGTTAATTTCAGCAAAAAACAACAAAAGCAGTAAAACCAATTTCCTTCTAAATAAATTGCTGTCGGCTGTATTATTAGTACAGCCCAGCCTGCTGCAGGAGGAGTAACAGTGATGAAGGTGAAAAAACAAGAGGCCATAAGATATCAAAGGAGGTATAAAAGGCAATAAGTGACCTAGATGACAATCTAAATCAGCTGCTTTAACTGGGGTGCTGAAAGAATCTCAAGCGCAGTACTGTAGAATAAACAAACTAAATACAGTCATCCCTCCACATCCGCTAGGGTTAGCGGCACAGGACCCCCATGAAAGTGAAAAAAACATGAATAACTCTAGGCCCTCCCAGACCATATTTAACACACAAAAAAGTATGATCACCATATTCAACCCACTGTGGATTCCTTTGAGGCATCAGGGTTCCTTCACAAGGCAGAGGTGGGTGGCTGATGGGGCTTCCTGCCACCCGCACTGCTGCCCCACACCATTTTGAAGAGGGACTTACAAGCCTCATTCACAGTTTCGCAGTCCCACGAGGCTTGCAGTCCCTATTAAAAATGGTCTAGGGAGGCCGCAGAGGTGACAGCCAATAATCCGTGAATAATCAAATCCGCAAAAGTGAAACCAGCAAATGTGGAGGGCTGACTGTAACTCATACAATTTCACTTCTATTGAGTGGAGTGGAACTATTTTATACTTTCTGTTTATTGTTACAAAGTTTGGTCCTGGCTGTGATCCACCCTGGTTAGCATGAGTTGTTATCCAACAACTTAATCAGAATGGGGAATGAAGCCTTCTTTTGGTGCCAACCCCGTGTGTGTGTGTGTGTGCTTGTGTGTGTGTGAGTGCCTGCCATCTTATGGCAACCACATGAATTTTGTAGAGTTTTCTTAGGCAAGGAATACTTAACAGTGCCATTTCCTTCTTCTGAAACCCCATGTTGTGGTGGTGGTGATGGCGGTTTGGTGTGCCTTCAAATTGTTTCTGGCTTATAGCAACCCTAAGGTGAACTATTAAAGGATGTTCTGGGGGCTGAGATATGTGTGACATGCCCAAGATCACCCAGTGGGTTTCTATGGCTGAGTGGGGAATCGAACCCTGGGTCATAGTCTCCGGAGTCATAGCCCAATGCTCAAACCACAACACTGCACCAGCACCCCATGCAGGAGAGAAAATCCCACAGCCTCTTCAGAGGAGTTGAATACATTGCAATAACATCAATAACAGTAATAATAAAGTAATAAATAAAGCTTTGGCTAGAACCAGAGGGTTTCATATGTTTTCCTGTTAATGTGTTTAGGCTAAGGGTAAAAGTGCTTTGCTTTTTTAAAGACTGGAATTACATAGAGACCCATTTATCTTACATCTTTCTCCAGGGCTGATATCTTGCCTATCTTGGAGTCCTCTTCTTCATTTCCTCAAAGTTTTCTTTCTTCTCCCAACCCTTAGGCTATCTGAGTAATATTTAGCACAGGATGTCTTTGCTATAGATTTCAAAGGATTACATAGATAAGCATCTCTTTTATCCATGCAAAAACTAGGGCACCAAGAAGTTAAGCAAATGAGGATGAATGGGGATGCAAGCCACTGTGGTGGTGAATAATCATGAGGAGGTGGGGAAGAATGGAATGGAATGGAGTAAGCGATACAGAAGGAAGCAGATAGAAAGTAAATCAACTCATTTGAAATGTGGTGCTCAAGAAGAGATTTAGCAACAGCCTAGACTGCTAAAAAGACCAATAAATGGATCCTAGGGCAAATCAAGCCTGAACTCTCCCTAGAAGCCAAGATGACTAAGCTCATTTCCACACTACAGTGTTAAAGTGCTGCTATTCCACTATCAACCTCCTATGGAATTCTAGGGTTTGTAGTTTAGGGAAGGGCACTTCGAATTCTCAGCCAAAGAGCTCTTTGGTCTCAGTAAACTACAAACCCCAGAATTCCACAGGGTGTTGAAAGTGGAATAGCAGCACTTTAACACTGTAGTGCGGAAATGGCCTAAACTGAGGCTGTCATACTTTGGCCATATCACAGGAAGACCGGCTCACTAGAGAAGACAGTAATGTTTGGTAACGTAGAAGGCAGTAGGAAAAGAGGAAGACTGCGCTACAACTGGATGGAGTCATTCAAGGAAGACATGTCCTTGAATTTGCAGGACCTGAGCAGGGTGGTTGATGATAAGGTGACTTGGAAGTCTCTCATCCGTAGGGGTGCCGTAAGTCAAAATTGACTTGGTGGCAGTTAACAACAACAAAGTGAAACAGAGGCCATTTCCACACTAGACTGTTATAGTGCTATTATTCCAGTTTCAACATCCTATGGAATCTTGGAAACCACTTTCAACATCCTGGAATCCTCAAAGGCCCCTCCCTAAACTGCAGACCCCGGGATTCCATAGGACGTTGAAAGTGAAATAATAGCGCTATAACAGTCTAGTGTGGAAATGGCCAGAGGATCCTGTCTTCATTCTCTGCACTGTGGGGAGTCAATAAGGAGAACAGAGTCAGATTTGTCTTGACGGGCTGGTTACATTTGTGACAATGATGTGGGCAGTAATATTCAAATCTTTATCTGGGGACTATGTTCTCTAGCTCAGAGTTCCCAAGGTCTGGTTGGGATACCAGGTGTGATTGGGAAGGTTCTTCATTTCTTTTTGATCAATAAGCCTATTCTGCTGTGCATGCTTTGTGTGTGCTTACGTTCAGAGAGAGAAAAGATTCTAGTTTTGCTCAAAGACCTAGAATTACAGAATCATAGAATCACAGAGCTGGAAGAGACCACAACGGCCAATGAATCCAACCCCTGCCATGCAGGAACATGCACTCAAAGCAACCTCAGTAAATGGACATCCAGTCTCTTTTTAAAAAACTCCAAAGAAGGTGACTCCACCACACTCTGAGGCAACATATTCCACTGTCAAATGGCTGTTGCCATCAGGAAGTTCTTCCTGACATTTAGGTGAAATCTATTTTCCTGTAGTTTGAATCCATTGCTCCATGTCCTATTCTCTGGAGCAGCAGAAAACAAGCTTGCTCCGTCTTCAACATGACATCCCTTCAAATGTTTAAACATGGCTATCGTGTCACCTCTTAATCTTCTTTTGGTCGAGCTAAACATACCTAGCTCCCTAAGCTGCTTCTCATAGGGCATGGTGTCCAGACCCTTCACAATTTTGGTCCCCCTCCTCTGGACATGTTCCAGCTTCCTTCTTGAATTGTGGTGCCCAGAACTGGACACAGTATTCCACGTGAGGTCTAACCAAAGCAGAACAGAATGGTATTATTACTTCCCTTGATCTTGACACTATATTCCTATTGATGCAGCCTAGAATCACATTGGCTTTTTTAGCTGCTGCGTCTCATTGTTGACTCATCTTTTTGTGTAGCAACCTTGTCAGGAAAAAATGTACTTGTTCTAGGAATCACTGAGAAATTTCAAAGGGTTTGTTGATTTCCTGACAGTGTGGCCATGGTACTTCAGTTACCTGGACCTCAAGTTTCATGTTTGCCTTGTCTCAAAATTCCTTTCAATGATCCTTCAGCCAGGGCAAAAATGGTTTTGTCCCAATTATCCATATCATAGAGATTCTGAAGCTGAATTATGGTGGTGTATCATATATTTGAAAACAGTTCAGACATTCCAGTAGCTCAGAAAGCAGCCATGGATCATTTCAACTCTCCCCTGAGCTGCAAAACAGTCAGAAAGTATTTGTAAAGGAGCTTGAAATTTCCTTGAAAGAAAATGATTCACTGCCCTATCTAAAGTAACTGTGTTCTCGTAAATGCAAAGGGAAACCAGTCTGTGAAGTAGCAGGAGGTTAATTATCATGATTGTTAACAGCTTAAGTGACTATTGTGAGAAATCATTGCTTTTGAAGAAAGCTGGAGAAATGACAAAGAGCCAACGTGGTAGAGTGGTTTGAGCAGTGGACTACAACCTACCTACTTTACTGGACATCTGGGGCATGGGGAGAAGGACGCCAGTTCTGCTGGTGTTTGGAGCACGGGGGTATGACGTTTCCATCAGGTTTGGGGGGATGAGACCAGGAGAAGCTACTTAGTTTACTAAGTAGATACAGAATTGCAGCTATGAAGTAAATAATAGTTGTAATTTACAACAGTGGGATATGAACTGTGAGGTGAAATATATCCATGTGCCAAATGTTTTTGATTGCATTCCATTTGTTCATGACAAGTTTGGGTAATTTATTTCCATATCACAGATGGCCTAACAAGATTTTGGGTTGGATTTGGCTCTGGATTTAAGTAAATCCACCTGGGATGGTAGATATAAGCTTTTCTAACACCTTCTCTTCAAAGCAGCCCTTCCAGTTCCCCCACTCCTTACATAACATGGAAGTTTCAGAGACCTTTCTGAATGGGCTCTACTGTGATATAGCAGGAATTGGAGTTTTCCAAAATTAGAGGCATCTTTTATCAGGATATCCCACACAATAGCCTTTCCCATTTAAGACACTCTCCCAATCCTTTGTATTGTGTTGGTGGGCTGGAGGGCCTAATATGGGGAAGAGAATGTGAGGAAGTATTTCCCATCCTAAAACCCAAGAGACTTCTTTCCTTGCCCCTACCCTTGTTGATCCAGAACCCACACCCCATTGATCTAGAACAGGACATTGTTTCATATTCCTAATGCAATTTTGTGTTCGCCTGGAATCTTGCTGGACCAATCCCGTTTCTAAGCCACTGTGACGTCGAGTTTAATTGTAGTATTGATAGCAATGAGATCCAGTGTGGTGTAGTGGTTTGACCACTGGATTATTAACCCTGGAGATCAGTTTGATTCTTCGCTTGGCCATGGAGTCACACACATACATCACACACTTTCAGCCCCTAGAAAACCCCATGATAGGTTTGCTTTAGGTGTAATGTCTTGTCTTAACCCAAATCAACAAGCAGTCTTCACATACATATCCAGAAAGCATTTATTAGAGATTAAGTTCAGAACACAGATAGCATCTTTACCAGAACCGAAGATAAACAGAAGGTTTCACTTTTTTGAAGACCTCTCGCTTTTCCCAGCTCTTTCCTGCTCGCATACCATTTTTGTGCCCTAGCCCCTTGAGTGCCCTTGGTTTCCATGCTCTGGCCAGTTCCCCACTTCCATCACCCAAACATCAAAAGAAATAGAGCAAGACGGTTACAGCCAGGCTAAACTAGGTATGTCAGAGATGGTGGTGCCCTCTGATATTAGGGTCTCCATAAGCTGGAAACAACTTGAAGGTACACAACAGCAACAGAAATGACAGAAGGGTAACTGCAGCCAAAATTTTGTTAGGGTGGCACCGTTGAGCCCTTCATCTGTGGCACAAGTAGCTTAACTAGGAATTCACAGGAATTTAACTCAACAGAGTTGAATTCAAATATTTTCCATTGTGCGTGTGTTTTTATTAACCTTGCCTGTCTCTGTCTTTTTCTCCAGAAAGTTTAAAGCATAGCAATCATCTCGCAAAGTAATTTTCACCTAGCTTTGACTAAGAACAGCATAGGAAATGACGCACAGGAGGAAAGTAAAGCCGTTCTATAAAATGTAGCTTCTATTGAGGCCATGAACAAGCTTGCATGTTTCCCATTTCAGAAGATATTAACCTTCTCCTTGGCTTAGCACCCCAAGAGACTTTCATACATGTTAGAGTTTTAGGAGTCTGTTGTTAATCTTGTGTGGCATTGTCACTCTAGAGTATAGTGTCCCAAATTTGCAGATGACTTAGTGAATTTTTAC
Source organism: Iguana delicatissima (assembly GCA_948472985.1). Taxonomy (NCBI): domain Eukaryota; kingdom Metazoa; phylum Chordata; class Lepidosauria; order Squamata; family Iguanidae; genus Iguana; species Iguana delicatissima. The sequence continues at coordinate 669,832 of CAOKZL010000851.1, forward strand.
AGGATCCTTTAGAAAGGACAGAGGCACTACTTAAGATTTTAAATGATTATGGATCTCTTGCTGGATTCAAAAGTAATAAGGACAATTACGCTGACTAAAAACATGTCAAAAGAAGACCAAAATCTTTTGATGGATAAAACAGGTTTTAAAACTGTCTTCTGGACTGTGTCAGATTTTTTTTTTTACTGTCTACTTTTGGTATTTGATCATTTTTGTTTTTCTTCTCTTCTCTTTTCTTTATTTCTTCCTCCTCCTCTTCCTCTTCCTCCTCTTCCTCTTCCTCTTCTTCTTATTCTTTGGTTATTTGTCTCTTTTTATTCCCTTATGTCTTGTTTTATATATTCAAACTGTGTGTAAATGAATTTTATTTTTTAAAAAATAGAGTGTAGTGTTCAGAAAGTTGGAGTGTTTGGGTTTTCATTTAGCTGATGGTTTTACTTGTTTGAATGTTAACTACTTCCTCAAATGTTATGGCTATTCTCAGTGTAGCCGTACCTGATGTATTACAGCTAGGTATGGACATCTCACCCTCAGACTGTCCAGTGATCGTCTTGGCTAGATGCAGGCTCCCATCTCTTCTTCTATCTGTCATCCAGATGCTCTGCCTGTGGATCATAATGGTGTGATGCAGTGGCCAAAAAAAGTCAGTGCGTTTTTAGGCTGCAAGAATAGGAATTACGCCCAGAAGCACATCTAGTCCATTAGCTGATGTATATGTTATGGACCAGTGCACCCCCCACGATTTGCATGGTTTAATTGGAAAATCATTTAATTGGCACTATATTAATTGGCATTGATATAAATAATTCCTGAGGTGACTGGATTCCAAGGTCAAGCTGAAAGAGGCAAGTTACCAGCTGTAAACTTGAGAAAGCAAGGCAGGCCAGCCACACCCACCTCCTAGGCAGAAACCAAAGTCTTTGTCAGGCTAATAGCACAGCGACTCTCGAAACAATAGGTTTATTCTAAAGAGCTGGACATCTCAATGCTAAAAGAGGAAATCCCCACCAAACTGTGATTGTCTTAACCCTGATCTCACACACCTGGATGTTTCCCTATTATCTTCCCAACCTCTCCACAATACTGGGCTATCATGCCAGCTATTGCTCTTTTGTCACCTAAACACTAAGACCATTAACTTTGTCCAGACTTCATGGTTTGTGTTGCAGCTCCCATTGTCCATTTGGTTGGGAGAGCAATTCACACTCATACCTGCAGGATATTTTTCAGGTATAAGAACCCCTGATTTTGAGCAGTTGAGTGTAGTCTCTCACCTCTCCGAACACCACACTGTCCATTTGATTCCTGACTGAGAACTGTCCTTAGGTCCCTACCTAAGCCACGTCACTGCTTTCTTCACTGCTCTCCTGACCAGTAAATATCGCATCCCTGACAGTCCTCTATCCACGCTTTTCTCCCTTTACCTTCAGTTAGCTCTTGCGTGAGTGGGTGAGTGTTTGGATCTTTGACTGCTTGTGTGAATTTCTTTCAATAAAAACAAATTTTATTTCACAGTTGGAATCACTGGTTGGTTCTTTCCTGCAAGGACCCCATAAACATAGGTGGTAGATCTCGTTAAGTAACCCCCCACTTGCAGGCTTCCTAATTTTTGAGCAATTAATTCCCCATTGTCACGTGGAAGTACAGGCATCACGGGTGGACCCCTGAGAAACTCCTCTTTTGGGGTAACATATATCTGTATTGTGTCCCTACTCTTGCTTATGTGATGGTGAATGCATGCAAGTAAAAGACAAGTGTGGTATTGAGGTGAAGTGATGTGAGATCAATTGATAATCAGAATTACAGTCCAAATTACACTGTGAGAACCATAATAATAATCTACTTGTCAGCATCCATTCAGTTATGATAGCCCTTTCTGGCTCTTTCCGCACCATAGCTCAATAGTGCATTCTTCTGTTACAATCCCAGCCTCACCACTGCAATGACGGTGTTGGGTTAGGAACACTTTCAACTGCATACTTTTGCCTTAAGCAGATGAGTAGCAGTATTGGTGTTCCATCTGCACTACAGCAGCATTGGCCAGTCCTTTTCCCTGCCCCTCAGCTCCTGATTGGTCTTTTTTTTTTGTTCTTTTTTTGTAAGCCCTACTAGTGCAGCCGTGTTGTAACAGCATAATGTGGCAGTACACTACTGCACTTTTGCACTATAATGCTTAAAAATGAATTAAAAGAAATAAAAAGTTTTAATTCAAAGGAACAATTTAAAATAAACATGGAGAGATGACAGATTTTGAAGTTACCATGATGCCATGGGAGTTGCTGATGGAGGGACAAGCTGGGTTCTCCGACACCTTGCCCACTCCTGGATCCACAACAACAGGAAACTCTATAGAGCGCTATTATGGAACCACGCTGACACGGCTGACAGGATTGTAGCACTCTAAAGGAGGCTGTTAATGATTTTTTTCTGAAACTGATGTAAGGCTGATTTGCAGTGCTTGGGGATGGGATAGCACCTGGATAGTGACAATGTTGTGGAGTAGCATGACCCCTGGGCCAGAAACAATCCATTGCTGTTGTGAAATTGTGACGTCATGCAGAACTGGCATCTAGAAGTAGTACCTTATGTTTATCCCTGTTGCAATTCATTTTGTTAATTTTGGCTCAGCCCTGCAATCTGCCAGGGTCTCTTGCTGTAACTTTTGCCAGATCAAGCCATTTTGGAGCTATGTTTTCTTCTAAAACAGGTGGACCTGACCTGAGCTACCATAGAAGTTGTGTTGGATTATGGACTGTAGCCACTAGTCTGTAGATTTGTGGCACGTAAGTGCAAGGTAGGGATTACTTTACTTCAATATTCTCGTGGCTCTTTGTACAACACACTTTGCCTCACCATTTCCTTGTGCATAATGTGGACTGAAAGTGATCAGTTCAAAATTACACTTCTGGAATTGTTTAAATCTCTATAAAGTTTAAGAAGTCAAATATGCAAAAGTAGTCTTTAACGTTTCTATGACCCCTTGGGATGTAGTACTTTTCAGATGCAGTATTTCTATGCATCTTGAAAAACAGTCAGTCACTTCCAGATAACATTATATCCCATGTATACATGTCTCAGCTGCTAGCTTCTTCCAGAGTGTGACCAACAAATGAATCATGTCTAGTGGCTCTTTGCATTGTCTCGGTCTGTTTGGTTTGCAAAATTCTCAACTGAGCACTTTGTAATTTATTTCTTAACTGATGGCACAGCCACCACATGTCTGTTTGACCTATTTGCAACATTCATATATCCTCATGGATCAGTTCAGCATCTTCTAAAACTTCTTTGGTGCCATTCCCCCTTTAATTTTAGTCCATTGGAGTCACTTAACTGTCTTCAAACTGTAAAGTGGTCTCTTTAGTTTTCATCTAATGCCCTTTTTTTGGGAGGGAGTATTTTGGCCCTTTTTTATAGCCTCCTTCAGTTTCTTGTCTGTCTTGGTTATTTTTTGGAGCTGGTACTGCCTTTTTCCTAACACTGGTGTATAGGTTTCCACACGAGAAACATGGGCTGTGACATCTTCTTCATAGCCAGAAGAGTCTTCCTTCTGTCCAGGATTTCTTGATAGTGTCTCCATAATAATCACGCACTTCCCTAGAGCAAACACAGCAACTTAGTTGAATTGCATGAGTCTCATCAGAGATACTGGTATCTTACTGGTCCTTGGCCCAGATCTTTTGTCTTAATTAGGGCTTTATCACACGCTGGGTTTTATTGCATGATTGCACTGGCTTAGTTCTGTTTTTGATTGATCCTTGTCACATGATGTTGTCATCTCCCATTGTTGGATTGCATTCCCATCCTTATTGAGTCATCTCTTTTCATTCATAGGAAATACCCATTAATGGACCCAATAACGCTGCTTTTCCACTGTTGTGTATTTGTGTGACTCATTTTATTCTGTAGTTCAGATATTGTGGCAGTCATGTGGTGCCAGTGGGTGTTGCACTCCCCTTTCCCCCTCCCTATCCCCAAGCAGGGTGAGCAGGTGAACAATGTTGCTTTTACTCTGTTCCCTGGTACCTTTTTTTTAAAAAAAACTTTTGGTGTATTTGTGACTATGGAAGAGTAAAGTGCTGAAATGGCAGAAAGACAGGAAGAACTATAACTTTGGAGGAACAAAATGCCAAAATGGAGGCATGACAGCAAAAACAATGCCAAAGTGAGGGAGGAAGTCTTACTACATGCTGAAATTGCACAAGGGTGCAGATTTGGCAAAGAAAATAAAGAAAAATCATAACATGTGTGGACATGGGAAGGGAGGCAGGGTCAGTGGAGCGGTGTAGAAGAGTGATTGCGGGAACATTTGTCATCAAACTAGTAGCATAGCATTATTGCAGAGATGATATGATAGTTTTTGTTCCTATACAGTATGTTTCCTTTTCCTTAAACAATATGGTTGCTGCAAGACGACAGGCTGATGTGAGTGATAAAGCTTTTAGAATAATGACAGATCTGTAATCAGTTATCAGTTAGAGGGACTTCAACGCACAGCAATATCTGTAAAAACTCCTATATTTGTCAGAAATCTCTCCTCAAAGGGTGCCTTTCTGTGTCTGCAAGTGTACAGGAAAAGAATGCAAATGGTTTCCAGTTCACAGCATGTAGTTATAGCAGAACATACCCTACACTGTAGCTGGGATTATACGTCCCTCTCCGTCTGCACTCATGATTGTTGGCTTGAGTGGATCATGAAATTTCAAGACAGAAGCAGTTGGCATTGTTTCTTTCACCTTATCAAAAGCAGACTCAGGTCTCCAAATTAGGCGATGGCTTTCCTCAGTAACTTGTTCAAAGGCTTTAATAATTTTATAATGTGTATGGATTTTGTGAGTATCAACCTAAGTCATTTAACATCTCCAGAATTCACCTAAGTTCTGCAACACTGATGGGTTGATTCTAGGCTCCTAATACCTTGTCTGGGTATGAGGTTACTCCATCCTTGCTTATTAGCTGTTCCAGGAATTCAATTTCCTGAGACAAGAAACTGCTTTTTTCTTAACTGAGTTTTGTTCCCAGCTTACTAATTCTGCTAAGTACTTTACTGAGGACGTAATTGAGAGTATTCTAATCTGCAGGTAATGATCCAAAAATTAGAACATCATCCATCAAGAAAATGCCATTCTCAACAGAAGCTCTATCCTTTTCCTTTGGAAGATTTCAAGAGCGCTTGGAATTCTACATTGGCAATCTTTTAAAACAGAATCTTCCAAATGGTGTTATGAATGTAGGAAGTTTGGCACTGTTCTGGTAAAGGAATTTGCAAGAATCAACTAGATGCATCAGATTTAGGGAAAATGACTGCAGATTGTGATGTGCCTAGTCTCTTTGCCACCAGCCCCATTGGATGATGAGATGTACGGTGTTTCCATTCATACTCAAAACCTCCAAACATACTTGCAACATACTCTGTTTTCCTGACAAGGCTCATCTTGGTCCCTATACTGCAGCTGAGAAGGTTGTCAATTTAAGGAACACATGTTGAGGTGGAAGTCTTGCCGTAAAATTTTGGCAGAAAATTGTCCCAGACAGGTCAAGGACTGTTTAGAGTAGTATCTGTAGGTTTCAGCACAGGAAATGGATTGAGGCAAAATGCGTATCTTCTAATGTCATTGTCACATCAGCACCTGAATCAATTTTAAAGTCTATGGACATTCAACCAATGTTTTGTTCCATATTCCATGATGGTTCTATGTCATCATCATCATCATCCTTGTCATCATCACCTGTGCTTTTTTTTTGATAAGGACTCAACAATAATTTTAAAAAAAGAAAAAAATAGTTAAAAATCACAGAATACAAGTTAAAACTCAAATTAAACAATCAAATAAGAATTAAAATTAAGTTAAAATATATAATTAAAACTCAGACTTTCATAAATTCTACACAGTTAGCAATAGCCAGCACCTTTTATCAGGTAGGCCACAATCACACACTGAATGCCTATAAAATAAAAATGTCTTTGCTTGACTGCAGAAAAAAAGTAGGGAGGATGCCAGTCTAACTTCTCTGGAAAGGGGGTTCTAGAGGAGCCTGGGATCAGCCAATGAGAAGGTCCTCTCCCATGTTCCCACCGGATGCACCTGTGAAGGTGGTGGGACAGAGAGAAGGGCCTCTCCAGCAGACATCCAAGCCTGGTCTGGTTCATAAGGGAGAATACTGTTCTTCAAATAACCTGAACCTGAGTCATGTAGGGCTTTATAAGTCACCACCACCACCACTTTGAATTGTGCCCAGAAAGAGTAGATCCCAGAAAAGGGGCAGTTGGGTTTTCTTGTGTAATTTTTCTTGCTGTCTTAGTGCAGCAGACTATTGCTTTGAAGGGAAGCAATTAGAAAAACTGGTATCTTCAGTCCAGGTGTATACATTTATATTTGGATCCAAGTCCAACACAAAATCTTGTATGCCCATCTGTGAAATGGAAATAAATTGCCCAAACTTGTAATGAACAAATGGAATGCAATCAAAAACATTTGGCACATAGATATTTCACTTCATGATTCATATCCCACTGTTGTAATTTATGATTATTATTTACTTCATACCTGCAGTTCTATATCAGCTAATTAGTTAATATACTTAACTGGTCCAACGCCCTCAGACCTGACAGAGTCATCATTCAGCCAGGCTCTAAGGACCAGTAGAATCGACCTCTTTCTCCCCATGTGACAGATGCCCAGTAAAGTAGGTAGTGGAAATAATGTCAAAATTGTGAGCAACAATCATGTTTATGAAACAGTTGCAGAGATGTAAATCTGGGTAACTGCTTTATATTCACAATAACTACTTAGTCATGATTTTGACACTGTCGCCACAATGTCACTCCCTCCCCAACCCACACTACAGCTGCAGGGGGAGAAAGAAGGCAATTCCACTGGCAATTGGAGCACACTTGAATAATGTCTGCACCAGGTGTAGAGGGATCGGGCCAGGATTAGTTACTTAGTTATGTATACTACTGCACTTAAACAGATACAGAATTCCAGACAAGATTTACTTAAGTTACCAGTGCATTACTTAAACTACTAGTGCATCTTAAAATACCTCTGTGGAGAGTAATTGAATTGGGAGCAAGATTGATCTTCTGCTGAATTTTGGCTTTGTTTTTGGGCAAGCAAGTTTCTAGTTCTCATGCTCCAAACTGTATAAATTGTCTGCTGAAATCTCAGAGGTCATCAAGCTGGCTAAATAAGATTGCCTTATTGGGATGAAATTGTTTTCCTTCCCTTTTTCCAGTAAAATCAGACTACATTATTTAAATGCCAATCTTCTCAATCTGCATAATTGTTACTATTCACAGGATCTAACTTTCCTGCTTTCAGGTAAGCCTTGTGTATATAAAAAAGCCTTAATATTTTGAAGTATATTTTCATCCTTCAAGCTACCTTGAATATTTTGAACACAAGTCACATAATTAGCTAATTGAAGTAGGTCTCCTCCACATTCATCCAGAGGAGACTTGGGGGGTTTCTATTTACTAATTGCACTAAGATCCATAATAGCAAGTATGTTCTTAACTTGTTAATCATGGCCCTGAGTCTGCAAGACATGAGCAGGGCAGCTGCTGATAGGGCCGCTTGGAGGTTTCTCTTTCATACAGTTGCCCTAAGTCAAAGCTGCCTTGATGGCAGTTAACAACACCAGCATTTATTTTATTTGTACGCTTCCTTGAACTCATTTAGTACATAACTAACTACCTAAAGATCCTCACTTTGGTATTCAATGGCGTACCTTTACACTGATGGATATTATCTAGTCCCTTCATGGCTATAGCCTCCATTGTGATTCATGACTGAGCAATAACTGTGACAAATTCTGGAGCCACAGAAGAAGGTGGGCTTGTGTCTTTGGATTCAAGGCTGATTGTTTGGAGGCTTGCCCACAAACTCGATCAACAGGGCTTTAAACTGAGCTCTATGAGTGAGGGAGACAAGACCATTTTCACCCTACGCTGTTACCGTGCTATTATTCCGCTTTCAACATCCTATGGAATCCTGGGGTTTACAGTTTAGGGAGGGACATTTGGAATTCTCAGCCAGAGAGCTCTTTGGCCTCAGTAAACTACAAACTCCAGAATTCCACAGGATGTTGAAACTGGAATAATAGCTCTAAAACAGTGTAGTGTGGAAATGGCCAAAATTCCAGATGCAGCAGGTGACCAAACACTGGGGATAATGTTGTCAAGGACACATGAGGAATTGGGGAGACAGTGCACGACCTAACAGTGGGCAGAAAAACAACAACAAGAAAACAGCTGGTCAGATTCATGGCCCTTGACATTTATACATTTGATTTAGTAGGTTAACACTGAAACTTGGTTGGAAAAGTCTCACAACTGGAATGTAGTAATGGAGGGGTATAACCTTTTTAAAGAAATAGACCAAAGGAGAATGAGTAGTACTGAATGTCAAGAGTTATGAATCCATAACTGCTCCATATTCAGTTGTACTATGTATTCACAACCATGGCACTGTTCCCAGAAGTGTAAATGCTCTCTGAATCCCACCTTAAACTCCAGGGAGTTGCACAAAACAATGAAGAGTCTGTTCTGCTGGCAACCAATGATGTTTTTGGTCTCCTCCATACAACGAGTGAGACTGTAATGATCAGAAGCTGGACTCCTCGTCGCATCACAGATTGTTCACAAGAAAGGGCCGGAAACATCATCTAACTTTGCCCCAATTATCTTGTTCACTTTAATTTTTTTCACTCAAGGCAATTCTATGCTTATATGATAAATTTCTTGTTTTACAATGTTGTTGTTTTGGTATGCCTTCAAGTTGTTTCCCATTTATGGCGACCCCAAGATGAACTTCTCACAGGGTTTTCAGAGGCTAAGAGTGTGTGATGCATCCAAGGTCACCCAGTGGGTTTCCACTGAGCGGGGTATCAAACCCTGGTTTCCAGGGCCATAGTCCAATGTTCAAGCCATTCTGGCTCTCTTTACAATACCTAGCTTTCCCCAATTCATTCTCCTCCGCTTCCATGTTCCTACTATACACAATGCACAATATTGCAGTTTTAGATTTTCTTTTTGACATCTGAGCATATCAGTAGTTGAATATTCTTTCCTCTTGACATCAATTGTGTCATTAGAGAACAGCACTATTTCTATTATTTGAGCATTGGACTTCTCCATTAGTTTGCTGCATTACTTCTGACCTGGTCTGACCTTCTAGCCTTTGTAGTTCATTTCAGATTATCTCACCACAGGATTTTCAAGGTAAAAGGTATTCAGAAGTGGTTTCTTTCTGCACAATACTAAGAAGAGTCAGCTAAAGTGCCACTCCCATTTGTCTGAGAGATCCTGTGCCATTGTCACTCCTCTGTATGACTGCTGCTGCTGCCCATTAGCTCCCTTTTGCACCATTAAGGTGTTTGGCATATTGAGTTTCACTCTTCAGCAAAAACCTGAGGTAGGAGGCTCTATCAATAGCCATGTTACTGTAAGAATAATCCCTGGCTTCCTGGGATCATGCAACCCTCCATGGAAGGGCTAGTGCCGTGGTGGACAGTACACTGATGGCTTTTATTCTTCAGCCCTGTCCTTCTCCAGTCGGCTGGCCTCTTAGGCGTCTTCCATACTACACTGTTATAGTGCTATTATTCCATTTTCAATATCCTGTGGAAGTCTGGGGTTTGTAGTTCACTGAGGCCAAAGAGCTCCATGGCAGAGAATTCTGAAGGTCCCTCCCTAAACTGCAAACCCCAGGATTCGACAGGATGTTGAGAGTGGAATAAATAGCACTATAACAGTGTAGGCAGAAATGGCTTTAGTGTCTCTTTTTTGCTAAGATCTTGTTATACAATAATGAATTCTTCCTGACCAACATAGAGGAAAATGGGAGTCCTAATAGAGGCTGGTGGTTGATGCAACAGCATAATGGTCCCTGATGCACCAAACTAGTTTTTGGCTTAAATTTTTATTTGTATTTCCGTTTGTTTCTTCCATATAGGGGAGACTACCCTGCATGCAGAATCCATATAGGGGAGACTACCCTGCATGCAGAATCAATCATATACAGCATGTGTGATTTATTTCAGCCTTGAACCTTAAGTGCTGAAGAAATAATAACCACTTATATTACCCAAACATATGCCTCAAAGAAATATGTAGCTGTCCCAGAACCTGTAAAGTTTTGGATTTTTAAAGTATAGCTCTCTGAATCATCCAGTAATTTGTAGTGCAAAAATTAACTTTTTTTCAAATTGTTGAATTTTTTTCTGAGCTGTTTAACATGAACAAACTTTTGAACAGAAATCCATATCCTTGAGGCTGAAATTCATTATTTACTGTAGGGGTACAAAGTTATAAAAACTTCCTCGAGTTACGGATTAAAATGAGCTAAATTTTATCTCTGTAAGTTTTTGAACTGATGGCCAGGCGCCCTGACAAAATGGGCACTTGGCACTCTTGGTGAAGGAAACATTTGGCTCCCTTTGCTACCAGTATTTGTCTTTTGGCAATTGTTTCTAATAGAATTGGGGAAGTCAGAAAGACTCTGACTCACAGTCAGGAATTAAGAATGAGGGAAATCAGGAAGATTCTCATTGCTTCCAAATGGTTTCAATGGGTATTTGTGAAAGCTTGTTTCAAGAGAATGGTAATTGCAAAAGTGCTAATGATGCTTCTACTAGCACTTAGCGACTGGAAGTTGTGGATGTGATGTCCCAGATCTATATGGGCTTGGCACTTGTTACTGAAGTGGAATACTTAAGTCTGGCCTAAATTACTTCAAGTTGCAGCTTGGGGCTCCCTGATAAAGATTTTTTTAATATGTATATACATACATACATACATACATACATACATACTGCAACCCAAATCCCACTGGGGACTTGCATCTTTGTAAGTACAGTAAGCCCTCCACTTTTACAAGACCTCCATGCAAGTGGAAAAAACGCAAATCAAAATCAAAATCATGAACACTATTTTATTTTTTTTTTATTTTTTTTTACCTGAGAACACTTCCCTACCAGTCTCTAGGTCCTCCAGTGTGGTTCTTTGGTCCACTTAAGGCAAAAGTGGGTCAGAGAGTCATGCTGGAGGACCTAGCAATCCTTAGAAAAATGTTCTGTCTAGGAATCTCTAACTCTATGGTCCACTTCTGGTGGAAGCGGACCATCGAATCTCATTGGAGGACCCAGAGATTTCTAGAGAGAACATGTTTTTTCCCATGGCAGGGGCAAATAGAGTAAGAATTTCTTAAAATAAATAAAACATTTTTAAAAATCACAAATAAGCAAATATGTGAGTGCTGAACCTGAGAAAACGGAGGGCCCACTGTAGATTTATGTCTGGGGAAATAGAACAGGGCAATTCCACAATGTATGTATCCAATACAAGCTGCTGTTACATTATTACATAGCAGGACTGATGTGCATTGAGATCAATGTTCATCAGGACTGTGGTGCTCAGAACATCAGCTAGGGACATCAGGTCATTCTTGTGGGTGTCCTCTTACTCATCTTTGCAATTCACTAACAGGGTTTCCTAGCACAGCTGCTATGTAGCTAAGTATACATAAAGTTACATAATGTAGACTGTGATAAAGGATTCCCGCCTGCACATGTAAAAGCTAGACTTCCCCCACACCAATGTTCAGCTTTCTATTTGTACAGAATTCTTAGCAGGAAGGACCAGTCCTTCTTTTGAGCAGCCAGCTCAAAAAACCCAAAGTTTTACAGCCCCGACACAGAGCTGATGCTTAAAGAAGTCACCAAGGAGAAGGAGACAAGCACTACATTCCCCTTTGCTCCTAATTCCAGTAGAAAGCTCAGTGGAAATTTCTGAGAATATACTTCTTCCCCAAGATATTTCTTTTAATCATTTCTCTAGAAAAAGAAGGCCACTTTTGGTCTCTAATTTTTCCCCATTTTGTACCATCTGTGAGTAAATTTTGATGACCATTTCTAGGGCCGGGACAAGATATTTTGGTGCTTTAGGCAAAGAACAAGATGATGCCTCTCTACAGTCCATGTGTAGAGGTCAACTGTAAATGTATTTATTGTTAATTGCCATCAGGTTGAACCCTACTTGCAGCAACCCTCTGGATGAGAGACCACTAAACCATGCTGCTCAGGTCTTGCAGATTCAGGCACATGTCTTCCTTGATTGAGTCTATCCATCTGTAATGTGGTTCCTCTTTTCCTACTGCCTTCTACCTTACCAAGCATCGTTGTCTTTTCTAATGAGTCATGTCTGCTCATGATATGGCCAAAGTACGACAGCTTAGCCATCTTGGCTTCTAGGGAGAATTCAGGCTTAATTTGCTTCAGAACCCATTTGTTGTCTTTTGAGCAGTCCAAGGTATCCGCAGACTGCTTCTTGAATGAGATGATTTTCTTCCTGTCAGCTTTCTTCACTGTCCAACTTTTGCAACCATACACAGAAATTGGAAATATGATGGTATGGACAATCCTAATTTTAGTTGTATCATTTTGATGTATTGTTGCACTTCAGGATCTTGTCTAGTTCCTTCATAAATCTTAGTCTTCTTCTGACTTCTTGACTGCAGTCTCCATTCTGATCATGCCAGGGATAGACATGTATAGTCTATTCCATTCTACCCCATCTACAGAAGTGGACTGTCTTCTTCAAGTCCCTGCCTCTACCTTCAGTACTGACAATGACAAAGCATCCGTCACAGCTTTTGAAGCCAACATGTTAGTTTGGGGGATGGTAGCCTTATGTCTATTCTTCAGGAGAGGCAAAAGGGTGAGAACAGAGGAAGAACAGCCTGGGGGCCAGCCACTGCTGTTCCTGCTATCAGTTGCCTGAGGTATTTGCCTTTTTCTGCTTTTGGTATCCAGTAAACTGGAAATATCATTTTTTTTACTGAAACAAAAAAATCTTATAGAATTTTATGTATTCTATATAAAGTTTCCACTGGTTCCTTTGTGTGGTACAGTCTAACTCTTTATCCCTCGGGAGAACTTAATCCTTTGGGAGATCTATACATCAAGGCATCAGGGTCTGAAGTCACTTAGGGCTATGAATGTCATCACCTTGAACATTGTTCAGGTATGCATGGTGTAATGTAGTGTATGTATGATATTCTCCCCACCCTCTTCTGTCACTTTTTTTTTTTTTGGTGAAATCTCCTCCTTCTCTCTCTCACCTTCCCTCCATCCTTCCCTTTCTTCTAGGACAGTGGTTCTCAACCTGTGGGTCCCCAGATGTTTGTGGACTTCAGTTCCCAGAAGCCCCGGCCACTATGGTCAATGCTCAGGGCTTCTGGGAGCTGAAGTCCACAAACATCTGGGGACCCACAGGTTGAGAACCACTGTTCTAGGGGCAGTACCAATATCTGAATTGTCAAAAATCTGAACTGATCACTTGTAGAGGGCTTTTGAATGTGGGAATAATGCGGAAGGCTTTTGACTTCTGCTCGAATTTGATGTCTGCAATGTCTGAACCACTTGCAACTGTGTCTGTCTGTGTGTTTAGTTTCTTTAAACTACAGCTAATCTATCACTGTAACATCGTTAGATACCATTAGATATCTATCTTGATTTGCACATTATTTTCATATTATGTTATTCCTCTGGTACTGCTTTGATGGTAACCAGAGTGGTATAGTGGTTTGAATGCTGGACTATGACTCTGGAGATCAGGGTTCAAATCCCCACTTCGCTATGGAAGCTCACTGGGTAACCTTGGGCAAATCACATTCTCTCAGCCGCAGATGAAAGAAAAGGCAAACCTTCTTTGAACAAATCTTGCCAAGAAAACACTGTGATAAGTTTCTTAGGGTTGCCATATGTCCTAAAGGACATGGATGCATATAATAACTGTATAGACAGCTGATGCATTCTAGTGAAGTTATTTCCATAGGTTATGAATGCAGTGAGGATTCTCTGAAAGTGAAAGAATGTGATTTTTTTTCTCTTTGCATGCCTGCAAGACACAGGAGCCTTGTTGGAAAAACATGACAACAGTGAGGATGAGAAGATGATGAAAGTAATCACTGCTTCATGAAATGCAAATACAGATGAGAATTGCAACAACAATGTTATTCTGTTCCATTTATGTCTTATCAGTAAAGCAGAACAGAAAACAAGAGAGTTGTACAAAGTGAAATTGAATATTAAAATCATATAACTTATACAAATAATCACAACGCAATTACTAAAAACAGTTGGTGCTACCAATTTGTTTTCATTTCAGTTGGCTGTGCTGGCAAATTTCAGAGCTTGAAAAATGTTTTTTAAAGTTACTTTTTGCACTTTGTCTTTCAAAAAAAACACCACCACCACCACCTTTTATATCCCAGGAGCAATTCTCATTACTACCCTGAACACACCTGCTCTTGTGTGATTTCAGAAGTTAAACAGGGTCAAGTCTGATTGGTCCTTAGATGGAAGACCTCCAGTGAATTTCAAAATGTAGTGGGGGACATAACTCAGTGGTAGAATGTGTGCTTTGCATGAACACCCTGGCCGTTGATTTGCTGCATGGGTGCACATGGACACTGCTGTCCAGCCCAGCAAGCACAAGAGCTGCTCCTCCATCTCTGAGTGTCCAAGGGAAGCCAATAGCATCCGGGTGCATTCTTGTAGCCAGTCAGTGGTCAAAAGTGGAGGTACACCTGGAAGTTGCCTAGCTACCCTTGTGAAACAAAGTGCAGGTGTTGTGCAAGGAGTTGATGGATACATCCTTGTGTAATGCTTGAAAAAAAAATCTCCTGGCACTGCCACTGCTTTACATAGCAGATGCATTTTAATGTAATCAACAGGGTTATGCAAGCGATTTGCTACTGCAGTCAGCAATGGTCGTACTCCAACACTCAAACCACTACACTATGCTGGCTCTCTAAGAGTTATGTAACACTTTTTAATATATTTTTTTAAAAAACACTTGCTTTGCTCTGGAAATGAAGTTTCTTCTTCCACCTTCAACCAGTTGCAAGTGTATCTTTCAAGGCAGCTGCTTAATTATGACTAATAACAATACACCATGGACACTCAAGAATAGACACCTCCCCCCAAAAAAATGATGACACAAAGTGGAACAATCAAAACTCTGATGTAGTTGCACTTCTTCAGGAATTATCAATTAGAAGTGTATCAGATGGTCAGGCTCAGAAATTATTACAGTTGAATCCTCCCATGAATAACAAAGGCTAAACATGTTCTATCCCATGTACATTTACTTAGGAGTAAGCTACGTTGAACATATGGAGGGGGCTTTAAATACACACACAGTGCTTCTGGCTAAGAATGGTTGAATGACCATTGAGCTAGCATCTCCCAGTGCTATGGGACATTAATGGCACAAATCCAAATCAAAGAGTCAGATCGTTAGGGGAGATCCAAATGGTCATCTAGCCCAGCAGCATCCCAAATGCAGGAATCTGTAGTTCAAGAATTCTTGAGGGACATCCAACCTTTTCTTGGAAATCTCCAATGAAGTAGAGTATACAATCCTCCACAGCATTCCTTTGAATGGTCTTATTGTGCACAATATAAGCAGAAGAAGACTGTTTTATACATTAATCTGTTAAACTTCAGTCTCTCTAAAATTTAGTTCCATAGTCACAGTGGGCTCCTCCAAATGTAGTAAATGTTGCTAATGGCTGTGCTATTTGTTGCTGCAGTTGTAGTGTTTGATTTTGTTTTTTTAAATAATGGGACAAGGTTTCTGTTGTCCTGGATTAATCAGTGGCAATTCCCAGCTCCAGCAGCACATTTTACACCTGTCCAGAGGGTTTTTTGTTTTGTTTTGTTTTTAAAATCCAGAATACATCAGCACTTACAGTTCATGTGGAATTCCTTGGCCATTCCTTTTCCATCCTGCTTGTGGTGGCTGAGACAGGACAGATGTCCCTTACAGTTTACAGAAAGGATTTTCAGAACAGTGTTTCTTTAAAAAGAAGCTTTGCCCCTATCAAATTTCACAATTTCCAGAGCCAGTAGGTCAGCAAAGACACTGAAGAGTATTGACCAAATTGCTATTCAGCTATGAGAGCTGAATGAATCTCCTCTGGTTCAGTAAGATGAACTTGGTTCCTGCAATTATGAGAGATGCATAATTTTCCACATCTCTATCGTGTCTCCCCTTAATTGCTTTTTTCCTTAGATAAATTACCCAGACGTTGCAAACTGTACTCATAGAAACCTGTTGCTGTACTTTGGTCATTTTAGTTACCACATCTTCACAACACATTTTTAAGTGCAGTGTCCAAAACTGTACACAATATTCCACATGTAGTCACACCATGGATTAGTGTAAGGGCAGTATGATATTGGCAGTATTATTTCTTATTCCTTCTCTAATTATCCCCAACTTAGAATCTGTTTTTTTTAAAAAAAACTGTAATCAAACACTAGGTTGGCACTGTCAGAGGCATATCAATCCCACACTTTTGGGTTCGTTGCTGTCACCTCACATACCGCCAATGTGTATGTGAATTTGGGCCTTTTTCTCCCCAGCTTTTTCACCACACTATGCACTCTTATCTCCAAGTTTTATATCAGGAGATTCTCAGCACCTCAAGCTTGGTAGATATACATGTTCTGCACTTTCTTTTGACAGTGTTATGTGTGAAATCCTATATCTTCTTGTTAGAGGGGATGGATCATGACAGATTATTAGTGGATTGAAAAGCCTGTTAGAGCACTTACTCCATTCACAATGGAGATGCCCATCTTAGGATGGTGAGTTTGAAAGAACCAAAGTGCAGGTAGAGAAAATGAGCTTAGAATCCTCAAAGGAGGGATATTTATTAAGGAAATACATTCTTGGACAGTAATGGCCTGATCCTTTCTAAACAAATCTAGAAGGAAAAAGGAAGTGAGGAAGACACGTTAACAGCATGTTCTCTCTCATGAAAGAGCAGATGGGAAGAAAGCAAATGGGTTCAGTCCGGGCCAGTTATTTCTTAACAACAACAGTCAGCCAATTGACTTTGACTGTACCAAGAATGTTATCAGCCCAAAACAGATGTCCAAGAGAAAAGGAAAAGCAAGCAGGAAGGAAAGACAGCAGATCCTAATCTCTCTCTGTCTAAACCAGTGGTTCTCAACCTGTGGGTCCCCAGATGTTCGTGGACTTCAGCTCCCAGAAGCCCTGAGCGTTGACCATAGTGGCTAGGGCTTCTGGGAACTGAAGTCCACGAACATCTGGGGACCCACAGGTTGACCATCTCATTCCTAGTGGACAAAAGAGCAGCAAGAACAAGTGCAGAAGCTGCTGTTTCTTCCAACACTTCTCTGCAGCATTTACTTTCAAATATTGTAGTAGAGAGAACAAATTTGCAGAGACTTTAACAAGGATTATATATTTTTCCCTTTGTTTGATATGTTAATTGCATATTTTAATTTACACACTCTCTTTCTTCATTTGTTTAAAAGAGATATTACAATCAATGGTATATGCTATTTCTCATTTCCAGTTCGATCTTAGCATTAATTCTATGCAATATACTTTTATATATATAATTTTAAATTTAAAAATTTAATTAATTAATTTTAACTAATTTTATTTGATTTTTAAATAATTTTAATTTTAATTATTTTTATATTAAATTTTTAATTAATTTTTCACATGAACAATCTAATTTATAATCAAAATAATATACATTCAAAAAATAAAGAAACAGAAAAAAGAAAAAAGAGGAAAAGAAATAAAGGAGAAAAGGAGAAAAAAGAAAAAGAAAAACAGGACATAACTAATACATATAGGGCTTTTACTCTCCAATCATGACTGTAATGTGAAAAAGAAAAAGAACATTCCACCATTACAAATCCAACTAAAGAATCCTACTAAAATTACTAATAACCATAACTGCAGATCATTATACTGTTAGACTTATTGCTCAGAAAATCCATCCAGGGTTTCCAACCTTTCAAAAAGTCTTCAACTGGCTTATCTTTTAGAATCGACATTAATTTGGCCATTTGGGCCAACTCAGCAAGCTTAAGAATCCATTTTTCCATTGTTGGTGCTTCAGTCAATTTCCAAGTTTGAGCAAACAATGTTGTTGCTGCCTGTGATGAACCCTGGGGAGCGGGCATAGCCAGCAGAGCAGCCCTAGCAACAGAGGGGATTTAATATGATTGGTTTGCTGACTAAAGAACCCAGGTTAGCCAGAGGGAGGGGCTAGATGGGTGAGTCAGCAGAACAATGCAGCAATGGATTCAAGCTGCAGGAAAGGAGATTCCACCTGAACCTCAGGAAGAACTTCCTGATGGTCAGGGCTGTCTGGCAGTAGAATATGCTACCTCGGAGTGTAGTGGAGTCTCCTTCCTTGGAGGTTTTTATGCAGATGCTGGATGGCCATCTGTGGGGAGTGCTTTGAGGGTGTTCCTGCATGGCAGGGGTTGGACTGGATGGCCCATGTGGTCTCTTCCAACTCTGCATTTCTATGATTCTATGATTCTATAACAGAAAAACAACAGAAAAAGGTTTGAAAAAGAGTTCCTTCCATGTGTTTGAGAGGAGAAAGGGTTCCTTCAGTGAGAGAGAGATTGAGAATAGGAGAAAGACTAAGGGCTTGTTAACTTAGGGCAGTGTTTGTTAAGAGCTGGAAGTTCTTTTCTGCTTGACATATTGAGTTACACAATATCTTGCCCTTGTTAGTTCTTTTAATAAAGATTTTATTCTGTTTTTTTATAGCACATCCTCCATACAGTGTCTCTTTAATTTGCGGTCACAGGATACCACAATTGACACATTCAGTTGGGATAAACATGAAAACACTTTGCCCTATATCCACAAGGGTTGTGAGCTTATGGAAAGCAGAAGTGGGATATAAGTGTGGAGAGGGAGCCAGGGGGTGGTAAATATATAAAAGGGTGTTGCTTCTCCAGGAAGGGAGAATTAAAGCAGGCCCGATCCGTCACAGCCCTGGCTGGCCTGCATCTCCACATTTTAACACTGCCATTGTCATATATCAAAGAAGGAATCTGTATTTACTCGCCAGTATTTTATCTATAATGCCAAATCAACAAAAAATTCTGGTAACATTCCAAAATCTATCTTTAGATAATATAAATCTTAGACTAGTAACTTCTTGTCTTCCTACAAGTTTGCCACATACAAAAAAGGAGGCCCTTCATCTTGACATTCTTGACATTGGTTTGAAACTTTCTGGGACATTTTCAACAGCTTATTTGGGGTTAGATATCATCTATACATCTATATCATCCTATATAGGTTTTCCTTTAAATTATTGAACAAAGTAAATTGTATATCTTTGGGCCACATTTTTTTCACTTGTACATCCATATGGACATTATGCCCCAAATTTTGGGCCCACTTTATCATGTACTTTTTTACAGGCTCATTTTCTGCCTCTAGTTTCAAAAGCCACTTGGACACTTGTGGACACTACATGGTCACTGTCTTTACACAACTCTGACTAAAAATAATTTTCTCTAACCTCTATGGCTGAATTGTCTTATCTTGCTTAAATCTGTCCTTAAGTTGTATGTAAGCAAATCAGTTCGGATCTTTGCCTTTCTTAACAATCATCTCTCTTGATTTATACTTCTAGCTGTCTTGTTTAAAATAATAAAAAAAAACCCCATAAAGCAACCATCTCCAATATTAATACTTTCTTTATTTTATAAAAGCTTCCTATGCTGAGTTTGCTAATATTATTTTAGGAAAAAGTCTTTGTTTATACTTATACCTAAGTCATAGAAGACCCTTTCTAGTACAATGATTTTTAAATTCAGCACATGCTTTATCTTTATTATCCCAAGGTGAACTATACCAACCAAATCTTAAATTATGATCTTCAAGTTCCAAGAATCCTGAATTTCTAAGCAATACCCACTCCTTCAACCATATAAAATATGATATTAGGGATTCCCAGACTGCCCCTTTCCTTGGTCTCAGACTGCATTTTAAATTTTATTCTGGATTTCTTTGCCTGCCAGACAAATCTGGAAATTTTTTTCTGCCATTGCACAAAATGATCCAAATGACATGGATCAGTTGGAAGAGGAAAAAACCCTTGGCAACACATTAGCTTTTATTACACCAATTCTACCCAAATTTTACGTAGTAGAATTACAATGCTATGCAATACACTTTCATGCTAGTCAGATGGCTGGTCTAAGTGTGTGTTACTTAGCCAGCTGTCCTTTTTGGAGGATGTGTATAATAGCATCAGATCTCTGTAGTGTGCTTTTATGTAGGCATCACTGCTAATAACTGCCTGATCTTACCAAAGGTTATTTCATCAGTTTCTCCATTATGCGTGAGGTGCTGGCTCAGACTGCTACTAACCTAAGTTGTCCTCACCTCTTCTTGGCTTGATCCACATATTTATTATATCAGCAGCCTTTTACTTTATCCCAGCATCTCTTGGGAGACAGAAAATTCTGCATGTCTTTACTATTTCACAAAGCCATAATAACTACCATTATTAGGAGAGGTCATAGGTTAAAAAGCACAGCTCCAAGACAAATTGCCAGTTTTAGAATCCAAGGAAGGTGTCCCCTAGAGTTATTCACTGTCACACCCATTCATCTCCTCTCAGGAAAAATCTAATCGGCTGACCCAAGGAAGAAGTTGAGGCAAACAAGGGTGGCTCTTTTTGCTGCTATTGATGCTCATTAAATGAAAGGGGATAAACGGACAGACAGCAACAGCTAGAGGGAAGAAAGGCAGACTAAGAGGTTATAGGGAGCAGGAGTGACCCTTGCCCCTGCATAAAATCTTAACATGTGCCTGATTCTGCTACCCCTTGGAAAATCTGAAAGTGAATAGGAAAGGCTGGTTGAAATATCAGACCCTACAAAGAGCAATGTGTAAGATTTCACTGCCTTGCACAGATGTTTTTCCTTCCAATTATTGTTGTTATTACTATTATTTTATTTTATTCTATTCTATTCTATTCTATTTTATTATTTTATTCTATTCAGTGAACTACAAACCCCAGAATTCCACAGGATGTTGAAAGTGGAATAAAGCACTCTTAACTTTGTAGTGTGGAAGTCTCTGTAATACTTTGTGCCCAAAGACTTTGCTATCGTTTGGCTCTTTGAATTTAAACATGGGAGGTTTATTGGTGCCAGATTTGATCTGATGTTTCATAAATGTTAAATTGTTACTGATAGTTAAGATAATGTTTTATCTGCTTGTTGCTAAACCATCCTGAACTATTAAGTAAAAACACTTGAAATAACATGCAGCATACACTCAAAAAAAAAAAAAAAAAGCTCGATGCTGGGAAAAGAAACATTCCTTTCAATATTCTTACTTGATTCAGCAATTGTGCAGTGGGTTTTGTTATGCAAACCTTGTAACATCTTTTCAGAGAACTGTAAAACTTCAAATGAATGTTGTTAATCATGACATTTCCAGAAGCTAGGCTTCCCATGGTAACCAGAGACATTTCTGAAAGCAACCCCAGCAGAAAAGAAAACGATAGATAATTATTTCCTCAAGAAGAATTAAATTAAAAAGAGGAGGGAGGAAAAGCAGACGATAAGGAGGGGTGCACAGCTGGTCCTACTACCTCAAAGATGGGGGAGAATTTATTTATTTTGCAGTGATATCTTTTACAATGAAACCTTTGTTAACAGAGCGGGGAGGAAGAGGGGGACATTATCAAAGCAATATTGCTGCTGCTTTGGGTTTTCCAAACAATTGCTTCTTTTCTCCAGATAAGTTATATAACAACTAATGCTTTTTTGTGGAGCTAGTAGCATCTCAGTTAAAATAGTTTTGCACAGAGTGGAACTGAATGTGGGTGTCATTCTCTGGACACTTTCAAAAAGAAACTAGACAGCTACCAACCTTGAATGCTTTACAGGAGATCTTGCATTGAGCAGAGGGTTGGACTGGACGGCTCATGAGATCCCTACTAACTATATGATTCTATGACTTTTTGAAACTATGTATACCTAATTGCATTGGTAAACTAAAATGTAGGTTGATCCATGTCAGGATGTGTCATATGTATCCTGGATGTATTAATATATATTATAGAATAGCTTTGCTAGATCAAATATAGGCCATTTCCACATGGCGTCACAGTCCCACCATGGGGACATGATATCAGTTGTACACAGATTGTGCTTTCAGACAAAGTCATCACGGTCCTGCTGCCATCCCATCTCCATGCATTGTGATCATGAGATATTCCCTTAATGCAGAGCTTTCCAAACTTTTCACGTTGAAGACACACTTTTTAGACATGCATCATTTTGCAACACAGTAATTCAATTTTACTAGCAAACTGGAGATTAAACTAACCCCTTATAAGAGATACAGACATATACATAAAATGTAATAACAAAATATATGGGGACACAACATATCTCATGAAAACCTTTCATAAATTTTTAAAAATATATGATTTATAAATTAATAACATACATTTCCAAGATTGTAGGTGACACACTAACGTGTCACGGCACTCCATTTGGAAAGCCCTGCCTTAATGGATTGAATCCATTAAGCATCTGCAATCACGGGACACTCTGGTACTTACCTGCTATGTGGAAGGGCAGGAAACACAATGGCAGTACTTCCTTCCCCAGTGCAGCTTAGGAAAGAGCCTGGCTGCATTGGGAAAGACAAACGTGTGTTGCTTGCACTCCCTTCTACAAGGAGCTGGTCAGGTACGGGAGGGGAGCGTTCCTGTCATGCTCGCTTCCTGGCAAGAGCACTGCAAGGATTGCAATGGGATGATGCAGGAGAGTATAATTGTGCAGAAATCAAGAGGGACATAGAGTACTGAATCACTGTCATATACGAGTTGCTAATTGCTGTCTGCAACTGTGTATCTGGCTGGAACTTTTAAAGGCAACAAATGGTTAATTGCTGTGCTATTCAATGTCACTTTGTCTTCAGTCAAGAGAGAGGAAGATCAGAAAGGGGGAATTTGAGATAGCAGGAAGGTATTATGGCAACGGGCACAACAGAGATAAGGGGACAGGAACTTGTTCAGACTTCCAGGATAAAAGAAATATCAATAACTAAAGGTCTGGGAGAGTGCCTGTTCTGGTGCAGTGATATGACATTTATGACTTTCACCAATCTTTGATGTGCGTGCTAAATTTGTAAAGGAAAAGTATAAAAACCTGTAACCATCTAGATGCAGTAGTTTCAGTAACTTTTGGGAAAGTTGCTGTGTTGCTTGTTTTCCTCCAACTAAACACTTCTGAGTGAGATTTGTCAGAGCAAGTTATCTGGGACATGACAATCCACTCTTTGCACCAGAACATCAGGAAAACCAGAAGCCACATGGAAAGCCTTGCTGGATCAAAGCAAAGGACTATCTAGTCCAGCATCCTGTCAATTACCAGCCAGATCCCTTGGTCACAAAAAGGCTCTCAAGCAATAAGCATTCCTGTTATTGACATTCATATGGTATTCTGGGGTTACAATAATATAATGCATTTTAAGTCTGGCTACATTTGAGAACCCTATGGATTTCACAGAATTTTCTGTGGCAAGGAGTAGTCAGAGGTGGTCTGCCGTTACATTCCCCTGAATATAACCCACAGAACCTGGTTTTCCATGGAAGTTTCCCAAGTGCTAAGTAGGGCTGACCTTACCTATCTTCACAAGGGATCTGGTGCCTTCAGAAAATGTAGACAGCACCAGAGGTATATAGTTGGTCCTCCACATTCACCAGAGCTGGGGATGCAGAACCTTTGCAAAAGTGGAAAAATAACGAATATCAAAATGTGGGGGAAGGGGGCTGCATGGTGGGGAGGACAAACACCCAGAGACCAAACCAGGTCAGGGAAAAGAGAAGGAAAGGGAGTGTTTTGGCATGGTGGCCCTATACTTCTTCTCTCAAAGGGTTCTGCGAAGCCCTCCTGCTGGAGACCAACTGCGGCAGCAGCAACACCTCCTTGCCAGTGGTTGGTACTTCTCAGAAAGGAGAGAAAAAGAGGGGAGGAAATGTACCTGCACACTCTGCTCAGCTTCACTCCTCAAGAAAACAGGGAGAGGGAGCTCCACACTGATGCCTTTCCACAGGGCATTTGCCATGCGAAAGGGCACCTGGAGCGTCGCATGATTGTGAGGAGCAATCTGCACGACGCACTCACAATTGCATGACGCTCCAGGGGCTGGCAGGTGCTGACTGCGCACCTTTTCATTTTTGGCTGGAAGCCAAAAATGGTGCACAATTGCGCATTGCTCCCAGGTCCTGCATGCACTTACCTGGCACCGGTCATGCTTCCTGCCCCAGGCTGCACTGCAGAAGGAAGAGGCGGGACTCTCATGCAGAGCTGAAGCAGCAGGATGCGAGAGCCTCTTGCCGGAGACTGCTCGCACGATCCCCGCACCCCCGTGCCAGAAAAAGATAAGGTGTGGAAAGGGCCTGAGTTTCAGGCCAGGTGAAAGAGTTCAAGGGGAGACACTCAGAGTCATCACTTACAGATGGGAACCACCCACCTGGAGAGTGCTGGCTTTCTGTCTTCCTTCTTTCTCTCTCTCTAAACCCCTTCCCCTGTTCCCTCCTTTCTCTGGGCTTCCCACAGATGCAAGTGAGTGACTAATAGGCTAATTTTCAATGCTGCTACTGCATGGGATGCCTTGTTTTATTGTCTCTTCTGAGTGGCAGCAGAGGGGGTGTGGGTACCAAAGGACACAGTGGCAGATGTGTGCACGGGCCCAAACTGCTCCCTCGTTTGAAGACCCCTGATGAGCAACTTTAAATAAATGTTTCAATATTTAAATAAATATTTACATACTTAAATCTAAATTTAAGTATTTAAATCTTGAATTAGGTCTTGGGGGTCCCCAGGAACAAATTATATCTACAGATCATCCCCAGTAAAGAAAAGGTTAAGAACCACTGTTATAGGCCATTGGCATGAGAGGCAGCAGTATGGATGGAGTAAAGGGATTCCCCCTTTCCTAGTGGTGGAAACTTGAAAAAGTTTTTTGCAACACTGAAGCCAGGAAAACAATAAACTTGGATTCCTGGTTAACAGGCAGGCTGTTTTTTTCCTCTGCCAACATCACATGCGGGGAACGGAAGAAAGCAAGGTAATCCATGCAAATAATGATCGTCCTTGAAATGAACATCTTAAACAAAATATAAAAAAAGCAATCCAGCAGAGCTGAATGGATTTATTTATTAGTTGACTGAATGTAAGAATAGGTATTTGTATTCTAAGGCATACTCTCCTTTATTTAAATAGGATCACCCACCCATTCTGTGAAAACACACTGGGGTACATATTACGAATGCAATATTTTGATACAGTCTCTTATTTCAGCAAGTGAAAGATGGAAGCATCCTTATATGAATATTTTAAAAATCCACGCTATGTTTTTGAAAGCAACTGAATGCCAAATTTGTTTGTTGCTGGTGTTTTATAACTGCTCTGGTGATGATGCTTTTGAAAACCATCCAGAATGTAATGGTCCCTGAAAATTATTCATGGGAAAGATGAACAAGGCAAGAATTGATATGACAGTGTGATGAATAATAATTGATGCAGGAGATTAATCTGAAAATCTATTTCTTTAAATTAAATTTCAGGGAAAGCTTCCTCAGCCAACTTTATACCTCAACCTATATTCTGGAATTTCTGGACAGAGACGAATAAAGTCAGTTTTAACAATTTAAGCAGAGTTGGCCCTCCACATTTGCAATTTTGTCATCTGCAGCTTCAGGTGTGGGGAACAGGATCCTTCTTACTTTCTATTTCTGAAGCTGGATGACTTCTCTCTTATATCTGTTCTTAATTGTTCTTATATCTTATATCTGCATCATCTCTTATATCTATTCTTAACCAATAATTCAGTCTCACAGTATGTGCAGAAAGTTACTTTTAAAAGTAATTTTTACATTTTTAGTTCCAAGCTCCAAAAAAAAAAAAAGTAGGTAAATGCAGTTATAGTTGCATTTTTAAAAGTAACTATAGTCAGCCCTCCATGTTTGCTAGGGGTGTGTTGTCCCCTTGCAAAACCCTGTCCCGGGGTCTACAACTTTGATATCAAATTAATCTAACCCACCAGAGAGGTCACGCGAATGTGGACGTAGATAATAATGGTCATACGATCAAAATGAACCAGATCAGGCCAGTAAAATCCCCAGTCACGTAGCAATAGGAGGCCTCATGTTGTGATAACCCATGGTGGACAAAAGGCCCTTTAACCTTTAAGAAGTCCACTTGAAAGGAGTAAAAGTGTTCCTGGAAAACTGGGCACTGGAAGCAATAAAACCTTATCAGATCCATCTCCAGAAACTCACACCACAGCCTCAAAGCAGAGGAAGTTGCTGTTATTTAGATGACGCTTTGTTATCTTCCGAGAAATGCCACGTGTGGAGGTATTTTTCTTATTGTGTCTCTGTTTGTGTTCCCCGGGAAAGGATTTGCCTTCAAAGTAAATTTTTCCTACAAATAGTCCCTGTTTTTGGGCTAGTTAGGCAGGAGAGACTGAGGCAATGATGCCTCCCGGTCCCCCTCCCTCCTCAGTGTCTCTTCACTGAGCTGGTGTTCTGTTGTTACTTCCCAGACCAAAAAGGACTTCAGGAGAGGTGCAGTATTTCCCAGACTGTGAATCCCTCAACAATCTCTCTATTTTATTTCCACTCTTTATTTCTATTAGCCCTTGGATGTGTGTGTGTGTGCATGAGTGCGAACTATTACTACTCAATAAATTCATTCACTGGACCTTTTTGTGTGATTTCTGACTGAGCCTGACCCCGTAAACATTGGGTAAAAGATTCTTAATTACCTTGCCCTCTTTGCATTGCTAAAGCAGTGCTCTTAGCTAATTTTCCCCACAAGTGACAATTTGACAGGCATTGGGAATCCCCCTAAGGGACCCCCAGCAAGCACGGTAACAGGTGCAGGACCCCCACAAAGGTGGAAAAATCACAAATATCAAAATGTGTGTATCTGTGGGAAGGGGGCCAAGTCATTGAGGGGAGAAGGGGTACCAAGGGTTCAAGCCAGGTCAGGGAAAGAAAAGGAAAAGGGGTGGGCCAGCGTGGTGCCTATACTTCTTCTCTTGCCCATCTCCTTCTTTGGGTGTGTGGGGGCATTGGGAGAAGGTTTGTAGCACTGAGAAATGGGGTTCCAAGCCATCATTAGCAACGGCTGGTGGAGGAGGAGGAGGACCAGAGACAGGCTTCATGGCCTGCTCAGAGTCACTGAGAAGGCTGCCCCAGCAAAGAAGCGCCTAAGATGAGGGGGGCAGAAGTCGGAAAAACTCCGATTTATAATGATAAGCCACATCCATGAAATGTGGAGGGCCAACTGTATTTCCCATTCCTCAAATGTAACTAAGATTTTTCATTGCCTTTTCATGCTTTTTTTAAAAAATGCTACCAGCAAGGTGCCCCACACCTTGGGTCCCACACAGGAAGAAAGGTGACATATAAATCCAATCAGTCAAGAAACAAACACACCAGCTCTAAGCAGAATCTCACTCTCAGCCCCCAGTAAACCTCACCTTACAGTCAACATAAGTAAAAAATGACTTGAAGGCATGCAACAACGATAACAACAAGTAACAGTTCCATGACAATTTTCCATAATGATGTTATTATAGCTTAATTTAAACAAAAATTGAAGGGAAACCAACTGTGATTCAGGAGGCAAGGCAAACAGGGCAGTGTGAATGGCACTGTTGGTACTGAGGAATGTAGAGTTTGGAAAAGAAAAGTGGAAGTTACAGTATTGAAGCACAAAGGGGTATAACACACAACATCAGCATTAACCTGTCTTTGAAAATATGACTGAAGCAGATTTTTGAACTAGACAACCTGAAACTACTGACTAGCGTGATAAGTGCCTAGGTTGATGAGTGGGATTGTGGTCTGGTGGGTCAGTGGTTACAGCCTTCCACATTTGTCATAACATGGCCAGATGGCCTGTGGCTATTGTCAAGTTTACGAGGCCCCGAAGGACTACCCTCTCTAAGACTGTGTATTATTTTTAAAGAGATTTTTTTAAAAAATTAAATGCTTCTCATAATCAGAGGGCCCAAGCTGTAGTTTATTCAACTGATCCCTTTATTTGATCTCTTTAAAGGGAGCTGGGCTGGAGCTCAGTAAATGACTTTAGGTGTTGTTTAAAGAGCAGTGAGAACAATGTGGGAGCAGTGAGCTATGTCTGACAAGAGTGTTTCAGTCAGCAGTGGGGAATATGTGGCTCTCCAGAGTTTGTTGGACTACTGCTTTCTTTAGACCAAGACAATAACATTAGTGGAGAAAGATGGTGGGAGTTTCAGTATCTGGCAGGCTTTGTGTTCTCCATCCTGACTTTAAATTGTGTCTCCATCTATGTTCAGTCCGTAGATTTGTAAGTAACTGCACATAATACAATAAACCAATAGTCTCCTCACCATCTGTTTCCCAAGGGAACTATACACTGCTAAGCAGTGCACCCCTGGGTCTTCTCACAGCATGGATGACTGGTGAGAATGCATTCGTATCTTTGGTTGCAGGTCTGTTTTAATATAGCAGCAGAACAAGACTAGATTGAAATTAGATTTGGGACCTTCAAATGTGCCCATCCTTTGTGAGCAATAAGCAAGCAGAAGAAACAGCTGATGATTCTCCACTTATCTCATCCCTCCAGATACACCAAGATGAAAACAGCCACGAATATCTATATCTTCAACCTGGCTCTGGCAGATGCCTTGGCCACCAGCACACTGCCTTTCCAGAGCGCTAAGTATCTGATGGAGACTTGGCCTTTTGGGGAACTCCTCTGCAAGATTGTCCTCTCCATTGACTACTACAACATGTTCACAAGTATCTTCACCCTCACCATGATGAGCGTTGACCGGTACATAGCTGTCTGCCATCCAGTCAAAGCTCTGGATTTCCGGACTCCAGCGAAAGCAAAATTAATCAACGTTTGTATTTGGGTCCTCTCCTCTGTTATTGGGGTTCCAATCATGATCATGGCTGTTACCAAGTCTGACGGCAAGTATATGTTGTTCCTTCTAGAAGGTTGAGAACACAGTAATATCTTAAACAACTACAGCCAGAAATTATGAAGCTGCAGTACCAGATTTATGCACAAACTAAGCAAGCCAGGGCTCAGATCATGAGCCAAATACAACCCTCCAAAACAGCATCCCTCTGTTAAAGATGGCCCATCCCTCCCATTTCTGGCAGTGCTATGGGACCTCTTCAGTTTGTCCTAGTTCAGCACATGCCTTAATCTGTCCCTGGATGGGTGAAACTTTTGTTTCAGTTTGATTTTGGTCAGAATATTGCCAGCATCCACAAATTTCTTTATATTTGTTGAAACAACAACAACTCAAATGTGTGAGAAGCAAAACTGATAGCTATGGATCTACATGGATGCATTTGTTAGGGGTTTTTTTGACACACATGAGTTTTTTCAAATAGAAAATTCTTTCCACTAGAAATAAAAGGATATTTGTGAATTCTAAGTGTTCTAGTTTAGAATTATAGTATACAATGCACCCTCTTCTGGTACAACCTCTGCATACACAAATGTGAGCTTGTGTGAAGCATCACATCCCACTTTAGTCAATGGACATTATGGATATAGGTGCATGCACAAGTTGTATCCATTGATACAACAATACAGCGATGCAGTGCTCGTGTTTTTTGTTTTACGTAGGGTGAACGCACTGCATTCCACCATATTTATGGTGTTGCGTTAGAGTTGTTACCTCTTTTTTCTGAAAGTCTCCTTCTCTTTAATACCTGCATAGCATGCAGGTACAACACATGTTGGGAGGTCAGCACAAATGGGAGAGTTTTTTAAAGATCATTTTTGAAGATTTGCAAGTTTCTTCACTTTATCGATAGAAAGAATTTCTGGTTTAAATATTCAAATCTGGGAGGAAGTAACATTGACAGCATCACTATAAGGAATGCCCTTGAGACTGAGCAACTTAGTAAGCATATGAATGTGCATAATTTTAACAGCCACCTGCTGACCAAGTGGATTTATTGTTTTGTTTTGCATTTTGTGCCAAGGCAAGCCAAAAGCAGCCAGTGAAGTAGAAAGCTTTCTGGAGGATCTTGTTAAGGGAGGAGGTTTTGGTGGTGCTGGTGACTTAAAAACTCAGAGGTGAAAGAGGATGTCAGCTTAACCTGAATACAAATTGGCCCAGAAATAGGATAAACTACCTCTCAGTTTGGGAGCAAACAGCTGTTTATTACTCAGGTGGTGTGCTTTGAGTTGGAGGTGTGGAAGTTTCCACCATCAAAAAAGTAGGAACTCTTTCAACGGGAGAGATAAACAGGATTTTTGTTATTTTGAACTCATTCAGCTATGGGCATTCCCTAAAGTTTCCTGAGTGAAAACTGGCTGTCTGGTTGTATGACAAGTCATCCCTGCTGCTTTCTACATAGCCATGAAAGGTACAGGAGCATTTCAGTCCAATGGTTTGAGCATTGGACTATGACCCTGGAGACTAGGATTTGATTCCCCACTTGGCCATGGAAAACCTTGACCTTGGGCGTATCACACACTCTGAGCCAGTGGCATATCTAGCATAAAGTGCCTAGGGCAAGTGCGAGAGTTGCACCCCTACCTTCTTGCCCCTACCTCTCCCCTCTCCTACATGCAGTGCTTTTTTGCACACACACCCGGCATTGGTGCCTGGGGCGCATATCCTACTTGACCCACCCTAGATATGTCTCTGCTCTGAGCCCCAGAAAACCCTGTGACAGATTCACATTAAAGTCGCCATAAGTCAAAAACGAATTGAAGGCACACACAACAACAGTCCCATGAGGACCAATCACTCTTCAGCCTTATCTGACTCGGCTGAGGATAGGTGACAATTTCATTTCAATTCAGTTTTTGAGAAGAACATATCTAGATTTTTAAAGTTTTTTGTGTTTAGAATGTGACTTTTTTTTTTAATTAAGTGGAATGTCAGAGTACACTGATCCAGGCCCAGGGCTCTGAATACTTCAATCTTAAAAGCCTGACTTTCAATCCCTAAGTATACAACTATGCCAGGGTGCCATGCCCTGGATAGTTTGCACTTCATAAACTCCATTCAGAATTAAAAAGCAGCATTTATTTGTAGCAAGCAAGCAACCCAGCATACTTAGAAACTGCTAAGACTAAAGGCATACATGATGGTTACAGGTCTTATATTCTACCATACAAATTTTGGCACACAAAGCAGTAATTGGGGAAGGACCATAAATATTACATCATCTCACCATTCTCGACATTTTCCCAGACTCTCAGCTGTTTACACAGCTTTCATCCTTGAGGTTGGAATGTGTTCCTGCCTCCTTATCTGCGAGCATTTCCAGTTCTCATAGCATCTTTCCTTACTTTCACACACACACACCGCTCTTCTCCCCCTTGGCCAGATACATTGTCACAATGAGCAATAAAGCAATTAACCTTTGGATGCATGAATATGCAAACAAGCTTCAACTGCAACACATTATTGCAACACACAATGATACCTTGTATCTCTCTAATTATCATGACGCCTAAGCCACCTGCCTGATCCATTCTATGGCACATCCAGCATATTCTAATACACATCCAGCTTTATGACAAGGGCCACATCATCCTGACACAGGGCTCAATTAGGCCTGCTACTTAGACTAGATGTTCAAGTCAATTAGATTTGGTAATACATAATTGTAGCAAATCCATTGAATCAATGGAACTTCCATAAATGTTGACTTGCCACATTTCCAACATTTCAAGGGGTCTGCTGTAGTTGGGGCTAACAACTGACTTTAGGACAACACTTCATCAGTTCTTGCAAATCACATATTTGGGATGGAAAAAAACTTGAGGTTCCAAAAACTTAAATGCAGAAGAAAGTAGATATGGCAGATTTTCCATACTCTGGATAGTATTTCTTGTGTGCATAGGTAGAGCCTGGGAAACTTTGGATTTTAAATCCCAGAAGACCCAGCCACACTGATTGACAAATTCTGGGCACTGCAGTCCAAAAAAATAACTTCCCCAGTTTCTGTTCTTGGGAACACTACAGTTGTGGTGCAAATCAGGATAGATGTCAGGGGAAAATGAGCTTTTGCTTTTTTGCAGGTAGGAACTCCTTTATTCCCTCCTCCATAACACATATGTTGTTGTTGTTGTTGTTGTTGTTTTGTGTGCCTTCAAGTCACTCCTGACTTATGACAACCCTAAGGCAACACTATCATAGGGATTTCTGAAGCTGAGAGTATGTGATGCATCCAGGATCTCCCAGTCGGTTTCCATGGCCAAGTGAGGAATCAAACCCTGTTCTCCAGGGTTGTAGTCCAATGCTCAAACCACTACACTACATTGTATTCCTTCCAATTTTCAAACGTTTGCTTGCAAATGTACTAGTTACATAAAAAACAATCTGAGGAGTATTTGACTTTGTTGAAAATAATACTAAACCCTGATGTTCCTACACTTGTTACACTAAACAGATGGCACTGTAAATAATAAGCAACTGTGCCAGCTGAGACTTACTGTCCAAACTGGACCTCTTTATCTTCCACATTGACTAGTTGTCAGGAATGAATGGATTTGTTGTCCGAGACAGTTTGGAAAATCTAGCTGGGTTGGACAAGGCTGGTCCACACTGACTGGCTGCTGTTTTCCTGAATTTCATACAGAATATATTTCCAAGCTGGTGGAGACTGAACTTTTGGCATACAAGCCCTCTACAGCTAGATTATTTTTGTTCACCTGAAAATTAAGTAAGGTTCCACAGTTCACAGTTCTAAATAAAGAACAATCTAAATTGGAATAGTGGAAATTGCCTTTTTGGTCCATTCCTACACAAAGAAGAGAGCAGCTTTCCAGCATTTCAGACAGGGGTCTTTCCTCATTCAGCACAGAGATGCTAGTGACTGAACGTTAGACTTTTTGCTTGCAAGGCACATGCTTTGCCACTGAACCTTCAAAAAGAAAATATCCATTTCCCAACTAACCTCTTGCTTCCTCCTTTGCTTGCTTACTCTTTCTCTCTGTATCATCTAATTGACTTTCTCTCTCTTTCATGCAGGTAACATTGTTATGTGTCTCCTCCAGTTTCCAAAACCTCAGATTTACTGGGACACAGTCACCAAGATATGCGTTTTCATTTTCGCTTTCTTGGTTCCCATCTTGGTTATCACCATCTGCTATGGACTTATGATCCTTCGTCTGAAGAGTGTCCGTCTCCTCTCGGGCTCCAAGGAAAAAGACCGCAACCTGCGTCGCATCACATGCATGGTTCTAGTAGTGGTGGCTGCATTCATCATCTGTTGGACACCCATCCAGATCTTTGTCATTGTTTGGACACTGGTGGGCATCAACAAAAAGAACCCCTATGTGATGGCCAGCCTGCATTTCTGTATTGCTTTGGGATACACCAACAGCAGCCTCAACCCGATTCTCTATGCCTTCTTGGATGAAAATTTCAAGCGGTGTTTCCGAGAGTTCTGCCTCCCCTTCCAGTCACGGATGGAACAGAGCAGCTTCAGCCGGGCCCGGAACACCACCCGTGAGCGTGTCTCTACCTGCGCTCCTTCTGAAGTCCTCAATAAGTCAGCATGACTAGACATAGACAGCCACAAAAGGGGCTCCCAGGGACGCAAAACAGATGAGCTGCACTCTGAAGCAACCCAAGTCACCACCACAGAATTCTAGCAGGAAAGGAGAAGCCCCTTGACTGGCCATATCCCCAGTTCTGGACTTTTCAGAACAACTGCAAATACCATGGAGGAGGGTGGAATTCCTTCATGAGATTCTGTACAAAAGTAAACAAACAAAGCCAGCAGCTGAAAACTGATATACGAGTGTGGATTTCTAAAAATAAGAGCATTTCAGTTTGTGAATTCTCAAAATCAGCTTCGACTGGTTGCTTTTCTTTTTAAAAACATGTTTGGAATGCACATATAGTTAGCTTTCAAAATGTAAAAAAGATTACAGCAGAAGTTTTTGTAATATTGAATATAGTTGGACTGTTGCTTATATACATCACCATTTCTTCTGATACTTTCTCCATTCAATATTTCCTGGTATTTTTATAAACCAGTATCAGAATGGTTTTAACAGAGGGTCAGGTCAATGGAAGCCTCCAAATTACAAAATTGTAATACCTTTCCAAAAAAATCAATGGCTACAAAATTCATTTCAGATATTCATTTGAAGGAATAAATACAGGAGTTAAATTTGGCTGTGGCAGGAAAGGCCAGTTCATTTCATTTCATTTCAAACAACAAGCCACAGTGGTATAACCAGACTGCAGATTTTCACTTAAATAAGAACAAGCAGACTGCAGAGATTTGAATCTTGTGGCTTTCTATGTCCTGCTCACCTTTGTTACTACTTACTACTCCTTTAAACGGAAAAGAAAAAGGTAAATTTTCTTTTCTACAATAAGAGTTGCCTTTTCAGCTCAGGAGAAGTGAGGACCATGCTTTCCATTAACCCTGGATGTAGAGATGGAAACTGGGAATATAAAACCTCTTGTGTACATCTTGCCTTTAGTTCTTTCCCTTGATCAAAACCAAGTATTACAGACTGCAGAGAATGTTATCATCTTCATTGCTCCACTGTACCAAAGGAACACATTTGAGCCCACAGGTTCAAATCCATATTCTCCAGTGATAGCACAAAGACCTTGCTTGTTAATATGAAGGCTTCCATCTTTTGACTTTTCCCAGGTATTCTGACCTTGCACTCCTCTGGGATCCAGAATCAATCTTGACATATCTGTTCAGGACCACCAGCAAAGAACAAGACATACTGTCCCCTCATTGTACATATGAACTTTTAAAAAGGCTCCAGCAATACTCAGGTGGCCTGTGTGAGGCTGCAAATGGGAGGCTACCATTGCATCCATCTCCTGTTTATGGTTTCCAAGGATAGATGTGCTGTTGGCCATCATGGGAAGACAATGTGGGCCTAAACAAGCCTTTGGTTTGATCCACTAGGGCTCTCCTAATATTCTTCTACTGCTGCAGTGTTCACATTTTGAGTAAGCTTTCTGTATTGTTTTTTATCCCCATGCTTAATGCTCTGTGTTCAAATGCATTATCTTATCCATTGAGGGCACATCGCCTAGAATGAGTGGCAAAACACAGGCAAAAGTAAGGAATGTTTGTATTTTGTTGACAGACCTGGGTCAATAAAAGGGATTAATGAACTGTAAAGTTAGTTGTTATTGTGACAGAAGTCCTATTCAAGTTGCCCTGCAGTTCCGCCCACTTGGGCTCCTATTACTCACTTAGCCTTTTTACCCTCAGGATTCCTCTGGTAGTCAGACCTCAAAGTGATCTCTATCCTGGACAAGTGGCTGTGTTGATCAGTGGGCTTGATGTGGTATCATGTGGCAATTTTTCCTCATTAATACTTAGATGAAGATAATCAGACAGTCAGCCTTCCCTATCTGTACGTTCTGTATCCACGGATTCAACCTACTATGGCTTGAAAATATTTTTTAAAGCAAATACTGATTTTGCCAAGGACACAATTTTACTATGCCATTGTACATAATGGGACTTGAGCATCACCAAATGTTGCTACCCCTGGGGGGTGAGGGAGAGATCCTGGAAGCAAACTCTAGCAGATACTGAGGGTCTACAGTACACAGTTGTAGAAAATAAAACCAGTAAAAGTGTATTATACAACAATTAAATCACATATGAATTCATTCCCAGCTCCCTAAAACCTAATTTAGATCTTATCAATTCCCCTCTTTCTAATTGGCCTTCATAAACTGAGAGTGTGCAGGGTGTTGTTACCCTGATTTCTGGGGGTCCCGGGAAGGACACCTACGTGCGCTCCAAATATTACAAAGTTGGGAATTAGCAAGGAGCACAAACTAGCACTACAAGAGGCAGGGCAACGTAGCGAGATCTTTTACCCAATGTCTACGGGGTCAGGTCGAGTCAAGGAGCAAACAGAGGTAAATAATAATAGTTGTTTTTATTGATATACAGTCAAACACATATATGCAACACACACAGAGAACTATAGAAATAAAGGTTGGAGTGGGATAGAGGATTTCTGAGAGGAGGTTTTGTATGGGAAATACTACACCTGTCCTGAAGCCCGGGTAGTCTGAAGAAGAAGTTTGTGGAAGTGAGGATTCTCAGCAAGGGGAGCTGAGGGGAAGGCTTGCTGGACGAAGCGACAGCAAGGTGAGATGGAAGCCAAGAGCGATCCGAGGGAGCGCTCAAAGTCAGGGGGGTCTTATAGGGGAAAATGTGGCTGCAGGCTAGTCCGTTCTTGGGGATAACAATGAGTTTTGGGCCAGAGACAAAGCCTCCAAAAGGTCAGTGATTTACATGATTGAGTTAAGACTGAGTTGTCAATAGAGTAGCCAGTATGCAAACGCAGAGTGCTTGACTATTGAGTATTTGGCTCGTCAAGCTGCCTGCTCAGGGCAGGGAGTCCTTTGTAAGCAGCGTGCATACATAATGTGGTACTTGCCTTGAGGTCTCCTGAAGCAGCAGCCTGGCTATTTCTGGCCTACCTGTATTAGTTTGGAATATTTCAGCGATTTGCGGCCGTGCCTGTATGCATGCTTGTCCGGGGGCCTCGCAAGCACGTGGAGAGGAATAGGTAAAGAAGGCCAAATTATTGATATCAAATGATATCTAATATCCCACAAGCCTGGGCTAGGAAACTGTGGTAACAGTGTAGTGGTTTGAGTGCTGGCCAAGGACACTGGAAGACCAGGGTTTGAATCCCTGCTTGGCCGTGGAAGCCCACCTTTGGCAAGTCATACTCTCTCCGCCTCAGAGGAAAGCAGGAGCAAACCTCCTCTGAACAAATCTTGACACGAAAACCTCATATTCACCTTAGGCTTGCCATAAATTAGAAATGGCTTGAAGACACATAATAACAATTTCATCCTGCTTCGTCTCCCTCTTTAAAAAACAGGCCTTTAGGTTATATCCTTTCCCTAATAGGCCTCACTTCGGAGCATTCCAAAGGTTTGATTGACTGGCTCTAACCAGGTTTGCGCAGCTTCTGGCTTCACTGTTGTTTATTTTAATTTTGAAGCTACAATTCCCCAGCAGTTTAGGGGAAAACACTGGTGACCTGGAGCAAAGCAGAACTATCATTATTTGAACTGAGGGGATTGGTGGATATTCTTGTAAAATTCCCCCCAAAAAGTCTCCTTTTCTCCGCCCACATCTGCACTAATCCTTGCAAACCTATCCACTAAGTCTCAGTTGCCCCGTGTTGCCAGCATTAAGGCTATCATTGTACCACTCTGGACTGCACAGTGATATCACCCTGGCCAAAGAGTGGGATCGTCCACATAGGATAATGCGGTAAGCAGAGCAGGTAGGTATGGAATGGTACCAAACAACATTCTGAAACGATATTTCTAGGAAGAGTGTGGACTTTAACAAAATGCTTGTTGTTCCTGGAGAATATCAAAACTGGAGAAAATTCAACTGAAAATGCAATTCTAGGCTGCATCAATATAGTATCTAGGTATAGCATCTAGGTCAAGGGAAGTGATAATACCATTCTGTTCTGCTTTGGTCAGAACCCACCTGGAATACTGTGTTCAGTCCTGGGCACCACAGCTCAGGAAGGATATTGACAAGCTGGAACATGTCCAAAGGAGGGCAACCAAAACGGTAGAAGTTCTGGAAACCATACCCTATAAGGAAAGGCTTAGGGAGCTGGGTATGTTTAGCCTGCAGAAAAAAGGGTTAAGAAGTGACGTGATGGCTATATTTAAATATTTAAAAAGATTTCATGTGGAGGATGGAGCAAGCTAGTTTCTTGCTGCTGTGAAGACTAGGACATGGAGCAATGGCTTCAAACATTGCACCCAGAAAAAAAATTCCATCTAAATATTAGGAAGAAATTCCTGATGGTAAGAGTAGTTTGACAGTGAAATGTGCTACCTCAGAGTGTGGTGGAATCTCCTTCTCTGGAGATTTTGAAACAGAGGCAGGATGGCCATCTCTCAAGAATGCTTTGATTTAGTATTTCTGCATGGCAGAGGGTTGGACTGGATGGCCCTTGTGGTCTCTTCCAGATTCTGTGAGTCTACAAAAAGAAAAACCGGATAGTATTTAGTTCAATTCTAACTCATGGGGCAAAACTGTTTAAATACCTGCTCTCCGCTATCTTGGATCATCCCCAAACTGCATATTGCTACAAATTAACTGCTGCAGAATGTATCAGTTTTTCATCCAAACTTATAAGGTTTCTTTTTATTTTATTTTTTTTAAATTAATTATTTAATTAAACATATACGTTTTTACAATACATGTACATAACATATATATCATTTTAACAGTCTGACAACATACAATTCCTGAGCTTCTATGTCCTTACCCTTCCCTTCCCTTCCCTTCCCTTCCTAACATTCTTAACTCTCCCACCCTTCTCCTTTCTTTTACACCCTATAGTATCTATTAACCCCACCACCAAATTCTAAACATATATTCCCCTACAAAACCTATCTTCTAAAAAAAAACCCTACCAACCCTTCTATCCCTCCTTTCCGAAACTCAGGTAATTCATGATTCCTTATCTATAATTTCCTTCATTTAAACTGTTTATGTTTCACATATATTCATCAACATGTTTCAACATATTCGGCCTGTTTTCAGCATGTATCTCATTAATTCATTACACCTTTTCTTCCTTTTCTCTTTCCTTTTCTTGACCATTGTTACATTTTTAACAAATAATATTTCTCTGCTTCTAAGACTCCTTATCA
This sequence comes from Iguana delicatissima, assembly GCA_948472985.1. NCBI lineage: Eukaryota > Metazoa > Chordata > Lepidosauria > Squamata > Iguanidae > Iguana > Iguana delicatissima. Next base: position 708,419 of record CAOKZL010000851.1, read on the forward strand.
ATTTCAATCTCTCATTCTTTTACTTAAATCACTTAAATCACTAAATTACTTAAAACATATTTTTATCTCATAAAAGTTATCGCCTTCTCCCCCAGCAATCTTCCCACAACGGGAGTACCATTTTCCATGCTTCCGGTATTTTCTTTCTCTTGTTGTCCTCCAATAATCCGATTACCATATCTGCCTCAGCCATATCATAAAGTTTAAATAACCAGTCTTCTAATCTTGGTGTTATATTCTGTTTCCAGACCTGGGCATAACATATTCTTGCTGCAGTTATCATATATAGCATAATTTTCTTTTGTGGTTTACTTATCCCTAATTCTTCTATCATATTTAACAAATATATTTGGGGTGCCATTGCAAACCTTATTTTTAAGACTTCTTGTATTTTACTATGTATTATTTCCCAAAATTTTTTTGCTTGTTTACATTTCCACCAAATATGAAAGAATGTACCACTTTCTTCACATTTCCAACATACATCTCTTGCATTTTTTTTAATTTTTGCTATTTGCACTGGCATGATATACCATTTATATAACATCTTATAATAATTTTCCCTTAAGCTAACCGGTGTTATTAGTTTCCATGTAGTATTCCAGGATTTTTCCCATTGTTCCAATGTTATTAGCGTTTTTATCTTGCGCCCATTTTACCATGGTTTTTTAACTACTACTTCATCGTTATGCCTTGCAAGTAAAATTTTATATATCTGGCCTACCCTATGTTTTGTTTTGGGTTTTAGTATCTCATCAAATTCGTTCTCTCTAATTTCAAAACCTTCTTCCTCTTTATCTTTCTTATATTTTTCCCATAGTTGTCTAATTAGTAATCAATGCGTATCCAGGCCCTCTTTCTTTAATTCATCTTTTGTTTTAAAATATACTACATCTCCTTGTACTTTCAATATATCTTTATACATTATTCATGTTTCTATCTTTGGTTTTTCCTTCTTATAAAATGACTCATGCACTGAGATCCATAGCGGTATTTTTAAATATAATTGTCTTTTGTGTTTTAGCCATGTTATTAGTGCCCTTCTTAAAATGTGATTTTTAAAGTTTTTATCAATTGCATGTTTCCCATACCAAATATATGCGTGCCACCCAAAATATAGTTCTTCCTCCTCAAGATATAACAGTCTGTTATTTGCTAATGTTATCCACTCTATTATCCAATCTATGTTATTCACATAATAATAAAGTTTCTTTTTAAATATCTAGGTTTCTTTTTAAATATCTAGTACAACAACATCTTTAAGGGCACAGGTAGCTCAGCCTTGATGTAGTTTGCTGAACCCTAGCTGCCAAATAGGTTACTCAATTCACATGCAGAAACTATCAGCTCGTTATCCAGATCAAACTCGCAGAACATATCCACCTAGCCACACTTTTCATCTGACCCTGGGCATTTGAGATTTATTGCCAACAGTCCACTAATGTTGTGATTGGTCTTGTTTGACCCTTCCTTGCACCCTTATAACCACACATCATCAAACCTGTCTCAGTTGCAGCCACCAAAGAAAAGTTGCACTGGGAAAGAAAACTATTACAACAAACATCTGTATTTCCCTAGAAAGTCCTGTCCTGGTCTAAGGTCTGTTCTACCTGTGTGAGAATGTCTGCTGCATTCATACATCCTAGTTGCTATTCTAGAACCCAGTAATGTCTATGTCAAGCTTGTGGGTTTGTGAGAATCTGTAATAAGGCTACAAAGGTTTCCCAATTATTCCTTCTATATGCAGTATATGGTTCCCTTTTCTTACACTCTTGTAGAAGAGCATCTCAAGATTGACCATAGGGATGTCATATTCTAGTTCACCAAATGAAGGAAGCCCAATTTGTATGTCATGCACATTTTCATATTATACAAACCATGCACATTAACTGTTGCATTGTTTTGCTACCACTGTGTTTCAGCCTTGATTCCATTTGTGCGCTAAACGTTGACGAGAGAAACAGTACAGAGTACAGAGTAATAATGAAGAGTGCTTTTGGAACAGAGAGAAGAAGAAATGCACATCAAAGCACTCATGACAGATGGCCACCCAGCCTTCAAGTGCTGTACTCTTTTTCCTGCAAAAAGGATATTAAAGGTTCCCAATCTTTCACAAAAGTTGCCACTGTTTATTCTCTTATCAATATCATTAATTTGTCCATTTCAACTAGGTCCAACAATTTTAGCTGCCAGTCTTCTTTCATTCGAATCTCTGTATTCTTCTATTTATGTATATATAGTAGTTGTGCTGTGGTGGTCATATATCTTAGAATCATACCATACTTCTCCAGTTGATCTTCTACTAGTCCCAGCAAATACAATTCAGGTTTTCATTGAAACATTAACTTTCAAAATTTTATACAACATAGTACGTATTTGATTTTGAGGAGCCTTTTCATATGTCCACACATGCTGTGAAAAGATCCCATTTTTGCTCAGATTTCCAACATCTATTTGAAACCTCTTTATCCATTTTGGACAATTTTTCTGGTGTCAAATACCAACAATACATCATCATAGGGAAATTCTCTTTTAAATCATAACATAATGTAAATTTAATTCCCTCTGACCAAATTTTCTCCCATTGTTCCAAATGGGTATTGAGCCCAATGTTTTGTGCCCACTTCATCATGCAGTCTTTAACCAAGTCTTCTTTCATCTCTAATTTTAGCAAAAAATTATACATCTTACCAATCAAGTGTTCTGTGCACAACTATTTCTCAAAATCAGATTTAGTCAGAGTAAAATCATACAGGTTTCTTACAATCCATTTGATATCTCTCTTTATCTGCCTATAGAGAACCATTGAAAATTGTAGCCTTCAGATGTTGTTTGGTTTTTTTTGGTTTTTTTTTTTTGCAAAGCCTTATTTTTATTTCATTTTATTTATATCTTTCCAAAATCTCAGGACAATGTTAGGTTACAGACAAAATAAATTTAGAACAATTTAGAGCAGTGGTTCTCAACCTGTCAGTACCAGATGTTTGTGGACTTGGCTCCAGGGAGGCCAGCCACTATGGTCAATGCTACGCCTACAGCTCTGGGAGCTGAAGTTCAAACATATTGAGATCACAGGTTAGAGAGACTACTAATTAGAGCATTTAAAAATTCAAACCATAAGGAATAATTTGTAGAATATTTTAGCACACATTAAACAGTTGAACACTTTTGAAAGAAGATGGAAAAGGGTAATGCTTTGGTTAAACACGTAAATGTTTGTGGATGGGTTATTCTGGATATTGGCAAAAGAGTCTGTAAGGGAGAAGAAGGACTCAACTGGATAATTTTGAATGTCAAAGCGGGGTGGAATGGAGGTGCTAATAATAATATATATTTGTGTTTACATATGCTTTTATGTATTTGAAAATTAATAAAAGTATTGAGAAAAACAGTTGAACAATTTTTTTAATTTTTTTTATTAAAACAAGATACAATATAGTCATTTCCTCATTTCATACCACTGTTTACATTTTTTACGTCATTAAAATCTAGCATATACTTAAGAAAGTTATTTGTTCATTTCATTAACCCTTTCCCTTCCTACTTCTTTAACTTGGTACTTCAGTTTCCTCTTATTATTTTCTGCCTATTTACATTTATTTTTCACCGTTAGGCTGCTCCTTTATGCGCAGTTATCCTATTCTATATATTCTTCCAGCTTATACCATACTTAGTCTGTTCCTTACCTATTTACAGATCTTTTTCCCATTCTCCCTCTATATATCTGTTAATTTCCATCATTTCAGTCTTTTTTGTATCTCCTCTTTTTTCTCCTTTCATGGCTCTGATAAGCTATCTAATGTTGTGTATTACCTGCAATTTACTCAACCATTCTTTCCAATTGAGGGGTTGTTTCTCTTTTCCAATATTTTGGAAAATGTAACTGCACTGCTGTTATCATATAGAGTATACTATTCTTGTATTTCCTTTGTTCTTTTGTTAATTGGTGTAACATATTCAATAGACATATTTCTGGTGTTCACAAATTGTATTTTTGATATCTCTTTAATTGCCTTGTGTATCTTTTCCAAAAGCTCTTCGCTTCCTCACATTTCCACCACATATGATAAAAGGATCCGTTTTCTTCCCACATTTCCAACACTCTTTCTTCTCCCTCTGTTTATATATCTTACTTAATTTTTCTGGATCTAGGTACCATCTGTATAACATTTTCATATAGTTCTCCTTAAATTTTGTGCCAAAGTAAATTTTTGTGTGTCTTCCCAGCTTTTCGTCCACTGTTCCAATTTAATTTCCTGACCGATATTACGCTGTCCCCATAAAACCATTGAATCTTTTATAATTTCAGATTCCAATTATCCTGTTAACATAAAGTTATAAATATGGGATGTTATATGTTCTTCCTTTTCAAATATTATCTTCTGAATTCATTCATTAAAGTTGTTACCTCTATTCCTTCTAATTTTTGATCAATTTTATATCTTTCCTTACATTGAAAATAGAGGGACCCACTGGCAATTCCAGCCTTCATCGTTTAAACATTCTCTTATTTAATTTTATATATCTTCCAACATCCATTATTATATCTCTATATGTGTGAATCCACCTTTCCAAAATTGCTCATTTCTATATAAAGCTCGTGGGGGGAGACCCATAGTGGTATTCGACAATATATTTTCTTTTTCCATGTATTCCAGATTTCAAACAATGATCTTCTTATATAATGATTGGAGAGATAGCTATAAATCTTGCTTTGTTATGCCAACGGAAGTGTGAGCGTGCCATGCTGAACCTAAGGTCCGGACCTTCAAGGTTCAGCATCCTGTGGTCTTTACAGTGTAATAAATATTCACCCATAACATTCCATTCACCTGATAAGTATCGTTAGGATATCTGGAAGTCCACTTCCTCCTCTTTCTATTATATCTATTAATGTTTTCCATTTTACTCTTGGTTTTTTCTTATTCCGAAATAAATTCTGTAATGTCCTTTTTCCATTCTTGAAAACATTTATTGTTAGTGATTGTTGGTAAATTTTGAAATAGATAATTCATTTTCAACAGGATTGGCATCATCTTGATACACTTCCATCCAATTTTCCTAATAATGATACGGTCTCCTGGACCAATTCTGTAATACTTTGTTGATTTCTTTCCCAATTTAACTCCGTAATTATTTTCAAATAGTCCATTGTTTTGTTTTGTAAATTTTTCTCCCAAATATTTAATTTTCTTCTCTTCTTTCAGATATCCTATTTGAACCACTTCTTCTATTTCTTCTTTGCGCATATTTTTGGTCAAAAACTACCGTATTTCCTGTTTATTTTTCAAAGCCAGCTAAATCTCCATATTCTTTACATATTTCAATCACCTTCTCAATACTTGTTTTCGGTTCTTCTAACGAACAGGCACCAGATCGTCAGCGTAGGCCTTCATCTTGTATTCTTGTCGCCTTATTTTAACCCCTCTTATGGCCTCTTCTACTCTTATCTTCCTCAGCAGTACTTCCATCGTTATTATGAAGAGGAGAGGGGAAAGTGGACATCCTTGTTCGCGTTCCTTTCTTGATCTCTATAGGTTTTGATTTTTCACCGTTCACAATTAAATTTGCTCTATTGTTCTTATATACCTCTCTAATCCATGATACAAATTTTTCTCCACACCTCATTTGGTCTAACAATTTAAACATAATTCATGATTTATATTGAAACGCTTTTCTGCGTCTACAAAGATCAATAATCCTTTTCGTTCATTGTGCTTTTCGTCATGTTGAATACATTGGGGACTCTTGATTGTATTATTATTCTAATATTTCTCTTTGGAAGAAAACCACTCTGATCAGGATGTATGATTTCTTTGTGTATGTTGTTTTTAATCTTTCTGCTAATATTGCTTGTAAAAATCTTATAATCTGTATTCAATAACGATATGGGTCTATAATTTTTTGGTTCTTCTGGATCTTTTCTTCTTTTAGTATCAGAGTTATATTCGCCTCGTTCACGATCCGGACTTCCCTTTATTTATTATTTAATTAAACATTTTCAACAATGGTAAGGAGAGTTACTCCTGACATTCTTTGTAATGCAACGCCGAAAACCCATCTGGTCCTGGTGATTTGTCGATCTTCATCTTTTTTAATGCTTCCACCTCCATCATTGTGGATGTTTGCATTCAATCTCACTGTTGTTACTTAGTTCCTTAATATCATGATATTCTGATCTAAATGTTTATCAGTTCTTGCTTTGATCCCTTTGTTAGTTTAGTTATTCGTGCAAGTGTCTTGTAATATTGCCGAAAGGTTTCATTATTTTCTTTTGGTCTGTAAATATTTTATCTTCTTTCTTACTCTTAATATCAAATTTCTCTCCTTCCTTTTCCTTAATCTATTCGCCCTAATACCATCTTCCCGTTTTATCTGCACTTTCAAAATGTTTTATGCGAAGTGTCCTTAATTTCTTTTCCATGTCGATCGTGTTTTCCTCCTGTATCTCTTATTCTGAAGTCTCTTTATGTCTCTCCTTACTTTTTTGTTCATTGGATTCCGTCTAATTGTTCCTCTCTCCGTTTAATTTCTGTTACCAATTTTGTCATCTTTTCTTCTCTCTTCCCTCTTCCATTTCGTTGACCACTTTATTAACATCCCTCTCATTACAGCTTTCCCCGCATCTCAAACTGTTTTGAGCAGAGATACCGTCTTTATATCATTTTCCTTAAAGAAATTCTTTAGCTCTTGCTTAATCTTATTAACGTCTTCTTCCTTTCTCAGATAATATCCTCATTTTCTATTTCCAAATTGGCAAATATCTACTTTCTCTTCTTCTCATAGATATTTTAACTTGCATTGGATTGTGGTGGAAAATCCTGAGGGAGGATCTCAATTTCTTCTATGTTTATGTAATGTTTTTGATATCAGGCACAGGTCAATTCTAACATGACGTTTAATGGGAGTCTGAGTAGAATGTAAACCCTTTTTCTTCTCCTTTTTGTGTCTCCATATATCTATCAGTCAGATACCCCATCATTCAAGAATATGTATTTGGTAATTTCCCTTTTCGCTTTCCGTTTTTTGATAACTGATCTGTCTTTCTCTGGAGCAGCACTCCATTGACTGTCCATCATCAAAATCTGATATTCAACCATTTTTATTTATGTATTTTTGTATTTCTTCTTTCTATCTTATCATAAAATTTTGCTTTATTCTCTAGGGGTACATAAATCCCTATTATCAACAATGTGAGATTTAACAATTGTACTCTTCACCCACATCATGTACCATTTTTATCTACAAATACCTCTTCTGATGAATATTTAGAGTAATATATATAGCCACCCCTCTCTTTTCTTTTCGTAAGCCGATATATAACTTTTCCCTAGCTTAGGGTTCTTGGAATCTCTCATATTCACACTGTTTCCTAATCTTTGTCTCTTTGAAGACAAATCACATCAGCTTTACATTTCTCTAAATAATGAAAGACTTGTCTAGCTTTATAATTTGAATTTAGTACCTAATGTTCCATGATATACAATTTAATTCCATCTTATATATTAATCTTCAATCTCCTCTTCTTCTCCATATTGCCTCATCTTCTCCTCTCCTCTGCTCTTCCTCTTCTTCTAATCTTCCTTCTTCCTCTTCTTGTTTTCCTCTTTCTTGATTGCTCTATATTTCCGTTTCTGTCTCTATAAATCTCTTATCGCTTCACTGAGTCTTTGTTATCAAATATGTCTTTGATCTTGTTGCAATGATTTCTTCTACTTGGGATGGAGACAGGCATCTATATCTTCTTGAGTTAACTGTGAATGAAATTCCCTCTGGTCTCTCCCATTGTGTGTTTTTGTAGAAAGTTTGTACAGGCGTTTATAGTCTTGTCTGTTTTCAACATCTGGAATGGGACATCTTTAAAAAATTTTGCTTCTTTCTCTTCAATCCTCAACGTTTATCATAACTTCTTAATAGCATTTTATCTGCATTTGTTCATTATTGTGAAACTAATAATTATGTCCCTTGGCCAGTTTTTTTCCTTTGCTCCTGAATTTATACGAAAAATCTTATCAATTTCTCTATCAAGATCTTCTTCTGTGTGGCAGTACAGAAATATGTTTCTAAAGTTGGTATGAATATGACGTAATGTTATTCTGCCAACTGGTTCCCTCAACTCCGTAAAATTTTACGCATCTATCTTGGTATCTATCGTTTTTTTGGTGTGCTATCCAACTCTGTCTCTTGCCTTTTTTGTGTGTCTCTCATGTCTTTTTGTTCCTTCTCTGAAACAGTCAATCTTTTCTCCATCTCCTCATTCCATTTGAATTGTTTTAATCTCTCTTTGCATCTTTCTATTCTTTTGTTGAAGGCCTCCATTTCCTTTTTGATATCCATTTTGAATCTGGCTTCTTGTCTCTCTAAGTTCTTATCTGTATTTCAAGTTTAAAATTTCTTAAAGTCCTCCAATATTTTAATACCAATCTGGTATTTGTGGGTGCTTATAATGAAGGTCTTCTCCAAAACAATTTGAGATTGCATGGCTGCTTTTCTTCCTTGTAGTCATTTTAAATATAAATATGTATATATTTAACTGAATTGACTATAAATTTAACTATATTAAATCAAATTAATCTGCAGATATGAGTTACAAATTATAACAATATAATTATTATTAATTACACCAAATTTGCTGACATCAAACAAGGTTTTAAGCCTTCACCAATATTTAGTTTAAATTGGCTTTTAAATAATCATCAGTCTTTTTTTTTTAAAAACAAAACAAAACTGCAAAAAAACAACAACCCTTATTTCTATCTATCTTACAAGTCTAAATTATGTCCCCTTCCACCTCTATCTCAGTCTACCACACCGCAACTTTGACTCTGTTTTCAAGTTTAAATTCTACTGTAATTTCCTCCTTATCCACTAGTGGGAGCTCCCCACTATTAGGAGTTCTGTATTGTGTTTGTTTCCTGAGAACACTCAAGGTCAGTTTATATCTCTAACTTTAAACTCCCTTTTATTTCTCCACCCCCCTTTTCTTCTCCAGCTGTTAACAATTAATCACTATTGTTGACTTTCCTTTAATTTCCACCCCTTCTCCTAAGTTCTTTGTTTAACAGATTATTTAAATAGTTAGTTAACTTTTAGCTTTCTCTAATATTTAAGTTCTATAGCAAACATATATATTCAATTTCAGTTCTGTTACTAAATTTTATATTGTTGTAACTTTTTTTTTTTTAATGTCTCTAAAGTCTGCTGGTTCACACTCTCGCCTTCTTCTTCTTCTGTGGGTTTCACAGTTTATTTCTCCACTCCTTTTCTCTGCTCTCTAGTAATGTCCTTCAACTCCCTCTTCCTTTGTCCCTCGTCGTGATTTTCTGACCTCCTCTCCCTCTTCGCCATCTTTTACTCCTTCCCCCAATTCTCCATGGTCCCTCTCTGTTCCTCTCTGTCTTTGTCTGTGCTTGCTCAGTCTTTTGTCTTCGACCCTCCCTCTCTCGATCTTCTCTCTCTTCTGCCTTTGCCGTCAGTCCACTGTCTTCTTCTCTACCATTCGTCCTCTCTGTTCTTTCCTCTTTTGATCTCTTACTGTCCTTTGCTCCTTCTTCTATCGACCGTCCTTCCTTCTCGTTTTTTAACCACGCTGTTCTGATCTTTGATTGCTGCTCTCTGCCTCTTTCTATCCTTCTTTTCCGTCTCTTCCTTTCTTTAATCCTTCAACTCAAAAGTCCTCTCTTATAAACAATTTAGCCCCTTTATTCGATTATTTCAAAAGAAAAAAGAAACTGAAATCTTTAAAGCTCAGATCCATCTGTCTTCACTACAGTTCTTTACCCTTTACACAGTTTCTCCTGGAAGGGAAAGATCTCTATCTGCCAAATCCGCTCTCGCTTCCCCGTCTCTGCGTTCTCTCCAGAACTTTTACTTACTTTCCATTCTCTCCGTGTAGGATCCGTTTGCCACTGTCAGGAGACTTTCCTCCCCTCGTCAAGGAAAGCCTTCAATCTTTAATTTCTTTATCTTTAAAGTCTATTTCTTTTAAAAAGGTTTAGGCGTTCCTATGCCTCCAAGGAGGCTACCCGGCGCGGCTGTGGTATCTCCTTCGGCTCTTTCTGCCTCCGTACTCCCAGCGCAGCAATCAGAAACCTCTCGCTTTGCCTTTCCTTTCAGCAGAATTTTCGAGCCCTTTTGAGACCCCTCAGGACCCTCTTACCAGGGAGGATACTGGCCGGCTCCGTTTTCTTCTTTCTCCGGCTTCCACTCAGGGCGATTGTGTTTTCGGCAGAACTCGCCTCTACACAACCCCTCGGTGACATAAACACGGAAGTCCAAAAAACAGTTGAACAATTTAAACAGGTTGAAAATCTATACAGATTTAGGCAAACTCATTGGTGACCCCTAAATTTTTAATTACAAAAGGCCATTGTAAGCAGGTGCTCAGAAAGAAGAAGTCTCTTGAGCCTTCAAGGAGAAATAATTCCACAATCAAATTTCCTCAGAACAGAACTTCTCTCATGCCCTCATATTTTATTATTTCCATGGGTGACACATAAGGAACAGGACCTTCAGGAAGGCTTGGGTCCCAGATGGGTATTTATACTGAAGAAGAGACACTCATTTGATTATTAGGGTCCCAAACGGTATCATGTGCTAATAAAAATTGGTGTTCAGTCCTTCAACTACCAAACAATTTAATTGTCTTACTCTTTTCCTAGTCTTCTGCTCATTGTCCTTGGAGTACTCATTTGTTTTCTTAGTCCTGGAATCTTCGTCCTATTTCCTGAAAGTTGGTTTCTTTTCAAATTCCACTTCAAATTCTAGTCTTCTCATTAGTTCACAATGATGCTAGCTGTGAAAATAAGCTAAAGCTGACAAAACAGAAGTCTATTTATTTTTGGGCACTAAAAATGTGCTTGGCACCTGAGGAACTATGAGATCAGGGACTTTAGGGTACTGCTTTCAAGACCCTTGTTAGCTAGGGAGCCCACAGAAGTGGCTTCGCTGATTGAGGCCTGGGCCATGGCAGCTTCTGTGAGATGATAGGAATACATCAGAGGTGGGAATCACACAGCCCTTCCAATGTGGTTAGACTGAAACTCCCAGTATCTGACACCATTGGCTGTCTAGGTAATTTTCACATGCAGCTGAACCACATCTGGAGGGCACATGATTCCAAAGCCTGGTTTAAATGAATTCATTTCATACTTTGTGCCTCAGTTGCTGTGCACCATGAGGTACCCCAAGTAAATGAGGCAATGGAGTTGGCTAATGCAGCTTAAAATGAGTATATATACTCCCAAGCCAGGGAAAAACACACACAAAAAAAACTTTTTCCAAAATATACTTCTGACTTTAAATTCAGAAAGATGCCTCACAACCCTTGTGTGCAGGCTTTTATAGTTTCCTGTTGTTCTTTGCAAATGATGGAAGACAATGCAGAGAGATGAAGAGAGACATACATGTATATGGTGTGCATTTGATATTATTCAATTGACAGGTCTGCATTCTTTCTTATACTTGGAGTATGCCTATTGTTACAGCTGTTTAAAACAATGTTTTATTTCCGTTTTGAATGCCATGGTTGTCTATGATAACATTTTTGAGAGTGCAGCTAGGGAATGATACTTGCCTAAGGAACATAGGACATGTTATACACAGCTCTGTTTGAGTGTCCAAAAATATTATGTGTGCAAGTTAAAGGGAATGTATTGTTACCATTGTGTTCTGGCCTGACCTTTGGTGAACCAGAGATATCGTTTTGATATCATAATTCGGCCCTACTCTGCCACCAGCCAAGTGTTTGTGAGGCCTGCCGAACAAGCGCAAAGCTAGGCATGGCTATTACTTGTTGCTCCCACCAAACCAAGCCAGATATTGCCAGATCTGCTTTAGGGGGCCTCCCGAAACAAACACCTTCATTACAAATGCACGTTACCACAAAGAGGTCCTCTGCCCTGAGGGGACACCCTGGTGAGCTAGGTACTTAACTGCCGAGCTAGCCGCATCTACATACTGGCCATACCATTGTCAATTCAGACTCTAACTCAATCATGCAAATTCTGATCTTTCGGAGGCTTTGTCTCCAACCCAAAACTTAGTGTTTTCACCTGAGACCAGACTAGCCTGCGGTTGTTCTTTCCCCTATAAAAATCCCCCACTCTGAGAGTTCTTCGGAACTCTCGCCAGATCGCCCGAACTTCACTCTGCCTTGCTGCTGCTCAGTTCAGCAGATTCCCCTCGGCTGCCACACCGGGTTTCCACTTCTTCAATCAGGCTCCTCCAGGACTACAGGACAGGTGGCGTATCACCCATTCCCCTTGAAACTCTATTTTCCTTTTCTAGTTAGGAGTGTGTCTGCGTTTTTCTTTAATAACTGTTTAATAAATCTTAATTGTTATTTGAACCATTTGCCTGCTCACTGACCTGACGCTGTAGACATAGGGTAAAAGATCCTGCTGTGTTGCCCTGCCTTTCGTTAGCCAAGAGATTGCTCCAGCTAATTTCCCCCAACTTTGCTTAGTTTGTTTGGTAGTTTGGGCGCCCCTCCCGGGACCCCCAATTCACAGGGTAACAGTATGCTCCATCTCCATTTGCTCCATCGGTAACTTTTCTGTGTTGATAGGGCAGGTATGCAGTAGAACTGTAAATGCACGGAAATTTCTCACCACTGGAGAAGTTTCTGACTGCACGGAGCTCTGTAACTGCTTTCAGTTACACCCCAGTAGACCTTCTCTCTGTAGACCTTCCCCCATAAACGCAGATTCGGTGCAAGGGAGGGGGACTGAGCCATGTGTCTTCACAAGCCGACAAAATCTGAACTTCCAAACTCGGGTTGCATCAACACTGTATTTTTATAACAGTTATATTCAACATCTCATTCCATAGAACATCTGCTTAAAACCCTTCTCTTTTTCTTTACAATCTTTTTTCAGCCTCCAACTCTTCTCTAATGTCCTTGGTTTAACTCACTAGCTCTCATCTTCTAGTAACATGAGACCTATGCAGAAGTAACTGCTTTGGTTGTATTCATCCCTGATTATTATTATTTCTTCTTTTCTTCTTTTTGCCATTTCCTGCTATTCCTTCTGAGAAATGCTGGTTACTTTCAGCCTCAGCTCTTATAGTACCTTTTAATTAGCTGTGCTGCTGGCTGTACTTATAATTTTTTTTCACTGCACTCATTTTTACAACACAAATATTTGTGCTTGCTTTAAAAGCAAATCTGTCTTTTTTTTCTGATCACCAAAGATATTTATTTTTTCCCCAAATTTTAATTACTAATCAACACAATATGTATAAATCAATATAAAACAAATCCATATATATATGTTGCCATACATTCCATAATAGATTGTCAATGAACAGTGTAACTGGAGCATTACAGTATTATTCAATACACAATTATACCCCCAGAGAAAATATAAATGAAATAGATCAATCATGAGATAATTTCAAGTTTATCTATAACTAATATAACCTAATATAACCTAGAAGAACAATCATTATTTTAGCCTAATGGTTATTGTACTCTAGCCCAGACCTATTCTATCTATACAATATTTCTTATCCTAGAGTATTATTATTAAAGTCTAAGATAAGAATCTAATTAAACTTATATTTAACAAAAGAAAAGAAAACAAAAGAAAAAAGAAAAAAAGGGAAGAGTACGAAAGAGAGATAAATGTAAGCAATATAAAAAATAAAGAAAAGAAAGAGGAAGGAAAGGGAAAGGAAAAGAAAAAAAGAAGAAAATAAAGAAGGGAATGAAAAAAATGGAAAAGGAGAAGAGATAATGTGATAGATATAAGATTAAGAGAAGAAAAGATAACATAATATATAAAATGAATTTTATGATTTACAGTTCTAAAGGAGATGTTTCTTGCATCTCTCCTTCCATACACTTTTTAGAACATTCCATTCTTGATTCACCGTGTCTATACTTCGATTTTGCAGGAGCATAGTTAACATATCCATTTGATACATATCAAGAAACTTGAATAACCATTCTTCAGATGTTGGGATTTCTTTAATTTTCCATTTACTTGCGTACAATAATCTGGCCGCTGTTATCATATCTAAAAGAAGCCTTCCATGTCTCTTTTGATCATTCCCATTAATTCCTTTCAGTATATTTAATAAAAATAACTCTGGAGACATAGGAAATTGTAAACCCATTATTGCTCTAATTTGATTGTAGATTTCCCTCCAAAATATTCTAGCCATTTTACATGTCCACTAGACATGAAAGAAAGTATCTATTCCCTCGTCATACTTCCAACATTTATCAGATATATTTTTGTATATATTCGTTAGCTTTGTGGGGCTCAGATACCACCTGTAAAACATTTTATAATAATTTTCTTTAAGGGCAGTACATTTTGTAAATTTCAAATTCACTGTCCGTGCTTTTTCCCAGTCCTCTAGAGCTATTGTATACCCTATATTTTGGGGCCACTTAATCATATTATCCTTGATGGCTTCTTTCTCCAATTCTAATTTTAATAAACTTTTATATATTAGTGATAGTATATGGTCCTTGCCATCCAATACATTAATATCAAAACCATTTCTTTTCCCCTCAATACCTTCTGTATTCATATCAATTCTATATCTCTCTTTTAATTGTCGATATAAAAATCAATTAAATTAAATCAATTTAATTCTTTCTTTTTGTAACACCTCGAGGGGTTTAAAAGTTCGCTACCTATTTATTATCTAATAAATCCTCATAAGTTAACCACTTTCTTGTTGATCCACATTCTTGTTTATGAAAAGCTTCCTGGGTGGATATCCAACATGGGATTTTGGCATAAAGTTTCCTTTTATATATGTTCCAGATTCTTAACAGCGATCTTCTTGTGTTTATTAAATTCTTTATCTGTACTGGCTTTGTTATATCCCAAATAACCATGCCAACCATACTTCATGTTAAACCCTTCTAATCGTAAAATTCTTTGATTTTTTAAATTTATCCAATCAAGAATCCAGGACAAAGCACAAGCATGGTGGTATATCTTGAAATTTGAGAGGCCAAGGCCTCCTCTTTCTCTACTGTCTAGTAGATAACTCCATTTAATTCTTGATCTTTTTCCCCACCACACAAACTTTCTTACTTCATTATACCACCTTTTGAATGTTTCTTCATGTTTTACAATAGGTAGATTTTGAAAAAGGAACATTAATTTTGGAAGTATGCTCATTTTAATAGTAACTATTCAACTCAATAAGGATAATTTTAAATTTGCCCATTTATTAAGATCTTCTGTAATTCTATTCCTGGTTGGTTTGTAGTTATTTTCATAAAGATCCAGATTTTTCTTCTTCATGTTTTACCATGATATCATGGTATAATTACCATGATATGTCAGGGCTCTGGGTGTGGCCGCGCCGGCGGGTGCCGCAGAGGCCGACGCCGCCGTTACCTCCGAGGAGGAGCGGATCCGGGCCCGTTGGAGGCCGCGGACGGCAGCGGCGGCCACGCGGCTGCCGCGGAGGGCTCCGTCGCCGGGGGGATCGCTGGGATGCCGCGGCAGATGCCGATCCTGGCGAGGGTCTTCCCCGCGGGACGGAGGCCGCCGCTGCCACGAGGATCGTCTCGCCGCTGCGGAGGTCACCGGCCCGGCTCCCAGGCCGCTGGGCGTGGTAGACGAGGATCCGCGGGAGGAGGCGGGCCCCGGGCCCAATCCCGGGGCACCGCCTACTCGCGAGGCGGCCTCAGAAGAGGCTGAGGCTGCCGCCCTGCCGCTGACGTTCCTGCAGCGGCGGCGGTTCAAGGAGGCCAGCAGCCGCTCCCGGCGGCTGCAAGGAAACACCTAGGGGCAGGGAGCTCCCAGCTGTAGCACAGCTGCGAGCCCAGCCACGTGCTTGGCCCGGATTGGCCGCTGGCCGGTCTGCAGGCCTTTTTAAGCAGGTGCGGGGCTGGGGTAGGCACGGAGCAACAACCGTCGGCTTCCCGTGTGTCTGTCACCCGTGCCTTGTTCCAGTCCAGCCCGTGCCTGTGTGCTGCTGCCCGGCTCCTCCAAGACCCTTCCCTGCGTTAAGGTGCTGTAACCATTTTGTGTTCAGGGCGAGGCAACCCATTGTTATTTTCCGTTGGTGCCTGCTGTGAAGGCAAACCTCAGTTCCAGGCCGTTTGCTCGCTGCAGCGCTCCTGAGTGACTGTTTTGGGATGCTGCTGGTGGCCGCCCCGGCCCGGCCCCTGCTTGACCTCAGCCCGCGCTGACATGATAATTATTGATAACAATATCAATAATTGTTCGTATGTTATCTTCATGTACCTTTTTGGTAAAAAACCAGTTTGATCATGATGGATCCAATTACTTAATATCTTTTTGAGTCTATCCGCTAAAATCGAGGCAAATATCTTATAATCTATATTTAATAAGAAGATAGGTCTGTAATTTTTAATTTCTTTTGTATCTTTCCCTTCTTTAGGGATAAAATATTTGCTACACTCCATGATGGTGGTTTATGTATGCTATTTATCTGATTAATAGTTTCTAATGGGGGCATTCTTAATTCCTCTTCAAATAGCTTATAAAATAATGCAGAGAAACCATCTGGCTCTGGGGCTTTATTTATCTTTAATTTATTTATCGCTTGAGATACTTCTTGTGGTGAAATCATTCGATTTAATGCTTGCTTTTGAGCTTCTGTAATTTTTTGTATTTCTTGTTTTGCAAGATATTAATCCAATTTCTCTTTTTTCTTCATGGAGTGGGGTCTCCTGGTATAGATTGGAGAAATATTTTTGAAATGCTTCTTTTATATTTTCCTGATTTGTTATTATTTGTCCTTTCTCCTTTATCTGAGAGATCAAATTCCTTTTCTGTCTCTTTTTTAATTTATACATTAACCATTTACCAGGTTTATTTGCGTTGTCAAAATTCCATTGTTTCACATATTTTAATTTTGTTTTGATTTCCCTAATCAAAAAGGTGGATAACTGTTTCTGTAATAATTTAATATCCTTTTCTATTTCTCTATCTCTAGGATGTTTTTTCAATAAATCTTCTTTCTCTTTTAACTCTTTCATAATCTTCTGTTCCTGTTGCTTCCTTTTCTTCCTAAATGTAATATCTTGTTTAATAAAAAACCCCTCTTATATAAGCTTTAGCTGCATCCCAGACAATGTGTATCGGAGTTTCTTTATTCATATTAGTAGCGAAGAAGCGTCTAAGTTCTTTCTTAGCTTCTTTAACTATAGTTTTGTTTTTCAATAATAAATCATTTCACCTCCATGTATATTCCCTCTTTTTATTTTTCAATTCCACTAGTATAGGGTTATGGTCTGAGATCATTCTGGGTAAATATTCTATATCAGAAATTCAGTTAGCTAATATTTTAGAAATCCATACCATGTTGACCATGATTTATGTCTGTGTGAATAAAAAGTAAAGTCTTTTGCATTTCCATGCTTATATCTCCATATATCTAGCAATGATAGGGAATCAGTTAATTCATTAAAAGATTTTGGTAATTTCCCTGAAGTTTTATCTTTCTTCCTAGTAGGTGGTGGATTCTTGTCTTGATATTGCAGATGTTGATTCTTCAATTGATCTCCAAAAGAGCATTTTTGAAGGAGCGATGTTCAACAGTGATGATCTCCATAAATCCCATGGTCTGCCTGTTTTGAAAAACTAATGTTTTGAATAACAAATCAAGTAATGGCAATTCAACAAATTAAACAAATTAAACAAATCAACAAATTAAAGGAGTTGAACTGTGAATAAATTAATTTCCCAATTTGTAACAAGTAACACTATACATTGAGAGCCAGCACAATGTAGTCATCTGAGCACTGGACTGCAACCCTGAAGACCAGGGCCATTTCTGCTCTAGAGTGTTATAACGCTATGATTCCACTTTCCAGCCGGCCCCTCCCGAAACTGCAAACCCCAGGATTCCATAGGATGTTGAAAGTGGAATCATAGCACTATAACTGTCTAGTGCGGAAATGGCCCAGAGTATGATTCCCTGCTCATCCATGGAAACCCACTGGGTGACTCTTGGTGTGTCACACATTCTCAACTCTAGAAAACCCTGTTATAGTTTACCTTAGGATGGGTCTAAGTTGGAAATGACTTGAAGATACACAACAACACAACAGTACGAATGAGGTTCAAACCTCATGTTGCAAATTCTGTAAAGGGTTTTGTAAAGCCTTTTATACACAGTTCTAACAAATATGCTGAAGATAAACCTTTGAATGCAAATTTTAATATGTGCGCTTAAGAATTACAAATTGGGGTGGAAGAAAAATTATTACAGAGAGCATAGACAAAAGCAATATATACTGAAACCAACAGTGATGAAATGAGAGCCAAGGCTTTTGAAAATCAAAGCATTGTACTTTTTGATTAGCACAGACTCTAAAGCAAGCCCTGCTGTACATCTGTTGAAAGCCTTGGTGCCCCACAGGCACAACAGGTAGCAAAGGATAATATCCTGAGAAAATAGCTTTGAAAATCTTCTAAAGATGTGTCCAAGAACATTCACAATTATCTGTGGTTGTCAACAAGTAATAGGTTGTGGTAGGGAGACAAAGTTCCATGGAGTATTTTGCAAACCCATACTATGACATGATACAATGATATGGTATTACGTTAATACCCTGATGATTTAAAGCCAGCAAAATTTAGATTGTAATTTAAATGCAAATGAAAGTTCTGAGAAAATAAAGTTGAATAGTCTGCATCAACCTGGAACTTTCACTCTCGCTTTAATAAGTCTTTGGAATTTAAGTGTGCATTATTCCCACCATTTCAGTTTATCAAAGCTTTCTTCCCGCTCATCTCCTTCCTTAAATAATACAGGCCAAACAAAAGATTATGAGATTTGACAGAACTAAGTTTTTGATCACACTGTGTTACTGTCAAGATACATGGGGAGCACATTAAAAAAAAAAGACTAGATCCTCTGAATGGACAAAATGAAATACTTTGATTTAAAAAGAAATCATCAGATGTGATTTAGAGCCCCCATCTCAGTAGTTTGTAAAGTTTGTCTAAGGGATTGGCTAATCCATGAGCAAAACACTCTTTACACTGCACTATTGTCAGCAATTTCAGATTTGTTTACTTCCATTCTCGATCCAGTGATTCGAGTGCCGCTCACATGAGACCAATGATTCTATTGTATCTCTGTGAGACCCCAAAACCACACTTTAACATGTGTCCCCAAAGATGTTATATGGTATGTTTCTAGACAGCACTTAAATCTAATAAGTTGCATGCAGGCACTGCAAGGCTAGCATGGCAGAATTTTCTTCCTTCCTGAACTTCCCTCCAGAGTAGGTTTTTGGATGCAATGCCAGCTGCAATGAGGAAACCGTCTCCTGCTTCTAATGGAGGCCACTGTACATCAGCAGAAGTCTAGTTTTAGTTCTGCCCACTACTTTATCATGATTGGGGACTCCTTACTGGGTCTGGGGAAAATGTACCTCCCACCCACATCCCTATAGTCAATTTTCAAATGTTTTTTTAAACAACAACAACTTCGAAAAATCCTTCAATGTGTCCTCTGCAGTGATAATTCAGACAAAGATGTTTTCACATTTGGAATGAAAAATTTCCTTGACCTAAAGCAGCTTATGAGACCAAAAGGAAAAAAAAAGAAAGCCCTGCCAAAATTGCCCCCTACCTCCTAGGACGATGCATGCAACCTGCAAAGGATACTTGCTCCATCTCTCCTTTGTATCATTGGTACTTCACCGTGCAGTCCTCCATGACTGGCATGGTTTAATTGGCAAATAATATTTGATTGGCACTATATTAATTGGCATTGATATAAATACCTGAGGTGATGGCAAGGTCACATTGGAAGAAGGAAATTCCTGATTGTAAACATGATATGGCAAGGAAGGTCAGCCTCAAGTTAGTTTGGAGATGGCATTTAACTCTGTTGAAATTAAGTCAAATAAATGCTAATCACTCCAATTTATGCTGGAGGGGCTGCTGAGAAATTGGCTCTTACTTTCATATGTGGTACGTATGTGAAAGTGTATTGAAATTTTGGTGGTTAGTTTTTACAGAGATGAAGGAAATAATTAATCAAAATTTAAAGTTAAGTCCTAAGTCAGCCTTGCTATCAATATTTGATAAGGAACAAAGTAAGTGGTCAAAAAGAGAATTAATTTCTATTTTATTAACTGCAGCAAGGCTAAGGATAGCTAAGAACGGGAAACTAGAGCAGGACTCTCATTTAAATGAATGGTATAAAGAAGTATGGGATATAGTTATTAATGATAAATTGACTTGTAATATTAAAGTAAAGAAGGGGGAGTTAAAAAGAGACATTTTTATAGATATTTGGGGTGAATTTATTGATTATGTGTCAATAAAGGGGAAAGGAAGTAAACCAATAGAAGAATCGTTACAATTTTGGAAGGATAATGGAACCACATGAAGGGAATGGAAGTGGTTATATCTCTAATGGTCCCAGTGGGGGGGGGGAAGCACTTACGATTTAACTGTAGAATAGGTTGAGTTTTAAGAATTTATGGGTATAAGGGGTTTGTAAGTATATGTTCATTATGTATTATGTATTGTGTTGTATATTATGTAAGTTTAACTAATTAATAAAAAAAATCTAAAAAGGAAAGTCAGTCTTGCTTATGTGATAATGGGGCTTCCCATTATCTAGGCTTAGCAAAGGGAGATACTTCCCTCTTCAGGTAAACCAAGGGTTAATGAGGTGTTGGGATTACATCAAGGGTCACAGGGTGAGAGTTGACCAACCAAAAGGAAAGGGTTAGCATCACAGGTCACAAGGTGAGAATTGACCAACCAAAAGGAAAAGAGGTGGGCATCTTTGGGATGTTTCCAGATGCTTCTTGGGAAAAGTTATAAAACTTCTGTGATGCCATGTGGCCAGAGAGAAGAGAGAGGAACCAAGAGAGAGATGGGATCTGGGCCAGTGGTAGACTGGAGGCCCCATGCCTCGTCTCCTGGCCCCTCCCATCTCCTTTAGACCATCTAAACCTATAACCTAATTGTGAGTAATTAGAAATAAGTAATTAGTCGTGTTAGGGATGTTGTTATTTTGGGAATTGGCTGATCTTAAGAATGTATCTGTGCTGTTATATCTGTTTTTGTAACTTCTTGTAACTAAGCGTACCTGGGAGGGGGAAGCCTCTCAAGTGTGATATTGTCTTGTTTATTTGCATGCCTTGATTAAACACTTTCTGTAAACCTCCGTTTCTCTCCATTCCCATGCCAGTATTTGGCACACGCTACATAGGACTCTCTCACTTAGAAGGGAGGAGGGAGAGAGTGGAAGACCCTTAAGCTTAGAGATTGGACAGTGTCCCCCCTGTACTGTCCAACTAACTCAGACTTCAGGGGGTGGTGGCAGCATACCTGATAACGCTGGGAGATTGCCAGACTTTTCAAGGGTGGGAGTCAGCCCTGGGGACTGGCAAGAACCCCAGTAGAATGCTGGAGGAATTTCCAGTCTTTGAGGGACTGGAAATAAACACCAGTGTCACAGCTTACCACTAGGCAGAAAACCCAGTTCGGGACAATAGCACGGCTGTTCTGAATAGCACGGCCACTCCATCAAATTGTGATTGACTTAACTTTGGTCCCTGTGCACCTGAATGTTTTCCTGTTGTTTCCCCACCTCTCCACAAAATCTAGCTATTATGACAACCATTACCTCTTTTCACTAAAACACGAAACCCATCAACTCTGTCCAAACTTCATTGTTTATTTTGCAACTCCCATTGTCCATGTAGCTGGGAGTGAAAGTCACAATCACACCCTTGGGACATTTTTCACGTACAAATACCCCTGATTTCAGGGTGCTCAGTGCAGTCTTTCACTGATCCAAATGCCACTCTGTCTGTCCAATTCCTGAATGAGAACTGTCCTTAGGTTTTCTACCTAAGTCATGTCACTGCTTCCTCTGCTTCTCTCCAGACTGGTAAATATTGCCTGCATCCCTCAAGGTCCTCTATCTCACTTTCCTTCCTTTCCTTCAGTTAGCCTTGTACAGGTGAGTGAGTACTTGAACCATTGTGTGAGTGAGTGAATTTATTTCAATAAAACACATTTTAGTTTACATTTCACTTTGTGGCTGGTTTTCTTTTTCTGCGTGAGCCCATAAACATTGGTAGGCAAGATCTCATTAAGTTTCCCCTCACTCATAAGCCTCCATTGTTGAGCTAATTATTCCCCACTTTCCAACAGAGGTACTGGCATTACGGCTGGCCCTCATGGCACCCACTGTTTGGGGTAACGTTATCATGATCATGAGAGAACTCTCTCCCCCAGTGGTAATGATGCAGGTCCTGTTCAATCCCTGAGATCTTCAGTTAAAAGCACCAGGGAGCCAGTGATGACAAAAGCCATTTTTGACCTCCTTGGGTGCCCTGCCAGATGGAGTGAAGAACAGTGGGATAGGTGGTCTACCTCACATAGGACAGGTCACATTTTTCTGACTTCTCGCTCAGAATTTACTAAAGAGTTCTAGCTGGACCAAGTGAATCCACATAGCAATATTCAGAAAACCAAAACCAGCATGGCTGGGGCAAAGAATGTTGGGAGGTGCAGGCCAACAATCTGCAGGTTCAAAATTGTTCACCTCACTACAGTACATTAAACTGATCAGATAAAAACAGCAGAGATCCTTCTAAATTCCTTCTACTTTACAAAATTCCACACTATTTACAAATTTAAAAGATGATATTAGTAGGTGCCACTTTTCCAAGGTGGTGGGACTGAAGGCTCTTGTGAGGCAAGAAAGTATGTTGATGGCAGCACTATTGCTGGTAGATCTCCCCATTTGGACAGTCTTTTGCTAAGAAGCCAGGCTAAATGTGCCAAAGAACTGCTCTGTGGTAGCAGTAGCAGTCAGGGAGGAGGTTACACTGACAGCGGATGTCTTGAAGAGAATGGGAGTGGCACTCTTGCTGGCATTGCGCAGAAGAAGGCACAGGTAAACCACTTCTGAATGTTTTTTATCCTGGCATCATAGGATCACAGAAGGGACCACAAAGGCCACCTAGTGCAATTCCTTGCCATGCAAGAATACACAATTAAAACACTCCTGAAAGATGCCCATCCAAACCCCCATTAAAGAGCTCCAGAAGACTTGTCTGGGTTTATTCTAGTACTTGATAGATCCAACTTCTTGGAACACAGAAGTACCAGACAAAAGTTAGATGAGCAACCAGTATGGCTGCTGATATTTTGGTTTTGGCTTGGTCCATACCTTAGTTCTGGAACTGTTCAACTGCTCAACAAGGAAAAGTCACTAGGTCTTCTTTGTGGAGGATTTTTTGCATTAGTAGGAAGTTGGATAAGATTACTTTTGTGGTTTTTTGCCTGTTAACTCTAATACAAATTGTGATCTGCATTGCATAGGATGCTCTGAGTGGATGGTTCATCAGAGAACTGTACCAGATGGTAATTTGATTCCTTCTACATCTCTGGATTATACAAAGATTGACTATGAAAATCCTTGAAGGTATCTTCAGGTATGTTCTACTTCCACGAACAACAAAATTCCAGGAGATTTCAGTGGCTTACACCAATCCTGAGCATTTTTGCCAGGCATTTTGCATGGTAATGTTCAATGCATTCTAGAAAGATATGTGCCAGTTTGACCAAATCAGCTGCATTGTCTATAAAAACATACATAAGCAGCACTTTATGATTTTTAAAAAATCCTTCATAGCTTTTTATCTTTGAACAACCAAGGTGATAAGAAATGGTTGGTTTCAATACAATATGATTGCTGTTCCTGATGGTTTGTTAGTATATCTATCCTTGTATGTGTTTTTAAAAATTGATTTTTCATGGCAGGCATCTCTGTCCTTTAAGCCAACCTTTCCAGTTGGGTACTGTGGCTTCTCTTGTCTAAAGTAGTGTGTCTTCGACAGAACCTTAGATTTAGGCATAGAAGGCTGTAACTTCAGACCCCACTTGAATGAGACTTCTTTCTCTTCAAATTTAAAGATCTGGTTCCAAAATCTATATGCCAAATCACTGTCTAAAAAGGACAGGGTTACCATGCCTCTGGATTTTTTACGGTTTGTAGGATACATACAGGCACATTTAATGTCCTTTGAGTCCTCCCATTCCGGGCCCAAAACACCAAGGATTTCCTTTAGTACTTCCCTCGACAGGAGCCAAATATTATTTGAACTCTTTAAAGGCCAGTTAAAGATAGTAATATGTCTCTCTCTAGTTGTCCTGTTAAGTAAGGGAGAGGTCTTGGTCTTGATCTTGGTCTTTTCTCCTTCATAGGTGACTTCCTGTCATTCATCTATGGTTAGCATATCTGAATTTGAAAAGAATAAGTTTGTTTCTTTGCTACTTTTATATTTCCTCCATACCGTACCCTTTGGGGGGGTTTTTTGTTTGTGTTAGTCATACATTTTTTTTCCCCAGCTGGCTTAGGGAATGTAATTTTTTGCTATGGACTTTGTCTTTTCCTCTTGTCTCTATTGGTGATTTTAAAAAAGTTTTCGAATCAATAGTCTACATCTTGGTCTTCTGGGGGAGCCACTTTTAATATTCCTATTCAATATGGCTACGATTTTTGCATTGTTATTTTGAGGCCCAATAGTTCCTTTTTTATAAATGGAGATTTTAAAAAAACTACTTGTTCGTGCTAAAAGGGAAAACACTGGTCACTCATATGAATATTTTACTTTTCCTTTAAACCCCCTTTGGGGGAATTTTTATAATTCCTCCAACTTTGACTTTTTGCTATGGGGTTGGGGGTTTAAGGTGTTTATCACTTATATCTCCTGCTTTTTGGCTAAAAACTCTGGGTCCATGGACCAATTGCCCGGGGGTCCTCACCTTCTTTCCTGTTTTTTACTTTGTTTTCTTTTTTCCCATTACTGTTAAAAAATTCTAAAACTGTAGTCCCTAGGTGTTACTATAACAAATTGACATCATATCTATTAAACACAATAATGGGATATTTCTGGTGAGATTTCCATGATTTCCTTTGCCTGTGCCTCCTTTGCCTGACTCTTTTTTTGGTTATCATGAGTCTCTGCGAACGAGTTTGACCATGCTGGGGTTTAAAAAATAAGGCTAAAAAGGTTATGAGCTATCAACAAACTCTGCTCTATAAATCCCTTTATACACTCATCCAGAAGTCCAAAAATCTACTCCTGCATCCTAGCAATACTTAGCACAACTTTCTGCAAGTTAGCTTCTACTCCTCCTCTAGAGCACTTTTTCATTTTTTAAAAAAAGAAAATGCGATAAATGTTTCTTAAAAGAAACAGCCACTCTTATGTGTGTTAACAAATAGCTGGTGCATATGAGCTGTAGCAAAGCTTGCTGTTTGTCTATGTAATTTCCAAGTTGACCAGCTTTTAAAATTTACAGCACTCCCCAGGTTTTTATCCGTCTCAATATATAGTTACTCCCGACTGCAATTTGTTCAAGGTCAGTCCACCAGAACTTCATTTTTTTAAAAAATTCAAATAGAAAGCTGCTTCCTCTTGTGCATTAAAAGGATAATTAAGAATATATATATATATACATATAAATAAACTTTTGATAAAAGCAATAAGCTTTAAATAAAAAGCGAAACTCTTGACTGGTTATTTAATGCTTCCGTGCCAACCGGAACTGGAATGAATCTTAACTCTCTAAATCATATGATAAGAAGTAGATATGGATCCTTCTTGGGAAAGAAGGCCTTTTGAAGAACTGAACATCGATCTGGTATATGCATCAAATGGGAGGAGATGGATATCCTAAAATAATCCAGGGGGGTTTTGGAACTGTGGTCTTAATCCATCATAACTTTTGCAATCAAATTGGAAATGTGTGGCCGGGTTACATCCAACAGTACAGGTGATATACCACATCCTCCCAATACAATAAAATCTATTACAGAAAACAAGCAGATATTGGAGGTTTTTTCCCCCAGGAGAGACTCAAGTTTTAGATAAACAACATAAGGGTTATAACAGCCATTCTTCATACAGTTACCCACACTTAGTGGGAGGTAGTATTCCCCATTTTTAATTTTCAAATAATATTTTAATTGGAAAACCAAGAATTTTTGGAAACAAACACAATCTTGTCAGAATGCAAACTGAAATAACCAAAAAAAGAATCTTACCACTGTGGGAGTTTTGGAGGTCAAGGATATAGAATTTTAAAGGACAGAAAGGTTCCTATAGCCAACCAAAAACCAGCATAAAGCCCTCGATGAGATTTATTCTTCACACAGGCTGCAGTTTTACTTATACACCAAATCCATCAGAGGACTGACTAACAATCAATAGGGGAGGCATGGCCTATCCAACAAATTTTCCTAACTTTGCTGGAGGGAGGAATACAATGGCAGATGCAGATTCATTCGATATCTTCAGAAGTTTGACATAATCTGTCTCCAAGAAACATGGCTTGTGGAGGTAAATTTTCTCAACTTGCAGGGTTTCCGTTATGGGAATTGCCTTGCAAAAATCATCTCTGCAGGCCGTGGTAGTGGAGGTCTGGCCATTTTTTGTCTATAGAGATGGGTGAAATTTCCTTGGATTCAGGAAAATTTTCCCGGGCTATAATTTAAAGGGTAAAATCTGACCCCTTGTTGTGCATAAATGTGTATCTCCTCCAAGATCATCCAAAGCTGCACAAGATATGGAATAAATCTTGAAGTGCTTAGAGGGGTATACTCTCTCTCCCCCAATCATCTGGCCTTAGTATGTGGAAATTTTAATGCCAAACGGGGAGTATTCTCTATTATGGGGAAAGTTTAGGATTTGATTTGGGGGCTATTATAAAAAACCCAAATTAAAGATAAGATAATTAATAAAAAGGGACAGGCTCTTTTTTCTACTTGCAAATTTTATTTTCCTCCTAAATGGTACTAATCTGATACCTAAAGGATTCCTCACATATATATCTGATAAAGGTTCAAGTGTGGGGGATTTTTTAGGGTAGACTTTATTATGCCCTATATTCAATTTTTTACAAGTGAGAATGAGCTGAAAGTGACCATCTTCCTCTTTGACTGTCTTTAAATTTGCAAAAGGGTATTTTTTACTATCTTAAAATATTCGGTCATTTAGGGGGAAAAACAACTCAAATGGTCTCATACAGTTGATACAAATATTAGGCAGATGTTGGCCTCAGAGAAACTCCAAGGACTACGCTTACAAGCCCTTGAGAAGTCTCAGGTTATCAGTGAAATCTATCAGGATATAATTGCTACACTTCAGCCATGTGTGGTTGCTATTTTAAAAAAACCTCCACTTGGGGCCCCCGAACTGTTCGACAAAGAAGTAAGGCAATGAAATGGGCATTGTGTAAATTTATAAAGAAGGTGAAATATAATGGCACTACTAAACCATGTCTAATTTAAAACAAAAAGGAAAAATATGGTATTAAGGGAAAAAAAAGGGCTTTTATTTATACAACTAGAAAGCCTTGGGCCTGCCCTTATGGAAGGTAAAAACCAAAATTTTTTATTACAAAAAGGTCTTAATAGGAAAACTGGGGTCTGCTTCCTCAGTTTCCAGAGGTCTGGGTTAATCACTTTAAACACATCTTTGGAAGAAGCCCAGCTATTTTTATATAGAAATTCATACTCCCAATAAATATCCTGAGTGGCCCCCTGTTACCCCTCTAAATAAAAAAATTTATTTCCAATTTGAAAAGTGCAAAGGCCCCTGGAGAAGTATATTCCACCTGAGGTTTTAATTGACTAGATTGGTGGTTCCTTTCTTGAAATCTATTTACATACATTAATACCACAGGCAATATTCCTACAGGGTGGAAATAAGTATTGTAGTGCCTTTTTTAAGAAAGGGGGAACAACAAAACCCTTAACTACAGACCTATCAGTCTTCTTATGTGCTTTTAAAATTTATGGTATCTCAAATAAACTCTTGATTGGGATGATAAACACTCTATTATTTATGAAGAAAAAGCAGGCTTTGGAAGGGGGTCGTTGGACCAGGCTTTCACTCTACACCCTCTCATACACAAATACTCTGGGGGTTCAAAAAGATTTATTTATGCGGCTTTCATAGATTTTTCATCAGCATTTGACTTAAAAGATAACACGCCTTTGGTATAAACTGGAGAAAACAAGTATTGATAAAAGACTGCTATGGCTTATCCAACTTTATCAAGTAATTATTTACAGGTGAGAACAGGTTTGAATGGCCTCTTTCCCAACCTGTAATATATCCCCGGGTGTAAGACAGGGGTGTATCCTGGCACCCTTTTATTCAATTTTTATATTAACAATTTGATCCAGAAATGGCTGACTCCTATTTTTCCTCCAGCCATGGCAATCAAAATTTAATTTTGTTATATGCCGTGATTGTCCCCTTTTCACAAAATAAAATGGCCTTAAAAGGATGCTAGTCAAATTTGGGAAGTGGTCCAAAAAAAAAAATTTTTTAATTATTTAAAAACCCAAAATTTGGTTTTTTGGGAAAAACCCCCGGAAGAGTATATGGTCCTTGGATGGCCATCCACTAGAACAAAAACAATATTTTAATATAGGGCTCTATTTTGATGCAAAACTTACATGGAGACAACCTTGGAAGTTTCAAATTTCTGAAACTTTTGGGGCACTAAAAAATTTTTTTATTCAAGAGGAGGCAATAATAAAACCTGTAATAAAGGTATTTACAGCTAAAATTTCCCCCAAATCTGTCGGAGCTAAAAATGGGGAGAAAATGCTAAAGTCATGCTGAAAGGATACAAAATCAATCTATGAGACAGATTTTGGGCCTTCCACCTGGGGTGTCAGGAGCACATTGAGGGAAACTTGGCATTCCTTCATTAGCAGCCAGATAATGGGCCTTTTTTAGGTTCTGGCGCAGGTTAAATGAGCTTGAGGATAGCTTATTGCAAATGCTGTGGTTTGGGGGAGTTAAGGGCTGGAGGTTGGGCAAAAAAGTGCCATAACAAACTTTATTACCATCTTAATGAAAGACCTTTTAAAATTGGCAAAAAGGGCCCTTAAAAATTTGGGTTTTTAGCTATGATGCAAACCAAGACAGAGCGGAGATAGTTGGGGAAAGTTTTCTATTTTCCCCCAATTGACCAAACCCCAATGCCACATTATTTGAAGCCTGACATTTGTGCAGCTCCGAAGGGCATTTACAAGTTAAGGTTTTAGCAAGCCCCTGCATATTTGGAGGGGAGATATCCCTATCCCAATTGCAGAGAGGAAATGTGGGTTTTGGTTTAACCAAATAAGGACATAAATTATTACCTATTATTTGCCCCCTTTATTCTGAACCTCGTCAAAGATTTGTGATACCATTGATCCATCCTTCCTGGACCAGTTCCCCTAAAGTTTGTGGTGGAGCTCCTTTCAGACAAAAAACAAGGGGCATTTCTCAGTTCCCAGTTTGCAAATTCTCTAGGAAAATCGTGCCTCTTTTTTTCAGAACATAGCGGCTTTAATAAATAATTTCTAATTCTGTGATTTTATATCTATATATATATTCACTGTTTTATTATTTTAAACCGTAATTTGTAAGTGTTTTGTAATTTCTATACTATTTTTATCTGTTGTAAAGGTTGTTATGGCCATTGGCTATACAACAATAAGGTATGACTGACTGACAATACAATATGCTAATCAAGGTCAGATCCAATAGTCACACACATACACACAAGTTCCCCTGCGATGTGTAGTCCATATCCACCTTAAACACAACCTTTTCCAATCTTTCCTCTCCCCTAATATTCCAAGGGCTGCATGCTTTTCACGGGCAGGCCAAATTTAAGAGTAAACAAAGCTGACATTCTCCTTTTCATCTCTTTCAGCCACACATATCCATATATCAATTCACACATATTAATTCAGACACTTCCATAGGCAGGGAGGCAGGCATATACGGTCAGCCTTCCACATTTGCAGGTTTGACTTTCACAGATTTGCTTATTTGCGAGTTTCTCCAACTCCTGCCCCCCACCACCTCAGGCACTCCTTTTCTGGAGGAACCTTTCCTCTCGGTGGCTCCAGTTTGGCTATGCAGCCCTTTGGTCCTGCTCTTCCACCAGCCTAATTTCTCAGCCCCGCAAACCCGTTCCCAGTGCTTCTCCCTCCCAAGGAGAGAGATGGGTGAGAGAGGAAATATGGGACCACCGTGCTGACTCACCCTCTTATCCTCTCCTTTCCCTGACCTGGTTTGGACCCTGGGAGTCTGTTCTCCCCAACATGCTTCTGCCCTCTTCCCACAGACACACACACACACACACACACAGATTTTGATATTTGTGATTTTTCCGCTCTTGTGGGGGCCCTGCACCCTTAACCCTAGTGAATGTGAACGGCTGTCTATTTACTCTGGATTAGACCACAGGACTATCTAGTCTAATATTCTGTTCGTACTGGCCAACTAGTTGCCAGTAGAAAGCCTGCTGAAGGATCAGTAATTGCCTTAAAGGAATGAAAAGAAGTAAGAATTAGGCATTAAGCAATTTCTAGATGGGATAGACTGATGAAGGCATGAGAGTGAGGAAACATCAGCTGTAGAATATAATTATGTGGGTTAAATATTTATGGTCCTATAAGGAAGTATATAGTTTTTTTTATTGTAAATAAAGAAGGTAAGATTTATTTAGAGAGATATATTTATATACATAGTACATTATATATATATATTTTTAAAAAAGAAAGCTCGCCAGCAGGATATATAAAACTTTACCTTCCACCTTAAATTCTCCAGCAACTAATATAAAGAGATCTACTGCCTCTGATCCTGGAAGGACGGTTTCCTGACCAATAGGCAATAGCCTATGATTATAATCTTATAATTATATATAATTATTATAATCTTGACCCTGTGAATATTCAAGTTAGCAGCCATTGTTACATCTTGTGGCATTGATTTCTACAGTTGAACTTTGCAATGAATGAAAACATACTACCATTCATCAGTCCAGAATCTCCCACCATTCAGCTTCAATGAATGAACCTGAGTTCTAGTATAGTGAGAAAGAGAGAACAAATAGTTTTTTAACCTCTGTTTTCTTTACAACAGTATAATTTTATTCTCCTTCCTTTGATCATCCTTTTCTATTCCCCTTACTGATTTTTTTCCTAAGTCGTCCCAAATATTATATAATTTCCTCATAGGCTGTTCCTGTGCAATGGATTTTTCCCCATGCTCTGATCATTTTGGTAGCCTTTTCTGCATTTCCTCAAGCACTTCAATATCCTTTCTAACTACCATGACCAGAACAATACACAGCATTCCAGATGTTGCATTATGGATAAGGACAGTGATATTGGAAATATTATGTATTCAGAAACAATGAATTCATTTATCACCAGTGCTCAGTTGTTTCTCCAGAAGCAGGGAGAGGTGGAAATCATGAGGATATCTACTTTGCATAACAGTTATAAGGATTACAGCAAATTAACTCTTGAGTATTATGCATGCTTCTAAATATTTGTGTTGGAGATAATTGCTTTTGACACATGAGACATGTTAATCAAGCAATTTGAGAGCTAATATGAATGTGCTCTTGCATCACAACAACTAATTGTTCCTTTTTCTGAATCTCAGGTCTGAAGTAAATCCATACTGTCATTATTATGTACATTGTCAATGGCTTGTTAGGATTATCTTGCTGTGGTTCAAACAATCCTCTCTATAGGACACTGAAAAAGTATATTCAAGACTTCTCACATAACCCAAGGAGAGGCATCATTTTGCAAGAACACAATTATGAGACCTTATTCCCTGACAGGCTGTCTTGAAATGAGGTTTTGTTTAAAGCTAAATGAATGATGCCATCTTCATCAACTGAAAATGAATGGCTGAATGTACTGAGTCCTAACTTTACTCTCATTTATGTTGATTGAACATCAGTGAATTACAATGCTGTACAACTGAATGCACAAACAAATGTGAAATTCACCATTGCAATACACAGTGGCACAACATGCCATGTGGCATGTGAAACTCTGCTTCTGCAATTTTTAACTGAACATGAAGTTCTTCTTTAGCCAAAAATGACCAACCACTTCTGCAAGGGAATTGATGTGTGCATAAGTCATTATGTTATTAACAAGATACCAGACAAATGTGTAAGAACTGCAAAACATTTCGCTGCATGAGGCACCAAACTGAGCAAAGGAACACATCATCTAAAGTTAGTCAGCTTATATTGGCACAGAAGACAGAAGGTTCACAAAATGTCTCTTCCTATACCAAAGCAGGCAAAGCTATGTTGACCATGGTACAAAATTTGAAGTCCTTATTTTGGTAACATATTTATTTATTTGTTGTTGTTGTCGTTAACTGCCATCAAGTTGACATCAACTTATGGCGACCCTTTCAATGAGACTTCCAAATCACCCTGTCATCAATAGTCCTGCTTAGATTTTGCACAGCCAAGGCCATGGCTTCTTTGATTTCATCTGTACTGCAGTTTTCCTCTTCTCCTACTCCTGTCATGCCTTCGTCCCAAGACATAGGATCAGGCTCTGACATAGGAAGTGAAGTAGAAGGACAAGTTCTTGAGACAGACAGTGACACTCCCCAGCAGCTACAACACAGAGACATGGACTCAACAATACCTACATCAACCAAGCATCAATGACAAAGGGAGACTCTACAATGCTCTGAGCATTTAAGTATGAGATGCTCATTAATCAAACAACAACAGCTGCTAGACCATAAATATCTCAGCCTTCCCTCAACAAGATCATTGCTGACAATGAATACTTTTGGAAGAAGCAACCCTTTTGTCTCCTGATGTTACCCCAAAGCCTCCATGTGACAATAGAGAATTAATTAGCTCAAATTAGGAGGCCTGCGAGAAGGCAATAACTTAAAGAGATCTTTCCACCAATGTTTAAGGGTCCTAGCAGGAAAGAACCAGACAAAGATTCCAAAATAAGCTAAAATGTGTTTTATTGAGGGAAATTCAGTCACACATATGCATGATCCAAACAGTCATTCACTCACACAAGGCTAACCAAAGGAAAAGGGAGGAAAGTTTGATAGCAAAGTTTCAGGGAGTGGGCAATATTTACTATTCCAGGAGAGCAGTAAAGAAGCAGTGTTGTGGCTTAGACTTGTATCCAAGGGCAGTACACAACCAGGAATCAGAGTGGTAGCACGGCAACCTGAAAATGAAGTACTACATCTGACTGCTCAAAACCAAGGGTTTATATACTTTATATACAAGGGGTGTGAGTTAATTGCTTTTTGGCACAGTAAACAAAAGGAGTCTGGAATGGAGTGATTGTTTCAATATTTTGGTTGGGTAATGTGACTGGGGAAAACTTTGGTAGGAAATGTGCACAACAGCGGTGCTTTCCTGCACCTGGGCTTGACTATTGTTTTCTGAGGTTGGGCAGTTGAGAGGATTAGTTTAGAACCATTAAGTCAGGCTTTCCTGGCTAATCCACCATAAACTTATGACCTGGCCAAGCTGGTCATGTAGGTCACCTCTGACCTACTTCTTCCCAGCCAGCATCCTTTCTCCACATGGTCTTTCAGCCATAAATGTATACAACTTAATTTCATACCAACTAATATTTGCCAATTAGACCATATCAAACCGTGGGGGTGTATGCTGCTAATACTGTTTCCTGGCCTGTGTTTCTGAAGGACCTCGAACCTTCCTTTGTTGCTGAATTTACTACTTGCCACTCCCTTCGATGCCTAGGATTTTTTGCCTTACCGTGAACTGCTTAAACCGCTAGAATTGTGATTGTCTGACTGGCAAGCTTTTGCTTACATTTGTGACAGCTTCTGTCTCTGCTGCCTGACAGACTCTGCTTTGAACTGTGACCCCTGGCTACCTCACTGAGCATTATTGTCTTGTCCAGTGATTTCTGAGTCATTCTTCTCACATTCCATGAGTCATGCTTCTTACATTCCATGTTCTATACATGTTGTGCAGCTTTGGATTTTCCTTCAGCTCTGACCACGTCAACAGCTGAACATTCATTTTGGCTTGACTCATCATAGGGTTTCTTAGTAAAAGCTCTTCAAAGGAGCTTTACCACACCTCGTTCTGCACAGTACTAAGAAGCATTAGCTGTGGTGTCACTGCTGTTGTCTCTGAGACCATCTCCACCAGTGTCACCTGGCAGTAGCTGTTTGGCACATTTAGTCTGGCTCCTCAGCAAAAACTTGTCTGACACAGAAGACCTTACCAGGCACATTGCTGTCATCAGCATAGCCTCTTGCCTCACAGGAGCACCCAGTCTTACCACTGTGGAAAAGTGGTGCCATGATGAGAATATATTCATTAGGCCAACTGAAGAGACACATTTCTATGGAAGCTTTGGAAACCAAACATTTCTTCATCAAAGAGAGAGAGATGTATGAGAAACAGAAGGGGACAAGCACCAAAGAAGAATACAAATGAATAACTAATTATTGTTGAGAGGCAGTCGGAAAAGCTAAAGTTCAAAATGAGCTTAGGATCAATAGCAAGGTTAAAAATAATTTTAAAAAGATGTAAAGTTAAAGGCCTTCATGGCTGGAATCCATAGGTTGTTGTGGATTTTCTGGGCTTTGAAACCGTTTTCTATTAGTATTCAAATTACAAAAAACATATAAACATTAGGAAGAACTTGTGGAAGACCCTGCCTCAGGTAGTGTGGTGGACTCTCCATCCTTGGAGGTCTTTAAACTGAGGTTGGTTGGGCATCTTTCAGGAGTAGTGTAGTTGTGTATTCCTGCATGGCAGATGGTTGGATTGGATAACCCTTGTGGTCCCTTCTAGTTCAAAGATTCTACATTTGCAAAAAGCAGGAGAAAGGGAGAAAAAAAGGGATGGTTTGAGAGTCAAGGAGTCCATGTGTAGAGATCCAGTGTGGGGTAGACATTTGAACATTGGATTATGACCCTGGAGAGCAGGACTGAATTCCCTGCTTGGCCATGGAAACCCACTGTGTGATATTAAGTGTATCACACTCTCTCAACCTCAGGGGAAGTCCATGTCAACCCCTCCTCTGAACAACCCCATGATAGATGCATCTTAGAGTCACCATAAGTCAGAAATGCCTTGAAGGCACCCAACAACAACAATGAAGTCTACATGTTACCTTCCGATGGTAAAGGTCAGTAGGCAATCAAGTTAGACTCATCAAGTCACAAGCCCGATGGCCTTAAGCCTGCCAGAAACAAGGCATTAAAAACAGAGCAATACACTTGTCTATGTTCGTGAATACAAAAGACACAAACTGAAACCTCAGACTCACAGCTGTGTCTACGAAGTGCAGAGGTGATCACAGGGCCCTTTGTAGGATAAGAGCAGTGAGTCTCGTAGGTAGTCTTTGTATTGTCAGAGTGGGAAATGAATCAGGCAAAGCAAGTCAACAGGGACACTCAAAGCAAATAAATAAAACCAGTATAGGAAGCTTTGCCTCTGGCTGGAAGGAACAGTCTCTCAAAAAATAAACTCCCAGTTCGAGATGGTAAGAATTTCTCCCCCCTTCTGAGCAGCTAAATTTGGTACAACATTTCAAGCCATACCAAAAAATGAGGCAAACTTAAAAGAACATATGGTGGTAATATCTTTATTAGGCCATTCAAAAAGGCACACACAAAAAATCTCCCTACACCTGGCAGTAAAAGTTACAACTGCAGTAAATTTTCCATCTGGGCTCCACTTTAGCAAAATCTCTGTCTGTGGCTCTCTCCCCTCCTTCATATACCACCTGATATACTTTAAAACACAAAGCAGTCAACAACATCACAACCCAAACAAATAAACCAGCTGATTTCCTATTCTAATGTCCAAATACTAGAATATTGAGAACTGACAATAAAACCTAAATGGCAAAAGTTAGACTAACAGAAGAGGGGAAGGAAAGACTGAATGCTTAACATAAAAAGGTCTTAGTGTATCTCCTTCCCACCACATAATTATAATACTTTGATATCATTTTCATACCAGTTTAACTGCAATGGCTGCATCCTATAGAACCTTGGAATTTCTACTTTGGTAAAGCACTAGAGCTCTATTGCTAAGAATTCTGCACACCTTACAAGATTACAAATCCAAGAATTCCACATGATGGAACCATGGCAGTTAAAGCAACATAAAAGTTCTTTAATGCATAGTGTGAAACAGAACAAAATGTATTTATTGATGATTCCAGGTGAATATACCTAGAGAAGAAAATCCATGATGTCAAGGATGTTTTCACCTGTGAAGAGATCCATGACTTGAACACCGGAAGCCAGGTCAAGAGCATCTGGGTAAGAATTAAGGGAGCGAGAAACAATAGGGATATTATAGTGGGGGTTTACTACAGACCTCCAAGCCAGACTGAGGACCTCGATGGCGCTTTCATAGACCAAATGACTGCACATTCAAAAAGGAGAGATACAGTAATAATGGGAGATTTCAACGACCCGGATATATGTTGGCAGTCAAACTCTGCAAAGGCGGCAATGTCCAGCAAGTTTCTTGCTTGTCTTGCAGACAATTTCATGGTCCAGAAGGTGGGAGAGGCGACAAGGGGATCAAATATTCTGGATCTGATCCTGACCAACAGGGAAGACCTTGTTAATGACGTAGAACTGGTTGGATCTTTAGGAGAGAGTGACCATGCCCTATTAGAATTTGGCATTCAGGGGGGAAGAGAAGGCAAGTGTAGCCAGGCATTCGTCTTAGATTTTAAAAAAGCAGACTTCTGTAAACTGAAGGAGCTGCTGGCTGAAATCCCGTGGTCAAGAATAGTCAATGAGAAAGGAGTTCAGGATGCATGGGAGTTTTTTAAAAAGGGAGGTACTGAAGGCACAGGCTAAAACTGTGCCATTAAGGAGGAAAAATGGAAGGCATCTGAACAAACCGGAATGGTTGACTAAAGAGCTCTCAGCTGAGCTAAGTATTAAGAAAAACATGTACAGGAAATGGAAGAAGGGGGAAATCACCAAAGAAGATTATAAGCAAGTAGCCAGGAGATGTAGGGAGAAGGTCAGAAAGGCTAAAGCACAGATCGAACTTAGGCTGGCCAGAGACATTAAAAACAATAAAAAGGGCTTTTTTAAATACGTCCGCAGCAAAAGGAAAAAGAAGGAGACGATAGGGTCACTGCGCAGGGAAGATGGTGAATTAATAACAGGAGGAAGAAAAAGGCAGAACTCCTCAACACCTTCTTCGCCTCAGTTTTTTCCCAAAAGGATAAAAACACGCAACCTGGCAGTTGGGGAGCAGGTGAGGAAGTGGGGGAAATGCAGCACAGAATAGATAGAGAGGTAGTACAGGAATACCTGGCCACACTGGATGAATTCAAGTCTCCAGGGCCAGATGAATTGCATCCTAGGATTTAAAAGAACTAGCAGAGGTCATTGCGGAACCTCTTGCTATAATCTTTGAAAACTCTTGGCGGACCGGAGAAGTTCCGGCAGACTGGAGGAGGGCAAATGTTGTCCCCATCTTCAAGAAGGGAAAAAAGAGGACCCAAATAATTATCGCCCAGTCAGCCTGACATCAGTACCTGGAAAGATCCTGGAGCGGATCATCAAACAGTCAGTTTCTAATTACTTAGAAAACAATGCCGTAATTACAAAAAGTCAACATGGATTTCTCAAAAATAGGTCATGCCAGACTAATCTTATCTCTTTTTATGATAGAGTTACTTGCTTGATAGATGAAGGGAATGCCGTGGACATAGTATATCTTGATTTCAGTAAGGCCTTTGACAAAGTTCCCCATGACATTCTTGCAAAGAAGCTAGTAAGATGTGGGCTGGACAGGGCTACTGTCAGGTGGATTTGTAACTGGTTGACTGACCGTACCCAAAGGGTGGTCACCAATGGCAGATTCTCATCCTGGAGAGAAGTGACTAGCGGGGTGCCACGGGGTTCTGTCCTGGGCCCGGTGCTGTTCAATATCTTCATTAATGACTTGGATGAAGGAATAGAGGGCACGCTCATCAAATTTGCAGATGACACCAAATTGGGAGGGGTTGCTAATACGCCTGATGACAGGATCAAAATTCAAAAGGACCTGGACAGATTGGAGAGCTGGGCCAAGGCTAACAAAATGAATTTCAACAGAGAGAAATGTAAGGTCCTACACTTAGGCAGAAAAAATGGTATGCAGAAATATAGGATGGGGACACGTGGCTGGCTAACAGTACGTGTGAAAGGGATCTGGGGCTTCATAGACCAAAAGCTAACATGAGTCAGCAGTGTGATGCGGCAGCCAAGAAGGCCAACGCAATTCTTGGTTGCATCAATAGGAGTATGGTGTCTAGATCGAGGGAGGATTGGTACCACCTATTTGCATTGGTTAACCTCATCTTGAATACTGTGTCCAGTTCGGGGCACCCCAATTCAAGAAGGATATAGATAAGCTGGAGCAGGTCCAGAGGAGGGCAACCAAAAGGTGAGGGGCCTGGAAGCCATGCCCTATGAGGACAGACTTAGAGAGCGGGGTATGTTTAGTCTGCAGAAGAGAAGGTTTAGAGGGACATGATAGCCATGTTTAAATATTTGAAGGGATGTCATGTCGAGGAGGGAGTGGGCTTGTTTTCCTGCCTTGAGACCAGGACAAGGAGCAATGGATGCAAGCTGCAGGGGGGGAGATTCCGCCTGAACCTCAGGAGGAATTTCCTGACAGTCAGGGCTGTCCGACAGTGGAATGTGCTGCCCAGAGTGTGGTGGAGTCTCCTTCTTTGGAGGTTTTTAAGCAGAGGCTGGATGGCCACTTGTCGGGAGTGCTTTGAGGGTTTTCCTGCATGGCAGGGGGTTGGACTGGATGGCCCTTGTGGTCTCTTCCAACTCTACATTTCTATGATTCTATGATTCTATGATTCTATATGAGCAGGAGCCACCTGGTACACAGCTGTGGGCAGTAGCATACAGAAAATTCCTGTGATTTTTCACTTATTCCTTTTCTCTCAACATGAACAGCAATAAAGGGACCAAAGGGATGGGTGAACAGATTATACAGGATCTTTTTTTTTCAATGATTGCATTAACATGACTGTGAGAGCCAGCGTGGAGTACTAGTTTGAGCGTTGAACTAAAACTTGGAGAGCAGGGTCAAATCCCTATTTGGCCATGAAAACCCACTGGATGACACACATTCTCAGCCTCAGAAAACCCTGTGTTTGGGGTTCCTTAGGTTCTCCATAAGTCAGAAATATCTTGAAGGCACGCAGCAACAATAATTAACATGACTCAAGCAATTAAACAAGTAACCAGATTGTTTTGCTTGAACACAGTTCTTCTGGCATCCATCTAGAAGCAAATCTACAAGGATTTAAAGGGAACTTCACTAGCCATTCAGGATGACTCCACAGATCTTTCTCTACTGGACACTGTGTCTGCCACAAGGCCTATTTGGTTTTAGCCATGAGTCATGCTACATTATGGCTCTCCCTGCAGTGCAGTCGAGTGGCCAGGGCATATAATATCGCATGAATTTTACAAGGCGCTTAAATCTTACAGCAGCTTTAGGTGAGCTGAAAGCCTGTGGTCAGGGATTTTTTTGGGAAGGGCATATTATGGGCCTACAGCTTGAGGAAAATTGCAACATTAAATCAGAGGGTTAGCCTATGGGTAATTTTTAGAAAGAGAAAGTGGTGGGGAGAGAGGGAAAAACAGGAACTATTCACATGGCTTAAAGCCAGGAATTTTGATCACGGTCAAATCTTCATGTAATTCGTCCCCCGCCCCCCCAAGCAAAGCAGTGGGGGGGGGGTGGCCTTTGCCGCCCTCGCGCGAGAAGAGACCTCTGAGGAGGGGGGCGGGGCGCATCGCCGTTTTTAGGGCCGCCCCGCCTCCGCCCTCGGCCTCTTTGTCCAGCAGGCGACGAGAGAGGACGACGCTGGGGCTCTCCACCTCGACCGCGTGGTTGGAGTGAGGCCACCGGCCACGTGGCGGCCTGAGCGTCGGAGCCGGCCTCTCCGTCTTTGTTCAAGCAGCGGGGGGGGACTCGGTTGGCGCGACGCTGCGGTCCCCTGGGTTTCTACCTTCGGCGACGGGGAAGGGAAGAGGGCCGCGGAGGCCAGGGCTCAGCTGAAGAGGCGGTCACCTCAGCGGCCCCCCTGGTAAAGGCGGGGGTGCGGGGTGGCCTGCACCCGGGGGCCCCATTTTCCCCCTTATTGTTCCTTTTGGTTTCTTTAAGTGACGGTTTAGGGTTTGGGATGTAGTTGCAGGCAGTTGCGCTAGGATAGGCCGCCTTCCTCTCCAACTAGTTAGATTGGGGGCGACAAGGCCTCCCGGGTCTGCGGAGGGGTCCCTATTTATATTTTCGAGGCCCAGCTCGCAAGGAAGACTTTTTTTCGGTTACTTCGCTGAACGTTACAGTTGGGTTGAGAGAGTGTGACATTAGTGAGTTTTTCCCCCCAACCCCCCCTTCCCTTCCTGGTGAGTGGTTGTAGGGGGAGAGGGCTGAGACAGTGGGCCCATTTTGGGGGAATAAACATTAAATAAATAAATAAATAAAAAAATTAAAAATTATTAAAAAATAAATAAATAAAAAAAAATTTAGAAAGCTTTATCGCAAGGGGAAGTTGTTGTGTTGAATATGGTTTTGAAACCGGCAACATCCAAGGGGAAGCAGCCTGCAGGGAAGGCCAAGACAACCAAAGGGGCTGGGGGAGCAAAAGGGGACGCCAGCCAAGAGGCGCAAGCCGGCTAAACCTGCGGCTGCCCCACTAGTGGTTTTTTGGAGGAAGAAGGGGGTGCATAAAGGGCCATTTCTAAAAAAGCTTAACCCAAGGGGAAAAGGTAATTTGCAGTGATGGGAGGAGACAGTGATTAGCAGTTGGTTGTCATGCCAGTGGGCCTTTTAACCGCATGTTGGCGCACTAGATGCCCTTGAGAAGAGGCAATCGGGAAAAAACAGCAGCCAATCGTTGTCGGAGGGGCAGAGTCAGGCTTCTTCTTCATTGCAACAAAGGCGGGGGGCCCGGAGCCTCAGGGACTTCAGCGGCAGCAGGAAAAACAGGGGAGTAAATAGCCCGGGGATAACGGTGCGCCTTTTCTGGCCTTGGAACCGGCCACACCATCAGGTAACACGGGAGGGGCCCAGCCTGCTAGCATTTCCATGCCATTGGTTTCTTCCTCTCCAGCCTCACAGGGCGAGGCAGAATCGCCCTCACAGCCGCATTCAAGGGGGGTAAAAAATTTCCCACGTGACCCCGGGATTCGTTCAGGGTAGGGATTATGGGACACAGGAGAAAGACAAGGGCACCAGCTTTGGGCAAATGGAAGAAGGACGGCTGGGGGTGCTGGATGAACACCTCGCTGTGGCCACTATTGAGAAAATACTGAAGGGAGAATATGTGGATTTGTTCACCCTTTTAATCGTGAGCTAGACAAAAAAGAGAAGGAGGATTTGGATGCGGGGAGAAAGAAAAATTGAAACATTGTAGGATTGAGAGGAACTGGTCTAATTGGTTTATAGGAACATGATTTACATGGATGGGAAATTAAGGCCCAGCCTTCCGGGGGGCACTCTATGTTAGTGTATTTGAATACCATTTATCAGGCTCATACAGAGTTTTCAGGGAATGGCTGGCTGCATTACGATGAGAAGTTTAGGCAGAGCAGCACGACAGCCAAGCCTACGCTGGGACGAAATCATAACCGAACTATGGATGCAGACGCTGACCTCAGCGCGTCCAGTGTAAGGTGAGCGAGCCCAATCAGGAAACCCGGAGTTAGAAACTGTCCCCCCCCCCAAAGGGCCCCGGATTGAAGAAGCATCCCAGCTGTGCTGGGGCTATGGGACGAGGGCTTGTGCCCCTCGTCCCTGCAAATACAAGCACATATGTGGGATCTGCTGGGGCCCCCACCCCGCTCGCTACTGCAATAAGGGGGGAGGGGGGGGAACGGGCTTCA
This sequence comes from Iguana delicatissima, assembly GCA_948472985.1. NCBI lineage: Eukaryota > Metazoa > Chordata > Lepidosauria > Squamata > Iguanidae > Iguana > Iguana delicatissima. The sequence continues at coordinate 750,150 of CAOKZL010000851.1, forward strand.
AGGAGGGAGCCAATAAACGGGGGCCAGGGGAAACAACTGGCTGTTTACAAAGGGCCCCAGTCCAATTAAATTGGAAAGGCTGCAAGCATGGCTCCAATTTTATCCGGGCCAACAGCAGCACAATACTTGAAGGAGGGGTTTTCTGAAGGTTTCAGGATCCCAAGTACGGGGGTTTGTAAGTTTTTTATGGCTAATAATCTTAGATCTGTGGTAGGTAATGAGCATGTAGTTAGAGAAAAAATTAGTAAAGAAGTTTCGGAGGGCAGGGTGTTGGGCCCCTTTGATCAGCCTCCTACTCCTAATGTTAGGATTTCCCCACTAGGTAGTCCCCAAGAAAGCCCCGGGTGAATTTCGGTAAACCACCATTTGTCTTATCCCAAAAGGGGAATCCGTTAATGATGCCATTCCAGCAGAGTTATGTTCAGTCAGGTATACTTCATTTGATACAGCAGTGCGGGTAGTGCTCAGGCATGGTGTTGGGGCTGAGTTGGCTAAATCTGACATCAAGGCAGCCTTTCGCCTGCTACCCGTTCATCCCTCTGATTTCAGCATAGGATTCGCCTTTAGGGGAAATTTTATGTTATCGCTCCCTCCCAATGGGATGTTCAGTGTCGTGTTCTGCCTTCGAAAAGTTCAGCACCTTTTTAGAATGGGCCATCAAAAAAAAATCTGGCCTTTTGGGCATTGTGCATTACTTAGACGATTTCTTATTTATCGGACAGGCCGGTTCTGGGGGAGTGTGCATTCTTGTTAGCACAATTACATCGCTCATGGGGGGGCTGGGTGTGCCATTGGCACACGAGAAAACTGAAGGTCCTTCACAGCAGCTCACATTTTTAGGCATTGAGTTGGATACAGTGAACCAGACATGTAAATTACCACTTCCTAAGGTTCAAGATTTGAGATCGAGGGTGTCATCATTTCTAGGCAGGCGCAAGGCCACCCTTAGGGAGCTTCAGGAACTCCTGGACACTTAAATTTACGTGCAGGATGGTTGCACCTGGGAGGGGGTTTTTTAGGCGTCTGTGTGATGCCACCAAGGGCGCCACCAAACCCCATCACAGGATTAGGGTCACAAGGGAGATGAAATTGGATCTAAAGGGATGGAGGGGTTCTTGGCAGGCTTTAATGGGGTCTCCTTTTTGGGGGGATGAAATCAAGGTTAGGGACGCACTACAGGTATCATCAGACGCAGCAGGATCTGTGGGTTTTGGAGTCTTTTTCAGGGGAGATGGTGTGCGCAGAGATGGCCTGAGAGCTGGGTGGAAGTGGGCATCACAGCTGACCTTACATTTTTGGAATTCTTTCCAATTTTGGTGGCAGTTTACATCTGGGCGCGGGGGTTGGCAAACGCCTCTGTCCACTTTTGGTGTGACAATCAATCTACTGTCAGGGTGATTAATTCCCTTTCTTCCAGATCACAACGCGTTATGCGTCTGGTTCGGGCTTTTACACTTCAATGTCTCCGCTTTAATATAGTCTTTACAGCTGTACATGTGGCTGGCGTGGATAAATTTCCCTTTGGGTGACTCTCTCTCCCTATGCAGATGGATCGTTTCAGGGAACTTGACCAGAAACTGCAGTTCGTCCAGAGCCATGCCCTCCCACCTGTGGAAGCTTGGCGGGGTGAGGTAACACAGATGATTGGTATGTCAATTGCACCGAGCACCAGAAAGAGTTATAATAGAGCTTTTAGGGAGTTTAACAGTTTTCGTGAATCCAAGGGGTTATCTGACGCTTGGCCACTCCCAGTGGACCATGTTTTGCAGTTTTGTGTGGCTCTCAAGCAAGCGAACTTATCTCCACAATCCATTAGATTCGCATTTCAGCACTGGCCTTTTTCTCTAAGGCGAGAGGCTCCCTATCCAACCGGTGATTTTAGGATACGTAAATTTGTGGAGCGATGGCACCGGTCGAAAGGGGGACCCCATAGCAGACAGCCACTCTCCCCAGCATCTTGACAGGTCTGAGTGGTGCTTGGAGGGTTTTGTGTGCTTCGGAAAGGCTCTCTTGTTTTATTTGGGGGCTCTCACAGCATTCTTTGGGGCATTAAGGGTGAGCGAGCTGGTTGTTCAGAGTAAAGGGGACAGGTCGGGCAGGGCCCTGGAGTGGGGACCTGTACTGCGGCGAGCGGTATTTGCGTCTGCACATTAGGAAATCAAAGACAGACCAGGCCAGGAGGGGCAACGTGATAACTTTACAGGAATGCTCTGATCCACGTTGTGCCCTGTCAGGGCACTGAGAGCTTATACGGCCAGCCGGGGACCCATGCGGGGACTGTTTTGTCATGCTGATGCGACTCCGCTACCAGGTATCAGTTTTGGGCTGTGACGAAAGCGTTGTCACATCTGGGGCTGCACGGAGCCAATTTTGGCACGCATTCTTTTCGTATTGGTGCACCTTACTGCAGCTTTATGGGTGTGAAGGCCGAGGACATCCGGAGGATGGGGAGATGGAAACCCCAGCATACCACAGTATGTAAGGCCCATCCCCCTGCCCTAATGTTTCTGGTTCTTTTCAGAACGACCTGCTTCAAGGAGGAAGCGAGTGCTGATTTGTGGTCACAGTTTCGTCTTTTGGGCTGAACGGCGAGCTCGAGAGGGCCAATTGGCAATTGGGGTTGGGCGAGCGAGCCTCGATTTAATGGCTTGGCAAGAGAGGCCTTTGCTGGCCGGTTTGTTACCTGAGTTGTTTAAGGGGGCTGTTTGCCTCCGCCTGACGTGTTGGTCATTACCTTGGGGGCAATGACCTTGGACTTTTGAAAGGAAAGGCGCTGATTATACAAGCCATTCATGATATGCGACACATTAACACACAGGCCTCCATTGCATTGCTTGGCGGCTCTGATTTAAAGGAGGGTATGGCGTGGGGGGGGTGACCCACGGCCTTTGATTTTATAGACGAGTGAACAAAGAAATTTACAAAGCTATGAAACAGGGCTTGGGTTATTTTATTCCACACCATGACATAGTTTTCGATAAGCCAGAGTTGTATAGACATGACGGGGTCCACCTGTCACCTGCAGGTAATGACATCTTTTTGCGGGATTTGCAGGTGGGCATTGAAGCCATCCTGGAGGTGGGTTGGGGGGATAAGGACTAAGCAGACGCTTGACCTTATCCATGGCCGGTAGGGGGGGTCAATGGTGTCGGTGAGTACCTATGGCACCATTTGGTGTAGGATAAACGCTATCCTTGAGGAGGGCTCAGGACTGACCCTCACTGGCTTGAGCCCGGGGGGTGACGGTTCGGGGCTCACCTCCCAGACAGGGGCCGGCCAAGGTCTTAACGCAGCTTCAGCGGTTGGCTTTGGGGCCCGGTATCTCGCTATACGGACTATGGAAGATGGTCGGGAACTGACTCTTGCCATAGTTCACACAGGCCTTGACCCCCCGTCTTAGGTCAGAAGTTCAAGTTCAAGTTCAAGTTCACCTCATAATTATGTTAATTAGGCATATTAATAAATTGCCCTATTTCAACCCAAGCCCTGTGTGTGGTCTCTTCATTTCGCGGGTTGGGCGGCAAATATCTGGGTAGTTTACAGTAGATCAAGAAGAGCTTCTAGTATCCTAATGAATCAAGTATGTGGCTGGGGAGTTCAGGGATTGGTTGTCGAAAAAGAAACTTTTCCAAGTTCTGCCTGAAATGTAAGGGAAAAGGAAGGGTCTCCAGACATTCAGTGAGGGTCTATCAGGTGATGGTATATTTTTAGGTTTTATCTGGAACAGACACTGGACATTAGGATACAAGAAAGGCAGACAACACCTAATTCTTCATTTTGGAAAGCATGGCCATTTCCACTCTATACTCTTACAGTGCTATGATTCCACTTTCAACATCCTATGGAATCCTGGGGTTTGCAATTTAGGGAGGGGCATTTAGAATCCTTAGCCAGAGAGCTCTTTGGCCTCAGTAAACTACAAACCCCAGAATTCAACACGATGCTGAAAGTGGAATAATAGCACTATAACATATGGTAACATATGTAATAACAAAACAAATATAAATATAAATATTAATATTAACAACAACATCATCAACAACAGCATCAATAGTGTAGCATGGAAACGGCCTATGTCTACTTGTAGGCTTAGCTGAGCAAATTTCTGTGTGAATGGAATTGCACAACAGTATTGTTCCAGTAACAAAAACAGTTTCCTAATCTCCCGAAGCTTGCAAGACATTCAGATGCAGAGAGATCCTAGAGTAAATCTCACAGTAAGCATGCTTCAAATTCCTTTAAGCCATTGTGAGCACAAAACAAAATGCAATAATTTCTATAGCCCCACACCACTTCTCAGCCCAAGCAAATTGAATATTTCATAGAATTATAGAACTTTGATGTCAGGTGTAACCTTGGGAGTAATTAAGTCCAGCTCCTTGTAGCAGTAGAGCAAAGTAGCTCCTGACAAAAATGACTGATGGCCCTTTAATGCCTGGACTGAGCTGTATTTGCAGAAGACGGGCAAGGAGTTTTTAGTAACTGGGCTTATCATCCATCCATGCAGATTTATACTAGCTTGCTTTAAAGCCCACATTTTTCATAGCTTCATTGTTCTCTTTCTAGGTCATTCAGGAAAGAGGCCTTAAGCCTAAAAGTAGAATAAGTCACACTCTTTTATTCTTAGATTTAGAGAATGGTAAATCTCCTGCTAATAAAATTGCCACAGAAACCCTATGAGAAAGTTGTCATAAGTTGGAATTGACTTGAAACAGGGCAAAACTCCTCCAAAGAAATCTTGTCAAGAAAACCTAAAGATAGGCTCACGTAAGTCAGAAACCACTTGAAGGCATGCAACATCAAGAACAAATTTAACAATAACAGGAAATGTAAGTCTGTAGTCTAGACGAGTGTTTCTCAATCTTTTTCTGACTGTGGCCCCCTTCCGACCTTGTTTCTTTCCTGTGGCCCCCCTGTCCTACCAGTAGAAAGGTAACTATTTAAATATTTTATTTATAAATACAACATGCTTTATTTATAACTTGTATAATTTATACAAAATACAATTGCATAAAAATTTATACTTTAAGTATTTCTCGATGAATGTGACCCTTGTGCTTGATAACCAGATTCAAGCTTTTTTATATCTAGTTCTATTGCTGTGAAGGATAACTGAAGATCACCTCTGTCCATTATGTTAAGGTGACTTCCCTCTGTGGCCCCTGGTCTTGTGCCATGGCCCCCTATTTATGCTATTTTCACCTGTGGTCGCCTTGGAATATCCTGGGGAAACACTGTTCTAGACTTGACATGCAGAAATCTCAGAATACTATTTTGTGGAGAAATGCCACCCATTTCCATTGAAAAAGCCATTTAGAAGTACCAAGTGAGAGATAAAAGTAATCTAATTGTATGTATGTTCGTGTTAATATAGAAAGAAGTCTAATACTTCAAGTATAGCTGGCCCACATCTAACATGTGTTTGTTTTGTGTGGTTTCAACTATACGCTGGCTCCTAGCATTGCTTGCACTATTTGCAGCATTTGGCGGCTGCTGCCTTGGGCTTCAAGTTTTTCTCGTAGAACATTTCCGCACGACACCTTATAGCGCGATGATTCCACTTTCAACCTCCTATGGAATCCTGGGGTTTGCAGTTCTGGAAGGGGCTGGCTGGCCCCTCCTGGAACTACAAACCCAGGATTCCATAGGAGGTTGAAAGTGGGATCATCGCGCTATAAGAGTGTCGTGCGGAAATGGCCGTAGTCTCTGATGCTCCTGGGTGCTGCTACTTCATGCTGGCCATGAAACCTTCCTTGCCCATTTCGAGTAAGAAACAAAGAGTTCCACATCATATGTGAAAATTGTATAACACATTGGATGCCAGAATGGATCTCTCACATTGTACACAGGCTTACTGTAATTACTATTCTTAATGGTTTGCCACTCATTTCACTACCCATTGCAAATAATCAACTGTATTTACTTCTCACCCTCTATCGCTCCTCACACTCATTCCCCCACCCCACTCTTGCTCTTCCATATTTAGAATGACTTATTGCCACTACAATAATACAATATATTTGCTATATATCTAACAGAAATTCTTTTATACCCAGGTAGATTAAGGTGGCTGGTTAACAAAGAGTTAGGAAAGTGTAAGATCAAGCAGTAGATGTGAAATAGACATCCAAGAGAGGCAGCAAGGGGATTACAGAGGAAGGAGGTCTATTTGTGGTCTGAGATTGGAGGGGACTGCATTTTATTCAGGCAGTCATTACCTCCTGCCTTCTCCTAAGAACTCAAGGTTATGTACATGGTGCAAAAAATAATGTCTTACTTTTTGTCTTGCTCTGAATTCCATTTTTCTGACAACCAGCACACATATCATTCTGGAAGTTACCTGCTTCTCTCTGCTTTAAGGTTTCCAAAAGATCTTCAAAGAGACTGCTGATTATTGAGAGAATGACTGCATCAGGTGGGAACAACTTGCCTGCCGAGATGCTAGAATGTTTATGGACACTTTAGCATCTTGGCACTTTTAAGGATCCTGTTTGGTTAACTGTGTTCACTTCTAGGCTTTTCTGTAAAACTGAATATAGCTTTTGTGTTCCTTTGACCTCAATATCCTAGAAACTCTAATTTGGCTTTGACTTTGCCACTGAGGTGTCACTGTGAGATCCATGCTTTATGCTTTTGGTACATACCATAGCTAAATTATTTTGCTTTATTTAAACAAATGCTTCTCCATACAAATTGGTTTGTGTTTATCTTCTATTAGAAAGACTCACCGTTCTAAATCCAGCACTTTGTTGCTTGGTTGCAATTTGTTCTTGATTTTTTTCTGTGGCCATTTCTGCACTACACTGCTATAGTGCTATTATTCAACTTTCAACATCCTATGGAATCCTGGGGGAAATTAATATTGTATTTCTTTCACTAACCAGCTAAGGCAAATAAGTCAGCATTTGTCTATTTTTCTGCTTTACATGTTTATGTTTTATTATGTATTTAAATTTTCTTTTCAAAATTTTATTTAGAAAGTTAGAACAAAAAAAAAAAGGGAGAAACACAGACCAACAGAGTAAGATCAAATAACATGTAGCAAAACATTACAGGTCCTTTCAAGATTTGGTAATTCAGTCTATCATCTCTTCTCAGAGATTGGAATATGAACTTGGACTATGAAGTTTATCTGAATGTGAAAGAAAAGGATATATAACAAATAAAAGTTCTTAAGTCTATCTTCATTTCGTATGAAGTATACACATGACATAAGCTTTTCCATAAAGAGCAGAGTTAATCTTTCCATTGTGAAATGGAAAAGACATTCTAACATAGCCAACAATTTTACTCAAGGAAGGCTCTTGTCTTGTTTTGCAAAAAGTTAACTGCTTAAGTTTTTTTCCAGGTTCCAAGATTGGTGAGGAGGAATGCCTGTCAGTTCAACATGTACTATCAAACACAAAAATTATTACAAAAAAGAAGTTGGCTTTTACTTCTGTGCATTTCATAACTGCATTTTAGTTGTCCTCCCCTTTCTCAAAAGTACACCCACACCAGGAAATACTGTCAAGCAATTGCTTTTAATAAGATGTTTCCCTTTTTTCCAATTAAGCAGCAATTATCTCACCCCCAACTAAAGTTAGGGGTGAGAAAGCATATATGCACCATCCTTGCTGTTTCTTACAACAGACCATAAGTCATTCTTCTCCAAGACAATGAAACTGATTCATCAGCTGTGTTAATTTTAACTCAGCATTGTTCATTTTGGTCTTTTCATTATTCTGTTCATACGCATTCTTCCTAAACTGTGGATGCTTAGAATATTAATTGAATATCATACATTCTGGTGGTTGGTTCAGTTCCTTGCTGCTGAAGCTACAGTGCTATCAAATTAGATTTACAAAATAATTGAAGCAGGGCTCATTATGGCCATTTTTGCACTAGCGCTATTATTCTACTTTCAACCCCAGGATTCCATGGGATGTAGATAGTGGAATATTAGCGCTATAACAGTCTAGTGCAGAGATGGCTTATGTTAGGTAGGCTTGACAGCTTGGGAGGCTGGTTTTCTTTCTCTTTGATTCCAGATTTTGTGATTTATTTATAGCATTTGTTTAAGAATTGGTAAAGTTTTTTTGCAATATTTCATAATATATCAAAGTTTGTACAGAACATTTAATTGCAAACTAGAACCAGCGAACTGTATACCTCATATATCATTGAAAAAGTAACATCCACACACAAGAGAGAGTTCTCAGTACAATTGGTTTTGCAGAAGTAAACATCAAAAATGTAAACAGAAGAAAACAGCTGAGTGAAGATTCTGAATGGCCACAGCACACTGAGAGTTGAACTACTCTGCATGTTGAATACACATTGTGCAGTTTAAGATTTCTTTTTTCTTTTAAGCTTTCATAGTAACATGTGGCCTCAAACCAAATCATGACAGTGTAACCACCATCTTATCCATCCAACCAGACCATCTTATCTTCCTTTTGCCCCTCCCTACTCTGTCCCTGAATAGGATTTTGAAGACAAGAAGGCAGAAAACCAGGGGGAGGAAGGAGCGGAGCTGGGGTGGGAATTGTAATGTCTTATCCTCACAGGTGAAGCCAGGTTTATTACTTAACAAACAGTATTTTTCCCAGAGTGAGGACTTCGAGCACGGTTTGTGCCTAGTCCGTCAAGCCAATAGGGCACACTGAGAAGGAGATCAATGTTTCACTTCAGATTCTGCAGAATCAGGAACACAAGGCATACAGCAAATCAAGTGTTTCCCCAAACACAGGCAAAACAACATCTTATACAATCTGCAAGGATTACAGGGTCCTCTGTAAAGAGAAGATAACTCTACATGTATAGGAAACTATGTCATTAATTCATTATTATGTCAACATTCAGGTACTGTGCATGTGCATATGGGGGGCCCAAATTTAATATTACAATGAAGTTCAATGAAGCTATAGCTAACATTAGTTCAGCTCTTGTAGTCTCTCTCCCTCCTATTGGCCCATTTTGCGGTGCTTCAGACTTTGTAGACCACAGAGCTGCACTCTACCATCTACCTGCACCTGTTCCTCTATATCTGAAAATTTTCCACTGCTCTGCTTAGCTAATTTCAGCATTCAAGCCTTGCCTCCATTGCTTTTCTTTAAGCCTTTAACTACTTGCTGAAACCGCTGATCATCTTCTCACACCATCAAGATCATCATGGATGAAGTCTAACAAACACAAAGCATTCATCTTACTCAATACCTAGTAGCAGTGCAGGGCAGCTGCTATCAAAAAATGGTTTATAGCTCTTAAGCACGCCCACCACCAGAAGTCCCAATTTGGAGCAAGTCATGTGACCACTCTAGGAACTTGTATCTTCAAAGTCAACAAACAGGGAGGTGTTACAGACACCTCAGGCCCACATGGGAAAAACTGGCCAATCACAGTCAGCTTTCTCTGTCTTCTAGGCCAGTGGTTCCCAACCTTTTTTCACTCACAGACCCCTTGACAGCCTGTTTCCATAAATTATACCCTTCACATTAACAAAATGTTTGTAGTTAATATAGTGGCTATGGAGAAGATCCAGCAAAATTCAGGCAATTTCCATATGGCATCGTAGTCCTGCTATGCGGATGGGATGGGAGTGGTACATGGGTCATGTTTTTGCATGATGTCATTGTGGTCCCGCTGCAACCCCACCTCTACCCATTGTGATCATGGCATATTTGCTTAATGAAATAAATCCAATAAGCACCCCCAATCACACAACGCTCCTATCCTTCCCAGCCATGCAGAAGGGCAAGAAGCACGATGGAGGTACTTCCGTCCCCAGCGCAGCATTGGATATAGCCCAGCTGAGCTGAGGAGGGCAGATGCGTGCCGCTCGCTGTCCCTTCTGCAGAGAGAAGCATTCCTGCCATGCTCCCTTCCTGGCAAAGGCACTGCTGGGATTGCGACAGGATCAGGTAACGTGTGGAAATGGTGTCACTCATTGAACACTGCTCACAGGACTGACTGAGGTGTCTACTTATACATATACTAGTACCAATGTGACAGCACTTGAATGTTCATGGAGGAGGAGAATAAAAGCTGAGCCTGTGAGGGATGTACCACCAAGCGTGCACACTGTAGTGGTGTGTTCACAACACATTGTTTAGGGAGGGACTTCCTACCATTTGCCAAAGCGAGGCAATGGAGCTTTTCTCGAGGTTAAATAAGAAAGAAGACCCACTCCACCACATAACATAACATTCAATTGATTTCACAACTTTTGACTTGTATTTTGTCTTTCACTGTTGACATATGTGCCTTTTTTCACTCTATCTATCTATCTATCTATCTATCTATCTATCTATCTATCTATCTATCTATCTGCTGCCTTTCATTTGGAATGGGACCCAAGGCAGCTCACAAAAAGAATCAATTAACCAAAAAAATTAAAGCAATTAAAAATCATTGCAATAAAATAGTAAAAGATTATTTAAAAGGCATACAAAAGTTAAAAATGAAGCACATCCCTGATAAGAAACCTCCTATGAGCAATTATACATTAAAAGTTTGTTTAAACGAAAAGGTCTTTCCCTGCTAAGAACTGAAAGCAGGAAGGGGGCCAGCCTAGCCTTCTGTGAAAATGAATTCTAGAAGTTAGGAGCAGCTATTGAGAAGGCTCTTTCTTGTGTCCTCACCAAACAAACCTATGACGGTGACAGGACCGAGACAAAGCCCTTCCCTGAAGATCTGAAAACTCTGGAAGGCAGTATACTGAGATACAACCTTTCAGATAGTCTGGACCTATAGGTCAGGACAAGCACTTTGAAATGTGCCCAGAAATGAACCAGAAGGCAATGTAGCTGTTGTAACAAGGGAATTATGTGCCCCAGTCAACATTCTGTCTATAGCATTTTGGACATACTGAAGTTTCTGAACAATATCCAAAGGCACTCCCATGTAGAGCATGTTACAGTAGTCCAAATTGAATGTAATTCAGGCATGTGTCACCTAGCCAGATTTGACTTCTTAAGGAATGGGCACAGCTGGCACACCAACTTTAGCTGTCAAATGGTTTCCTGGCCCCTGCTGAAACCTGGGCATTCAGACTCAGAGCAGAGTCCAGGAAAATACCCAAGCCTTAGATTTCAAGGGGAGAGTAAATCCATCCTGCACAGGCTTTGACTTTATTCCCTGATCTGCCATTCAGAGGACCAGGACTGCATCTGTTTTGTCTGGATAAAGTTTAAATTTGTTTGCCCTTGTTACTGACAACAGACATTGGGTCAGTACTGAGATAGCTTCTTTGGAATCAAATGGAAAGGAGAGGTAGATCTGGGTGTCATCAGCATATTGGTAAATGTTTGAACTTGCTACTACATGCTGCTGCACTTGCTGAAGTGAAGATGCAAAGGGTGAAATTTAGCTTAAGCCAAATCAGACTGACTGTGTTGGAAAGGCGTAAATGATAGCTGCCTGTTCTAACAAGAGTTCTCTTTGCATTGACTTCTCTGGTCTCCCTGCTGCCTCTTTTTTCCTGTTAGCATTGATTCCCTGTGTTATGAGTCAGCCAAGCAGCCAAGCAGAAGACAGCATAAAGAGAAGTATCCAAGGCGACACAGCCATTTCCCACTATTTTGCTGAAAAACAAGGTTTTTTTTTTATTGATTTATGAACCACTCTTGTTATTAAGAATAAGCATGTGGTATCTGTGGAGATGTGAAGTCTTCACCTGCAGACATCCTCTTCTTCCGAAATCTACATGTACTGGTAATCTCCCAACCACATTTACACCCATTTTTGTTTCATATTTTCTCTGAACAATGTTGTTGTCACTGCTGTTGTGTACCTTCAAGTCATTTCTGACTTATGGTGACCCCAAGGTGAACCTATCATGGGTTTTCTGGGGCTGAAAGTGTGTGATGCACCCAAGGTCAATCAGTAGATTTCTACGACTGTATGGGGAGTCGAATCCTGGTATCCAGGGTCATAGTCCAGTGCTCAAACCACTACACCACACTGGCTCTCTGGACAATAGCATCCCTTTTGGTTTTGGTCTCCCTTTGGCGGGGGAAAGGAATACAAGACTGTCACCTAGTGATCTTTTTGCCTGCTGCTCAGTCTTTTTGCCTGCCACTCAGTGGTAATTCCACTCTCAAGAAAATTTTCCCTCATTCCTCAATTCCTCAGTAGTGTTGGAGTAACTTAAACCCTGTCTTGAGCTTTTAGAAACACAGTGCAGGCATCCCAAGGGGCTAAGTTGGGGCTAAGTTAGCAAGCAAATGCAAATAGAAGAGTTAAAAGTGTGAACAATCTTCAATGTTTCTGTTTGTAAGTCAGTGGGATTTCAATCCACACCCACTGTTCTGCACAAAAAGGAAACACACTGGAATTTGTAGTCTGCTGAGTAGAAATACTGAAACTTTGCCTCCACATTAGCTATGATGTTGCTGAAGGCTGGTGGTGGGGTGCTTGTTAAGTCTCATTAGTTGTTGTTGGGTGCCTTCAAGCCATTTCTGATCTATGGCGACCCTAAGGGTTTTCTGAGGCTGAGAGTATGTGACTCACCCAAGCTCACCCAGTGGGCTTCCATGCTGAGCAAGGACTCAAATTCTGGTTTCCAGGGTCATAGTCCAATGCCTGAAGCACTACTTTATGCTAAGAAACATTTGGCTTCTGCATCAGAGATTCTTTAATTACAACACATTACAATACAAATTACATGTAAGTGAATGTAAAATGAAGTAGGGCCATTTACATTCACAGAAATGAGAAAAATCTATGTAACTAAACCTACAAGGGCACTAACCTTTCTATGGTGGTGGGATTTTTCTCCCTATGAGGTACGAGGCAATGCTGACAGTACAGCATTGCTATTGTCAGGAAGGCTTTTGCTCAGGACCAAGACTAAAGGTGCTACACACCTCAACATGGTGAGAGGAAGCTACTTGGCAGAAGCAGTAGTGGGAGGTGACACAGATGGAGGTGTGTTATTTAAGAGACAATGGCAGTGGCATGCTAGCTAACTCTTGTGAGGACCATGCAGAAAGAAGTCACAGTAAACCACTTCTGAACAGGTACACATTGCATATAATAGTCTAAAGCTGCACAACACAAACAATAGGAGCATGGAAAGTGAAAAGCATGAATCATAGGAAGCTAGAAATAGTAAAACAAGAAATGTAATACATAAATATTGCGGTAGTTGAGGTGAGTGAGCTTAAGTGGACAGGAACAAGACAGAAATGGGACATCAGATAATTATGATGTTTCACTCTGTAAATTACAATCTAAGAAGAAAAGAGATGGCATTATTGGTGAGGTGAAAGGTAACAAAAACAGGCATGGGATGTATGCAGAGCCTGACTAACTAATATCAATAAGAGTTCATGGAAAATTTATAAGTATAACCATAATAAATCTTTACGCTAAAGCTAAAGAGGCAGAAAAGGTAGAAATTGAATGAGTCTGCACTGGCATCCGGGAGGAAATGGAAATGGACATCAAAACAAGACAAGTTCATAATCACTGGTAATTAGAGTTAAAACGTAGGAACAGAGCAGAATCAAACATGGTAGAAAAAATTGGCCTAGGATCAACTTCTCAATTTTATTTTATTTTTATTTTTTTTGGTCAATAGTTTTTTTTTCATTACAGACACATTCTTCAGTTTCTAATGAAGAAACTGTATAAGTGGATGTCACTAAATGACCAATATAGAAATCAAACAGACTGCATAATTCTATGCTGACATCCCAGAGGAAATCTCTCACACACCAGAACAGGACCTATTGGTATGGTGGACTTACCTTTGGAGGTTTTTAAACAGAGGCTGAATGGCCATTTGCTGAAGGTGCTTTGAGTGTGTATTCCTGCATGGCAGAGGATAGGACGTGATGGTCCTTGTGGTCTCTTCCAACTCTGATTCCATGATATTCTATAATTAGCAACCAGAACACAAAAACAAAGACAGAGCAGAACCAAATTTTGTAGAATGGCATAGGATCAAGAAACAAAGTGGGAGAGTAAGGCCAACAGTTTATTCTTTGTCAACACATTCTTTAGGCAACAAGACAATGTATACATGGATGCCACCTGATGACCATTACAGAAATCAAACTGTTGTTGTTGTGTGCCTTCAAACTCTTTTTGACTTATGGTAACCCTAAGGCACCCCTATTATGGGGTTTTCTTCCCAAGATTTGTTCATAGAGGGTTTGCATTTGCCTTCCTCTGAGATTGAAAGAGTGTGACTTGCCTAAGATCACTCAGAAGGGTTCCATGGATGAGTAGGAAAGTTTGCAGGCTGAAGTCTGGTTTAGAGCACAGAGGGATAATTGGAGAACCTTTATGCTCCCTTTACGCTTGCTATTCACAAGCCTTCAGGTGGGGAGGCTGAAGCATCTGACTGCTTGCCTTTCATTGCCCCCCAGACTCTCACTGTGGAAGGGTAAAGTGGGGCTTCCATGATGGCACATATGTTACCCAATGGCAGCGGCCCCAATGAGAAGACCAGCTGCAGACTGGGGAAGGCATCAGCATCAAGGAAGCTCAAGGCACTGAGTTCTATGTGCTTCCAGTTCCAGCTGTGGCTTGGCATTTCTGTGAAGGAGAAAGCAAAGAGTAGCATTATAGGGGAACTTGTCAGTATGGGAAGATCAAAATCAAAGGGAAAGAATGTGCAAAGGAGGAGGAAGAGGAAAGTGTCCCCAGAGGCACAGGGGGACTTTGGCTTCATGGATCATTCAGGAGACAGAACAGATGTTGCCACCTGAGGGCAGGGTTACCATGATCCATTTCTTCAAATCCAGGTATCGATCAAATTATTCTAATTTTTCTCATTCTAATTATGTGAAGGGAACATATTAAAGGTTGAATTTTTTCTTGCACTTTGCTTCAAACTTCATAGCATTTTAGTTACAACTGATCTGAGAGAGAACCAATATGATGTTAAAGTGTTGGAGGTGGAACCAGGAGACCCAAGTTCAAATCTCTGCTTGGTCATGGAAGTTATCATGTGACTATGGAACATCTCTACCTCTGAGGAAATCTACCTTCCAGGGTTGGTGTGGAGATTAAAAGGGAGAGGGAAGCCATATGAGGTGTCCATGTACATTTCTCATTGTTGTTGTTGTTGTTGTTGTTGTTGTGTGCCTTCAAATTGTTTCTGACTTACGGAAACCTAAGGCAAATCTATCAGTGATTCCTATTCAACCATATATGCCTCCCTGTCCAGCAACTCTATGGCCCTTTTTGCACAGCATTTGCCATGTGAAAGGACGCCTGGAGCGTTGCGCAATTATGAGGAGCGATCTGCATGACGCACTCACAATCGCGCGACGCTCCAGGGTCTGGCAGACGCCACTCGTGCACTTTTTCATTTTCGGTATTGTACAAGAGCGAAATAGAGCTGTAAATAATCACTGGGAATACTGGTGCTATTAAGATAGAGTGTGCAAATAGAATAGAGCAGAACAGGATAGGATAGAATAGAATAGAATAGAATAGAATAGAATAGAATAGAATAGAATATACTAATATAATAGACAATACTGATATAAAATGAAAAATGCTAAGTTAGTTTATAAAATTCACCACAATGTAACTGACAAACCTCCCTAGGTTTTCCTTTGTGCGCAGGCAAAAGGGAGCCATCTAGAGGTAATCTTAATTCTAGTGCTGCCTTTAAATAGTGGCAACAGAGGTTTAGTGGTCTGTTTCTTATCTTTTATTGTGATGGAGTAGACACTATCTTTTGACCCACTTCTTTCATCCAGACAACAGCAGTTACGATGGGCTGAGCAAAAGGTGGTCCATGGAGGTTTGGCACCTCACAAAAGTCTCTGCTGCCTATGGATTTACTATACTGGCAGGGGGGGAAACATTTCCTCTTAATTTTGCTTCTGGACTGCCAAATGATGGTAGTACAGCAGCAAAATATTATCTAGAAGATCAGGTTTTAAAATGGGCATTGTGTGGCCCATACTGTTTTGTGTGCTTTCAGGTCATGTCCAACTTATTATTGGGTTTTCTTGGCAAGATTTGTTCAAAGAGGGGTTGCCATTGCTGTTTTCTGAACCTGAGAGAGTGTGACTTGGCCAAGGTCACCCAGTGAATTTCAATGGCTGGGTGGGGATTTGAACTCTGGTCTTCAAAGTAATAGTCCAAAGCTCAAATGCATGCACACCCTGGAGCTTACTTTGGTGTCCCCTAAAGCCCCTCTCAGTTCCCCAAATCCCGTCAACCCACCATTTACAAAATTGATAAGATTTTGTGGCATGTTTTGTTCCCAAATCATGCAGAGAGCCCCTCAAGTGCACAAAAATGCATGAAAAGTTATGAAAACCCTTCCCCTCCAACCTTACAAGCACCCTGGAAGGCTGCATGACCCACCAAAGCACTTCCATTTTCTTCTGCAGTTCCTCTCAAAATTTTAAATGGAAGTAACAATTTCATTTTGACATCATTTTGATAGGGACAATAGAAAAAAGCCAGAGGTATTATATATTCTGTGGCGGCATGAGGTCCATGACAGAATCTAGGGGTGAAATTTGTCCCTGCCCCTCTGCAAATTGCATAGCCCAACTTTAAAACAAGTTATGCTGGATAAGTGAGGTCCCTGGTGAGTTGGGAGTGGGAACATAGTCTGTCAGGACCCTGATTCAGGATGCAATGAGAATACATTAGGCCTTTTCTTCAGAGGTCATGAGGAGTTCAGCCATTTCCTCTGTGATACCTTACCTAATAAATGGGTTGACAATGGCCTCAGGATTCATTTGTATCAGTTCTTGAGGCTATAACATTGCTTATGTATTTTAACATACTTAGGTACCATCCTTCATATAAGTTACTCCTTATTTGTAACTCATAACAGCCAAATTCTTCCTATTATATTTATATGTTTGTTTATTGTCTTGTGCCTGCCAGTTCTCCCCTACAAATCCTTTATTGATATCTACACTGCACCGAAGGCAATGGTCCAGGGAAGTCATGGTGTGTGTCCAACAGCTAAGAGAAAGAGGAGAAAAATATACCTCCTCTGGAGCATGTCACACATTTTCTGCCTGATCCTCATAAACCCTCTAAGAGCATTGTTTCCCCCTGAAAAACTATGGTTTTTTGCATTACTCCACCGTCAGGTGTTGTTTCTTACTAAGTGCCTCTGAGCTGAGAATGCAGCCCAGGCTTTCTGCTTTTCCCCATTAAGGAGCCTGAATCTTTCAATGTGTTATGAAGGGTTGACAAACCCTCCAAAATTGCACAGTTGAAACCTGAGACATGTGGCCAGACAACATTGGAGTGTGATTAAGATAGCATACATTAATCATGAGAAGGAACAGACAAACTCAGAGAGGCTGCAGCAGTTGCTTTTGCCTAAGTCCCTTTCCGCACCGGGGTATTAAAATTGTGCAGAGCGACCTCCGACGGAGCTCTTCTGCACCGTGGAGTGGATTGGGGCAGACTATTTTTCGTAGTTTCGCACCTCAATCCGCTCCGAAGCAACCAGAACTGGTGGCGCAGCGTGTTTTTTAAAAACCTCTTTTCAGAAGCCCTGAGCATTGACCATAGTGGCTGGGGCTTCTGGGAGCTGAAGTCCACAAACATCTGGGGACCCACAGGTTGAGAACCACTGCACTAGTGCATGCCTGCAGATCTGCCAGGGGTGGGCTTTAGGCTGGTGAGCTTCTCCAGTTGGTGGAGAGCCCCCACCAACCGGAAGCCGCCATTTTGGACGCCGGAGGACTGCGGAACAGCACTGCTCCGCATGGCGACGGACTTACCTGGCTGCCGGTAAGCTCCGTTTTAGCGCATTTTCTCCCATTTCCCCCTCCACGTGCAGAAAGGGCCTAAGTCTACTGGAACAGGCAAGACTCTGAACCCTCCAGTATTCTCCTCTCTGCTGAATTGGTTGTATGAGAACTTTTGCATTTGAACTCAGTCTGTAGCAAGTGAAGTAAACCAAGGAAAAAACGGAGAAGGCGGAAGGCGGAGAGATAAACTGGGACATATTAAATAAACAGCTGAAAAGTGGGATGGCGGAGGATTAATTGGGACAGTTGGAGAGTGTGGGCTGGATTTACATTGTTTTATTTTTGAATGAAACCATTTGATGAGCTGTGACTCTGACACATACTGCATTAATGAAACAAGTCAAAATGCTCATTTGGCACTTTCATTTTTCACTCCTAGAACACCAAGAGAAAGAAAATATACAAGAGCAGTCAGCAGGATTGCTGATGAGCAGCATGTATTTATCACATACTCTGTGTCTTGTTACTAGGTGAGAATTTTATTTCAGTTCTATTTTGAGGCCAACCAGATAAGTGCTGTAGTTAGGTGCAAGTGAACTCCTCATGGCAACTTTACTCAAATTTTTTCTCATCAATGTCCACAGGCAGGGGGTATGTGTGTAATATAAACGTATGAATAATGGAGGAAGTTCTTGGTGTACTGTATTGATATGGGTACAGGACCAGTTAAATGTGGTAATAAAGCAGGCATGAGAACTGTACTTGGTAGCTGAAATGTTGGTTAGTCTTTTTAACATGTGTAGTGTACCAGGAAGCCATTGTCTTTGCTCAGACCATTGCCCATGGACTAGGGTTGGTGGTTACATCTTAATTCGGCAGTTTATCTTTCCAATCTCACTTTGAGTTTTTTCTTGTTTTTTACCAAGATCTAAGACCTGTTTATATAACCGCAATCATACAAAAGATCCTAGGTAGGCCTGAGGAATTTTATTTAGACTGTCTTCTGTCAGACTGGAACCCCGAGGTCACAACTACAGTGGCGAGCTTTTGTGCAGCAGCCATTAACCATCGAAAACAGTTATTGGGTTAATATTTTTATATTTATCACATATGGGTTTGCTGTTCTTCTCCCATTGTGGCTGTATGTTTGTTTTTAAAAATTTTGAATTTTAGCTCTGTTTGTTTCTAATGTCAATTGTATTTTATGATTGAAGTTTTTATTGGTATTTTAATAAATTTTAACACAACTCATAGATAGGTTTGTTATCTTTAAGTTTTAAATCTTATAATCTTAAATTTTACAATTTTAACTCCACTTATTTGTTGTTGATTGTATTTTATGGTCAATGCTTTTAACAACTTTTAATGGAATCTGCTACTGTTTTAACTGTACCTTTATGTTTTTCTAATTTGTAACTTCTGCTGGCTGTTTGCCATAAGAAATGAAATGAAATGAAATGAAATGTTCAGGGATTGCTTCTTAGAGGTCTAAAATGGAATGTCCAGAAAGGTTGAAATGTTCTGCAACTGTTTTTGGAGATATATATATATATTCTCATCCATATTTGGATATTCTCATCTCATGCCAGTGGAATGTCCAAGTGAATTGTCCTGTCTCACTCCAGGCAGCAAGCCAGAGCTTGCTGCTGCACAGCTGATAACTAAGTAGCAAACAAAGAAACAGAACAGCTCAAATTCAATCACTCACTTTACCCAGTAAGCAAAAGGTCAAAGGCATAAACAGGGTCCAACAGAATCTGAAGCCAGAGCAAAATAGTCCAGCATCAACACAATCCAAGAAATACAACCAGCAGGAAGATCAGTTAAGCTCTGACAACTCCTGGAGGGGAAGGGCAGTGTTATATAGACCAGCAGCTTACACAGCTGTTGCCCAACTAATTGCCACCTTCTATAAATCCTTTGAGACTGACACATTCTCCCTTTGCTGTCTACGCTCAGCAAAGGTAGGTATAGGTAAGTTGTCTTCTGTATGTGAAGGGGCAGACACTGTACCTTGTTCTGTCTCTGGGATTTGTGGTTCTGTAACCTCCCCCTTTCCAGCTGGTCCTGGCATACCCACTGTTTCATACTGTGAGCCAGAGTCTATTTCCATGTTCTGGAAGCAGGGCATGACATGAATTCTCTCCATGATGAATGATAAAGATATCATCCATATACCTCGGATAGAGGAGAGGGTTTTGGATGCGGGATCTGAGGAAGCACTGTTCCCAGTCAGCCACAAAGATGTTTGCATTTTATGTGCTATGTGTATGTCCGTGGCATTACTGTTAACTTGAAGATACCTGTTATTCCCGAAAGTGAGGCAATAATGTGTGAGTAAAAGTGATGGATCTTGCTAGCTAGATTTGCTATGGTCTCAACCTGCATGATACGCCTGATGGCTTGTATTCCAACCTCATTCAAGAAGTTCAACCATAATTTCAATTACTTCCACTCCACTACTAATCATACTCTAGAACAATCCACACAGTAAGTTAACTTTATGGGTACCACCATTCAGCTACACCATGGACATCTAATCAATGGCTACACCCTTTTGACTGCTCCCTAAGGAAGTTTCCTCACCCTGCCTCATAGAACAGCCAGCCTCAGTTCATTTAAAAATATGGACTGGGAGGTTTGAATTGTGTAGTTTCAAATCTTGTGTATATGATAAATTGATACCAGATCAAAGCAAATTTCTCTCCATCAGTTTGTCCCTTTGATGCTTTTATCTGTTATGTTAGGCAACATCTGAACTTTTGGATTAACCCATTTGAACTATTTAAAAGTAGAAAACAGACATAATTGGTATATTTCAATCTGCTGATATTGAGTTGATGCACAGATCTTGTGATTAAGTTGACTGTTACATTATTAATTTATTTTAATTTTTAATTTTTCTGCTTTTTTTTGGCAATTTTGTTAAAGATTAAAATTTTAAAAATGGATAAAGCTCCTCCAACATCTCTAATTATGGGTGTGTTACACACCAAGACTCAGTGGCCACTTTTGCCACCACTGGATCCTCAAAGACATTAGACTCTAGAGTGTCTCCTAGCAGTAACTGATTCTGGCTGTTTCAGGTTCCCCATCAGAACAGCTCTGAGGACTTAAACCCACAAGTCTCAGAGATTTTTTTCCCCAAAAACCCAATATATTTTAGCTGGAGTGAGACCTTGTGGCATTCAGAGCACTTATGGACTCCCTCAGCACCATGTGACCCTAATTCCCATCCCAATATAGAAGGTAATCCAACCTAAACAGAACTCCTTTGCTCTTTTACAAATTTTATAGTTGTTTTATTTTAAAATTGTTTTCTTGCTGTACCGTGCATCATATCCTCTTTTTGATGAATAAAATATTCTGTGTTAATTTCCTAGGGATTTTTTATCAGCCTCTCTTGTTGGTGGTGAGGATTCAGCTTTCCATTTTATAGCTTGAATTTTCTCCCCTCCCTTGTAAACTTAGAATTAGGGTCAACCACTTAAGTAAGGAGCTGCCTCAGTTGGAGTGTTCTGAATGTCATGACAGGGGAGTAAGTTATTAGTTATGTAACATGTTACTCTGTTTCTATTGCCTGTTCTCTGTTTCTATAGATGCATTTGGGATTTTCTGCTGCAGCTACCAAGACAACTTGACAGGTGATGTACTCCTTGATTTAATGGAAGTAGGGAGTACCATTTGCTAGAATGCCTCATGCAGTTAAACGTCTTGCTGCTGAGTGGTGGGAAATCTGAGAAAGACAGAAAGAAATACTTCAACTATTGCACAAAACAATGGAATTTGCTGTCATAAGATGTGGTGACTGCCACCTGTATATGTTCTTTTGATAAGAGTTTAAACAATTCTTAGAAGCCAAGATTATCACAAACTGCCTAGACATTATGATGGCTATGTAGTGCTTTTAAATCAGGCCCAGACCTACTGTCAGATAGAATGAGGCATCCAACACAGACAAAGCAAACCAGTTCTTCCTGGAGATATCTTATTGGACATTCTGGGAAACTGATTGAATCAAATTCCTATTCTACCTAATGAATTAATCTGAGCTTGTTGGAAACTTGAAGGGCTTCAGCTTGGATCAGCTTCTTCATAATTATTAAGAGGGCAGATTTCTTACTGGGTGTTGGGGAGGGTGAATAAAAATAAATGAATAAAATTTCAAAGAACAAAATATTTAAAAATGGATGTCACTCTGGTGAAAGGAGAGCAATGGCAATGTTAATCTTGCAATGGGAAACCAAGCGAAGTGGGATTACATTATAACTGGTCAATCTAAACATCTAACATGTAAATAAACTCTTGAGTTACGCAGGAATTTTCTCCAAGTGGAAATACACAAAGGAATTCTTAACACAGAAAAAGTTTTACGCAATTATTCAACATCGTTTTAGGCAAAGGACTATTGTTAGTATTGTCAATGATTTTGTTAACTGCCATTCTTTGCTATAGGGGTCAAATTGCAGAAAGTATACAAAGGAGACAAACATTTGTTGTCAAACTTTAATCCCCTAGATGTTTTGAGCTTCATTTTTCATGATATCTGGAAACTGATTATGCTGTCTGTAGCTTCTGGGAATTGAAATCTTAAAATTTTGAGGACCAATTTGATGACCCCTCAGGGCTTGGAGCATTAGATTTGAAAATTAATTTGATAATTGTAGCCATTTGAGAGAACTGTAACTATTACAGAGAATGGCATGGAGTTTGTCACTGCTGACTATAGAGGAGCAAATTTTGTTACTCATCCCTTCAAAAAGGCTCTTTTTGTCCTTCCAAAGTCATTTCCTCCAACTTGGAATTTTCCCTCACATGGATTACAGAGCCCATCATCAGATCATTGCCTGGGAATATTTGGAGTCTGGCATACCTGAAAAGTGTCCAGTTAGGGCAGTTTCTCTCAAAGCACAGGATCTTATCTTAACAACATCTTCGGTTTAATTTGTCACATCTGCATCTTTCTTTTCTTTCTTTCTCCACCAACACATACATTTTATTCACTCTTGAAATACCTTGCTTGTTAAAGGTAATAAGGAGTGATTTGTTTCAGTTAGAGGGCACTAATCCACAACAAGTACGGTACAGCTGGATAGCTACACAAATTGATCGGAGAATCAAGAGTGGAAAATTCATAAAGTGAAATTTTGAGAGTATTTTTCTGAATCACTGCATCTTTTCTGCCTCCCCATTCCCCAACAAGAAGTGTGGTCTACAAAAATCTGTGGTAAAGCATAGGCTTGGCTTGCAGAATGGAGCCTGAGATCTCAAACAGAAGCTGGGACATCTACAGTTTTAATGATTATGTGCCTGACAAGTTCTCTCTTCCCTACATCCACCTTACCTTAAATGTATTATTAAAAGAGGGAGGAATGAAAGCCAGCATGGTAGACTGGCTTGTGTGCTGGACTATGGCCCTGGAGACTCCACTCAGCCATGGAAATCCACTGGATGACTTTGGCTGCATCACCACTCTCAGCCCCAGACAACTCCATGATAGGTTTGCTTTAGCATCTCCATAAGTCGGGAACCATTTTAAGGCACAGAATAACAGGAAGAATGAGGAGAGGGTAAAAAGCAGATTGGGAAAGGTGGAGAGAGAGGGAGGAGAAAAATATTATATAATAATTGTATAGTAATTATATAGTAATATCACAATATGCAGTATAAATTAGTCTAGAACATAATTAATAGAGAAGTCACAGTCACAGTATACTTACTGCCTCTTGGACCTACATAAAGTGCATCTTCTGTATATGTGGGGTTTCTATTCTAGGAACTTCATGTAAAAAAAAAAAAAGGCAAAAGCTCACATCCCATTATCTTCAATGGACATGACATACATGCGCCTGTAGCAGTGCCAACAGGTGCCCATGTCATCAGTTAATGATAATGGATGCAATGCTTCATGCAATATCGGATTCTTGTGTGCCAAGATCACACCACAAGAGGGCACATTGTACTTGCCCAGTGAGTGATGCATCCTGGAAGAGTCCTGGTTGCATGAGCACTTTGGTTTCCTGTTAAGCAAATACTGCTTCCAAGACTCACTTTTCCCTCTTCCTCCATTCTTTTTCTTTTTTCTTTCCCAGACTTAGTTGTTGTTTTTTTGTTTTTTTTGCCCCGTAGGCCCAACTATCTGAACTGAATCCCAGAAAGTTCTCTTTCTCCCTCATTCATGCTATCTTCTCAAAGAAATCATACAGATTAGTCTGCCTAACAACAGAGCCTTGTGACAGATTGCCTTTAAGTCTAGTATTTCTTTTCCTGAAAGAGCAGGCCTTCTGACAGAGGCCTCTATCCTAATGAAGTCCAATGAATTCCCATGACCTAATTCACTGTAACATTTTTTTAAATTTGATTGGGAGACCTAGGATGTTTGGTGAAATGACATGGAGGAAACTTCTGAATTAGTCACTTCATGTTAATCATTGAGTTGCTTGTTGACACACTAATACAACAGGAGGAGAAAAATTCAGCACAGCAATATAAAGAAATGAAGAGCAAAGAATATTTCTCAACTGCCTCACATGGACTAGAGCAGGGCTTTCCAAACAGTGTGCAGCGACATGTTAGTGTGTCGCCTGAAGTGTGTGTTTTGCCTACAGTCTTGGAAATGTATGTCATTATTTGTAAATCATGTATTTTTAAAACTATATGAAAGGTTTTCATGAGATATGTTGTGTCCCCATACATTTTGTTATTACTATTTATGTATGTGCCTGTATCTCTTAAAAGGGTTTAATTTAATCTCTGGTTTGCCAGTAAAACTGAATTACTGTGTGTCATGAAATGATGCATGTCTAAAAAGTGTGTCACCGACTTGAAACGTTTGGAAAGCTCTGGACTAGGGCTTCCAGATCAGCAGTATCACATTCTCTGAAATTTCATGGCCAGTATCATTGCAGTGGGGCAGTCAAGTGCTGAGAAGGGTACTGGAACTGCTTCTGGACCTTCTTATTGTGGAATTGGCAACAAAGAGAATCTATGTAAAATGTGGGTGCCCAGGTGATATGACCATCCAGATCTATGTAGTGGGAAAGAGGACCATTTTTGGCAGCTGTGCATATAGCAGAATGCACCCAGCAGCCCAAGCAATTACTGCCATTCCCTCGCCTCACATCCCACAGAAACTCACCTACAGCACACAAGGCATGCACCACTTTTTTTTTCAGGCTCTATGCTGGAGGTTGCAAAAAGCTCACCACCAGCCCATGGAGAGTTTCTTTTCTCCAGAGGCCCTGTTGTCATTTCTTGTACAACAAGAAGACCTGTACGTTGTGCTACTAGTTCTCCAATTCCTATTTTACTTCAAATGGGAGAATGAACCTAAGTGCTTTCACCCACTGCTTTTATTCCCACTCACACGTGACTTTTTGGGGTACAATCACAAGACATATAATGCTACCAGCTGGGAATGGTTGCAGAGGGCTGCTTAGGAATTAATGAATTAGAATTATGAATTATGAAGGTATGAATTAGAAATAATAAAGTAGAAATAAAGTAGAAGCTGGGGGCTTAGGTCAGAGGAACGGAGAAAGATTTAAGAAGGGTAAAAAGGTCACGAGAGCCAACGTATCACATAGCTAGGATGTTGATCACGTAGCCAGGGTGTTGTTTATTGACTGGCTGCGGTAATTGCAGATTGTAGATAAGCACTTTCCGGGGTCTGAGTGCGGGGGTAATTAGCTAGTAACAGCATGTGGTATTTGTGACCCTGGAGGGGCGGACCGAGACATGCCTGCGATCTTTGCCTGTGATCTTTGTGTGTGCTGTGAACTTTGTCTATAAAAGAGCCGTGAAACTTGAATTCAGGGCTTTAGGTCTTTTGGAGACATCCAACCAAAAGCCCGCGTGTAATAAACTACTATTTTTCTTGCTCTGTGGTCTCTGTGTTCTCTGGGCTCCTGCAACAATAGACAGAAAAGAATGATAGAATCATAATGTTGGAAGGAACTACAACAGCCATTGAGTCCAACCCCCTGCCATGCAGAACACACACTCACAGCACCTCTAGCAAATGGCCATCCAGCTTCTTTTTAAAAACCTCCAAAGAAGATGACTCTACCACACTCCAAGGCAGCATATTGCATGGTCTAATGGCTCTTACCTTCAAGAAGTTCTTCCTGATGTTTAGGTGAAATCTCTTTTCCTGTAGTTTGAATCAATTGCTCCATGTCCCAGTCTCTAGGGCAGCAGAAAACAAGCTTGGTCCATCATTGTAAGAAATAGCTGATAAGACTCATAAAACAATTTAGCACAGGATCGGCTGAAGCATTAAATGTTTATTTAAAATACGTCTCTGCAGAAGCAGGTATTCCCTAGAGAGGAGGACACCCCCACTATAGAATACCTCATATTTTACCAGGTTTCCCTCCCCCTTGGAACCCATTGGATAGGACCCCAAAAGTTACAGCCTATCAGGATCGCCTAAGAAGTTACATTCTCCCTTCCCCATATTTACAGTATGAGTGATCATGCACTTGATCATGTATTTCCCTTGAGCATCATGTTACATCCCAGGTGTCTTATCAGTAGTTTTAATAGTACCCCTTTGTGCTTCTTCCATGTCCCTATAAATCAGTTTACTCCTTTACAGACAGCGGCCTTGTCTTGTCTCCTGTGTTATCTGGAATATACCAGTTACCCTCCAAGGTCACTGAGAGGCCCCCCTGCTCAACTCCCATCGCTAAAAAATCTTCCTTCTTAGACTTATTGGATTACTGAAGCTCAAATACTAAATATATTCAAATATATGTGTAAATATGTCTAATATGTGTTATACTTATAAGCTAATACATATGTTAGTAATACATGTGAATAATACTGCAGAAACTAAAATATATTTTATTTCTCTCAATCATCAACATGACATCCCTTCAAATATTTAATCATGGCTATTATGTTATCTCTTAATCTTCCTTTCATCAGGCTAAACATACTTAGCTCCCTAAGCTGCTCCTCATTGGGCATAGTTTCCAGACCCTTCACCGTTTTGGTCACCCTCCTCTGGACACGGTCCAGATTGACAATATACTTCTTGAATTGTGGTGCCCAGAACTGGACATAGTATTCCAGATGAGGTCCAACCAAAGCAGAATAGAATGATACTTCCCTTAATCTTGACACTGTACTCCTATTAATGCAGCCCAGAATCACGTTAGCTGCTGAGTCATGTTCAGCTTTTGGTCAGCTAAGAATCCTAGATCCCTTTCGCACGTACTGTTTTCAAGCCAGGCATCACCCATCTTATATCTGTGCATTTCATTCTTTCTTCCTAAGTGCAGTGGTCTACATTTCAATCTGTTAAAATTCATTTTGTTAGTTTTGGCCTAGCTCTCTAATCTGTCATTTTGAATTCTGATCTTGTTCTCTAGGGTATTAGCTATCCCTCCCAATTTGATGAGCATGCCCTCCATTCCATCATCCAAGTCATTGACAAAGATGTTGAATAGCACTGGCCCGGGACAAAACCCTGTGGCACCCCACTAGTCACTTCTTTCCAGGATGAAGAGGAAACATTGGTGAGCACCCTTGTGTTTGATTGGTCAGCCATTACAAATCTACCTAAGAGTAGCATTGTCCAACCCACATTTTACAATTTTTTTTGCAAGAATATTATGGGGGACCTTTTCAAAGGCTTTACTGAAATCAAGATACACTACATCCATAGTATTCCCTTCATCCACCAAGCTTGTAACTCTATCAAAAAAAGAGATCATTTCATTTCATTTATTACGGCAAACAGACAGCAGAAGTTACAAATTAGAACAACAATAAAGTACAGTTAAAACAATAGTAGATTCCATTAAAAAGTTGTTAAAAGCATTGATCATAAAATACAATGAAATACACTTAAGATCAAGAGCTAGTGAGTTAAATTTATAAAATTTAAGATTGTAAGATTTAAAACTTAAAGATAACAAACCTATCTACAAGTTGTGTTAAAATTTGTTAAAATACTCATAAAAGCTTCAACCATAAAATACAATTGACATTAGCAACAAGTAAGTGGAGTTAAAATTCATATATTTAAAAGCAAACATACAGCCACCATGGGAGAAGAACAGCAAACCCATCTGCAAAGAATATAAAAATATTAACCCATTAATTGGTTAAAAAAGAGATCAGATTAGTCTGGCATGATTTGTTTTTGAGAAACCCTTGTTGAATTTAGTGATCACAGCATTCCTTTCTAAGTGTCTACAGAATGTCTGTTTAAGGATCTGCTCTAGGACCTTTCCTGGCATTGATGTCAGGGTGACTGGCTGGTGACTGCTTGGGTCCTTCTTTTTCCACTCTTTGAAGATGGGGACAACATTTGCCTTCCTCCAGTCTGCTGGAACTCCTCCTGATCTCCAGGAACTCTCAAGGATTATTGCCAGTGGTTCTGAAATCACTTCTGCCAGCTCTATTAATACCCTTGGATATAATTCAATGTTATTGAACTAAAATGTTAAGAAATGTTATTCTCTTCCAGTGTATTGCTCACACTGCAATTTGTTGCCCCTCCTGGATAACCAAGAAAGCATGACATCCTGAGACCTGGCAACTCAAATATAGCCTTATATAAACTAATGCTGCACTTTATGATGTCTCTCCAAACTGCTGGGAAGACATCAGCCTAGATACTTCCTCTTTGCCATTGCCAAGTGACATGGCAGCCAAGAAGGGGTAATTTCAAGGGTGCCAGAGATTTGTGGATGTACTGAAGATGTAGAAATCATGTGCCCTCCAGATGTTGTTGGACTGTAAGTCCCAGCAGTCCTAGCCAGCAGAGCCAGTGATGAGGAAAACTGGAAGCTGCAGTCCAGCAATACCTGGAGGGCCATTACTAAACCCCAATGGATTATGATTTCCATCACTGGTAGGGAAAAAAAAAGCAAGAGAAATAGCATGGGGCACTTTGCCTGCATTAGTAGTGCTTTACACTGGAATGTTGAACACCTACACTTCCTAGCTAATGTCATTGGCCATTTTACTACACTGGTCACAGCCCCAACTCTTCCAGAAGCCAAGATGACTAAACTGAGGCTGTCATACTTGGGAGCTATCATGAGAAGCCAGGACTTATTAGAAAAGACAATAATGCTTGGTAGGGTGGAAGGCAGTAGGAAAAGAGGAAAACCACATTACAGATGGATAGACTCAATCTAGGAAGACACATCCCTGAGTCTGGGTGCTTGAAGATAGAGGACTTGGTCTGGTTGTATCCATTTTATACTGCTTTATGCCATTTTTTTCTGCCTGTAATAGCAGTTTTGTCATTTATGCCCTACAGTGTAAATGTCAAAAGGTTTATGTGGGGAAAAACAACTAGATATCTCAAAAAATGTATCAGTGAGCACCGGTTTAAACATGAGGAACAACAAAACAGGGGCTCCTTTAGTGAGTCATTTCTTTCCCTTTTGTGTCAAGTAACACTATTAGAGGCGTTGTCCTGCATTTGTTACTGTGTAAACCATTCTGGTAGCCTTTTCAGCTGAAGAACGGGGTAAAAATAAACCTGCAGTTGCTGTGTTGCCATAGCAACAGTGTCTCTGCTGCTACCTTCTCCGGCCCTGGATCACTTGTGAGCCTCCATGGCACGTATGTAGCATGGCATGCCAACAGTGGGATGTGAGATCAGGCCTATTCAACATCTTTGACCAAAGCTACAGAAGGAGGTCAGCTGAAGTGAGAGGAACCCAGATCCAGGGGTGGGGGGAGAAATCCTCCACGTCAGGCCCTTTGGAGGATAACTGGATGAGTTAGGTTCTGCCTAAGGCAAAGGAGAAGTCCTCTCAGACTCACACTCCCTGTCTCTGTCACCTATGCCCACACACAATGCACACAATCCAAGTAGACTGCCAGCTGAATTGTACTTCTACTCTGACAGCAAGACAGGATTCTCTGCTACAGAAAGGTGGTCAGAATTTCCCTCACAATGCTTTCTCTTTCTCCTCCTCCTCCTGGATTCCATATTCTGAAAAAGCTGCTATTTTCCATTTCAAAAGAACAGTGAATATTGCAAATCAACTTAATTCCAACTGGCATAACTTAAGGCCTCTAACTGTTCAGTTCCATCACACTTATTGTTTCCTTCTGTGTCATTACAGCCAGGTATGCCCTTCTCAGAGCAGACTCTCTGGTGGGTTTTTCCATGATGTTCATGAACTAAAGAGAAATTCTGTTGGCGTGGAAATTTTGTTAGAAGATGGAGCCTCTGAGGAGACAGGTGAATGCGAGCTTGTGTTTTGGCAGTCAGTGTTGTTCGGCTGCACTGTTTGGAGGCTTGTGTGACTGTCTCTGTTTGGGGGCTGTGCCCTCTTCTTGAGCACATGGTCTAAGGAGGTAAAACTCTACTGAGTCACTGACTTAGTTGCGGCAGAGCTAACAGCTACACATTCTGAGTAGCAGCTAACTCATTCTCTGGAGCTCAGCAAATAGGAAGAGGAAAGCAGTCATTTTTGTGGGTGTTCTCTGGGAAATTGAGGGGAAGTAAATTGTGCTTCTGCCTATATTGGATTGCAAACATGGATGGTAACAGAGTTTTTACAGTAGCCTGCAACATCTGTGCCATGTTGGCTTTCTCGCTTCAGGATCTGAAAGGCTATACCTGGATCAAGTGCAAATTTGTAGCCCTATTGGAAGGGAAGGTGCAGCAGATTGAGCCCAGTGTACCTACACTTCAACTGTTTGCTGCTCCTTGTGTTATATAAATAATCTGTGGTCAGGAAAAAGGAAATTTTGTTTCCTTGAAATTCACAATTTGCAACTCAGGACATGGCCTCCTTTCTTGAGTCAATCTTTATTGAGTCAAAGTGTTCATCCTCTTTTCTACTGTCTTCCACTTTACCAAGCATTATCAGCTTTTCAATCGTGTGCTCTCATGCAGCAGTCAAAATACAGTGGCCTCATTTGGCTTTCAGTTGCAGTTCAGGGCTTCATTTGTTCTTCATGTCACTTATTTGTCCTTTTGGTAATCTATGATATCTGTAGAATTATCCTTCAGCACCACAGTTCAAATGAATTGATCTTCCTGTCAGCTTTCTTTATTGTCCAGCTTTCATATGCATACATAAAAACCAAAAACACTTTGGCCTGGATGATCCTGACTTTGGTATTCAGTGATATAGCTTTGAACTTGAGGATCTTATTTAGTTGCCTCATAGCTGACCATCCAATTCCTACTTGTTTTCTGATTTCTTAACTAAAGTTTCCATTTGGTTTATTTCTGAGCCAGGATATAGAAAATCTTTAACTATCTCAGTGTCATCATCCTTGAATTTGATGATCATTATTTTTGTTTTCTTAATATTTTCATAATCTTTCAACTGCAGCGCTGCTTTTGCATTTCTTTAACTTTCAACAATCATACAAAAACTTCTGCTTGCAATATGCTGTCATCTGCATAACATAAATTGTTGATGTTCCTTAACCCAGTTTTCACAATTGGTTCCTCCAAGCCTAATTAAACTTCCTCCAAGTCTTTCCCCACTTTCTGTATGATATATTCTGCATATGAATGAAAGAGGCAGCTAGTCTTATACCCTTTTCAATGGGTAATCATTCTATTTCATCAAATTCTGTCCTGAAAATGACCTCTTCTCCAGAATATAGGTTACATGTGAGAACAGACAAATCTTGTGGCACACCCATTGCATTTAGAGTACTCCACTGGTTTTTACTCAGTGAAGGGCTTTGCTATAACCTAGAGAACACAGGTTTTCTTTTGGATTTCTTCGGTGCATTCCATTAGCTAATGTATATTTGTGGTCACATTTCTTGGGACACTGGTTCAATATAATGAAAATTCCCAGCATTTGGGCCGTTGCTTTGTCTATTTGTTGGTAACGCTGGATTATGGCTAAAATTGATTGAGTTGCCTTGCAGTCTTACTTTATTCAGTTGGCCTATGCATTATGGCCCCTGACTACTTTTGCTACATCTTGCCTCACCATTAATGTCACCCTGTTTCTTCTCAGATTTTCATTTCCAGAGTAAACCACAATATAACTATCTGATTGAAAATGTCCCATTCCTGTCCAGTTTAGCTTGTGCAGCCCAGGCACTGCAATGTTTATATGCTCTGCTGCTTCTTTTACTATTTCTAGCTTCCCTTGATTCATGTTTCTCACATTCCATGTTCCTATTGTATGTGTGATGCAGCTTCAGAGTATGATGTGCATCTGTTCAGAAATTGTTTACCATTGCCTCCTTCTGTGCAGTTCTAACAAGAGTTAGCTACAGTGCCATTGTGTCTCAGAAATCTTCTGCATGTGTTACCCCATACAAAGTAGCTTCCAATTAGCTTCCCCTCACCCTATTGATGTGAAAAACACATTTAGTCTGAGGGAATAACAATAATCAGCACAACCGCTTGCTTAACAAGAGCATATAGTCCCACTGCTACAGAAAGGTAGTGCTATGGTGCATTAGGTTGCATAGATTAATCTTATTTTTCTGAACATGCACACTCTTACTTCATTTTACACTCACATGTAATTCTCATTGTGCTGTTTTGTACCTAGAGACAATCTAATCTAGGCACCAAATATTTCTTACGTTATCACATGTCTTGTCAGATTCTCACAGCCATAGCATAGAAGGTGCTAATAGTGTTCAACAAGTACCCAATCAGCAACAAAATAGCTGATGCAGAGGCACAACCAACAGTTTACAATCTGTATGTTATCTGCCCTTTACAAATTCTGGCAATGCTAGAAATTGAGGACTGAGAGAAAACTTTAGCCGGAGGGGGCAGAATTATCATTTGGAGAGTGAATGGCTTCATCTCCTTCCCTGACACTACTCCCAGACATCTCCCCAGCCATTTGTCTTTAGTTCCCTGACCAGCCTCTTGACAAATAGTGTGTGCTGCATAATCTGTCCTGCCCGCACAGACTTGTTCTTAACTGTCTTCAGGTTGACCTCAACCTATGGCCACCCTATGGATGAGAGACCTCTCAGCAACTGCCCTGTTTAGGTCTTGCAGATTCAGGGACACGTCTTCCTTGACTGAATCTATCTATCTGTAAAGCAGTCTTCTTCTTTTCCTATTGCTTTCTCCCTTACCAAGCATTATTACCTTTTATAATGAGTCACGGCTTCTTCTGATATGGCCAAAGTCCAACAGCCTCAGTTTAGACATCTTGGCTTCTAGGGAGTGTTCAGGCCTGATTTGCTCTGGGATCCATTTGTCTTTTTAGCAGCCCAGGATATCCATAGAACTCTTCTCCAACAGTTCAAAGGAACTAATTTTCATCCTATCAATTTTCTTTATTCTCCAGTTTTCACAACTATACATAGAAATTGGAAATACAATGCCGTGGACAATCCTAACTTTAGTATTCAATATATTTTTACACTTGAAGATGTTGCCTAGTTCGTCCATAGCTGCCCTTCTAAGTCCTAGTCTTCTTCTGATTTCTTGACTGCGGTCTCCATTCTGATTAATGACTGAGCCAAGGTATGGAAAATCTTGAACTACTTTAAGGTTATGTAAATCACCTGTGGTCATTATTTTTGTTTTTTCAATGTTCATTTGTAAACCTGCCTTTGCACTTTCTTGACTCAGAAACTACCAGGGCAATGTCCAGTTGCCAGTCTTAACGACACATATCTACTATCTATACACATACTGGACAGGAAGCTATTTGTTCTTTGTTTCAAACAGTCTAAAGTCTTGAGCCACATTCTGATACAGGGCCTATGGGTGGTCACCAGCCCATTAAGTCCACCCGCCCCAGGGGCTGCTACCTCCTGAAGGATCCCACCTTGTTTTAAAATGCTGTATATGGCACTTGCTCACATGCCTGATCTCTGGAGCAGATCGTCTCTATAATCACAGTGTGGATGATTGTTTCACACATTCTATCTTTATTTACATACTAACATGGTACTTTTTTAAAAAATGAGGGATGAGGAAGTTACTCTAGGATGCCCAGCTTGAAAAATTGTTTTTTGAACAATTACTTTGGGCCCAGCTGGGAAATTTTGGGAGCTTTAGTCTTCAGAAGGTATTTGTATCTTATAGGGCATGCCTGCCCGCAAGGACAGACCATCCACTCTCATTTTCTCACTATGGTTTTACTACCAGATGTAGCCCACTATTATCAAGGGAGTAATACTCAAAGACAGCTCCGGACTTGAAAAGGCAAATATTAGGTGCTCTTCAGTGGATCTTCTTCCTCTGTGCGTGGTAAGCTGGCCACTTTATCATCATAAAAAAGAGAGGGAATGCCAAATCAAGAGACGATGAGAGAAGACAGTGCTTTGCATAATTGCATAGGTAAATTTCACAGTCTAGAGGCAATTTCAAAATTACTACTGTAATTTCAATAGGGATAAAATCCACTTCACCCTAACAAGGAAGGATGTGAGCAGGACATCTCTATGGGGATAATGCTCTGTATGGGCTAATTCAGGGATCTTGATCTTCCTTAAAAGTTGCCCAGCTGCACACCACGCAAATGCAGCATGCCTTCAGACAGAAAGTGGCCATTTCATAGTTATTTGAACAAGGCTGAGGTGACAATTACATGGGTTTCTAAATGTTGTCAGGCTGTCAGTGTGTCTCACATTAGCCATTTTACTTTTTAACTACAATTCCCAGAATTCTCTAGCCAGTATTGCTACTGGCCATGTTGACTAGGGATATTGGGAGATGTAACTTTTCTGAGTTCTGCCTATTTTGCTGGTTGACCTCAGCAGTAGTTTTGAGTCTGTGCTGGACATCTGAGGGACATTTTTTAAATTTCTCACAGTGCCCGTGACAGTCTAGTGGTATTTTCTGGCACTGAGCAGAAAACTTCACACTGGGATCCTTTTTTTTTTTTTAAGCGGGGACCAAGAACAGATGGCAGAGGTAGGTCCTGTTGGTGCCTCACAAGCTGCCCAAGGATGCCAGAACAGAGCATAAAGGGGTGTATTTGGGGAATTTAAACTTAGTGTTTTCTTATTTGTTATTCAGAGGCAGAAAGCTAGCAAACACTAAAACTGGCAAAAACTGAGAGGAAAAAAACAGAATCTTCAATCACAATCTGTCTATAGCTGCATTTAACAGCAGAAAGCCAAAACAAGACGCACAGTCTGTCATACATCCGATGCTAATTTTCTTGGCTTTCCTATAGAAGACTTGTCATTTCATTCTGTGTCACCTTGGCAAACAGGGAAGTAGAGAATTAAATTTAATTGTGAGAAGGGGGCACCCACAAACCCCCTTCCAGTTCAGCCTTTTTCATAATTAAGCCTTCCCCCACTACCTAGAAAAGGGGGTGGGGGAAAGAAAGAAACTGGATGCAAGTGGTAGTCCTGTCAGCACTGTTAATAGGACATATGAGGGGAAATCCATCTGATTTTGGCTTTACTATTTGCTACTTAATAGTCTCAAAGTATAGTCTCAAAGTAAAATAAGGCCATTCCATTCTTTCCTTCCCCCCCACCCCTCCCGTTGAACTAACAGAAGTATGGCCAGAGGAATGCAATTTTCATAAGGGAAAGCCAGTTGAATCCTCTCCCCAGCACCACTTCCTGAATCATCAAAGCAAACAACACTTCTTGGTCTCCACTATCCCTTCCCCTATGACCAGTGACTGGCCATAGCAATATCTTCCAGGCTTGACAACTGCCACGGGAAGGTTTTGGATGGTGTGCAGAGTTACTGCGGTTTGGCTTTCTACCATGCTGAAATTCTTACTGGAATTATTGTGCCAACCAATGCAAACCAGAATACAGTTTCCCAAGAAGAGTGGTGGTTCACACAAGAGACTGTCTGGCATCAAAATTTAAGTCTATTAAAACAAATAACAAAAGACAAAAGGACAACTCTGCTTCATACAGAGATAAAAAGAAAGAGAGGAATAATGCATCATTCATACAGCACATTGTTTGGCATGACAGTTTCCATCCCTTAGAATCAGAATATGAGCACTAGCTAAAGTGACATCAGACCAGCATTGCTGCTTAGAAAGAGAGGTGGAAAGACTTCTGTGATACACAGTTCATACATTACATTGCTTGGCTCTGCAATCTAAATCCACAGAAATCAGTATTTGAGGTAAAAGCCAAGCCACAATAACATACAGCGTAGAAAAAGAACTTCAACCTTCAGTGAAGCACAGCTCATCCATTAATTTAGCATGACAGCTTGCATCTGTTTTGATCCATATGAGCACCACTGAAAGGAAAACAGAATGATGTTGCTCCTAAGAAGGAGCAGTGAAGGCTGCTGAATGACACATTGCATTGGTTGGCATGATAATTCAACTCCACTGCAGTCAAAAGTTCATTAGAATCAAAACCTAAACCAGAGCAGTGTCCTGAAAAGAGCTGGTGGAAAGAACCTTTGACCAAGCACAGTCTATTCAGGAGTCCTTTTGCCTACTTCAGCTGCAGAGGATGCTAACAAAGCAGAGCTAACAAAACTCAATTTATTTGTAAAAGTTAGAATTTTACAGATGTCTCTCTTTAGTAAAGTCACCTTTTTTAAAAAAATTCCTTATTTCTCCAATGCACACCTCACTGCTCCTACCTCTAGGTCTCCATTTTTTTTTTCAAAAAAATAAAGTCCTCTGTACAACTGTCAGGAGTCTTAGAATGCAGCTGCTGATGTCAGGAGAGCAGAAACAATCAAAGGTGGGAACAGCTCCATCCCAATCTTTTTGCAGTTTCTGTTTGCATGGCTAGTCTGTCTCTGTTGCCTTTAAAACACCGCTGCTGCAATGGACTAGCTTAAACCAGTGGTCCAGAGTGCTGTAACAAGTGAGCACACATTCCAGTCAAGAAAGATTCAGCCAAAATCTTTAAAAGCAAACAGAAAAGTAGTAAGCTGCTGCCTGCTTTTTGTCCAAAAACTTGTTGAGGAAGCCAAACAGATGTACATCTCATAAAAGAATCACAGAAAGAATCTTCAATTACATTCTGAAGATCCTGACAAGAGCTTATTTTGAAAACGGCAATAGACCCCAGGATCTAATTCTCCCGTGGGATAGAAGCAGTGGTCTCCCTTTAAAAGTGGAAAGCAAGGTTCAAACATTATTCAGATAGCACCACAACACTGGCAGCCTAGAATGGGCAGTATCAATATTCATCTGTGCCAGTATTATAGGTAGCAAGTCATTCATTACAGACAACTGCCCTCAATCATGGTGCTCGTTCCCTGCAATTGTAGGATTATGGCCAGAATTTTTGAAAGCAGATACAGAATGTATCCAAAATGAGGAAAAATTTTACACCCTTCTTAATCATCCCAAACGTAGTCCTCGAGTATCTCTGCAATGTTAGATAAAGGAAGTTGCATTTGAAGAATTTAAAACCTAAAAAGAACAGAAAGCCCATTCTGTTTCAGAGCCCCACCCTAGAAAAGGGGTGAGTGAAGTGCAACCTGCAGGCTTCACATGGATCCTAAAGTCCCCTATCCCCATTAAAAAAAAGTTCAGCATGATTTTCAGGCAATTTTATCCTAAAATCACACAGAGAGCCCCTAAACATAGAAACATCCAAAATACCCCGTTCCTCACCAATCACCCCAGAATCCCCCAAACCTCCCAAATGTCTGAGTTTTCTTCTGTAGCCACTCTCAAATAGGTAACTCTTCCTGTCACCCCTTTGGGATGGTCTGCAGGAGAAATACCTCCATTTTTATCTGCAACAGCTGTCAAAATGGCAACGGGAAACAAAGGTGCATCTCTGTTGCCACTTTGGGAGTGGCTGCAGAAAACTGAGCTATTTGGGATTGGTGTGGGGAGAGGGAGAAGGAGTGCAGTCAGCTGTGTAGCCTGGGGGAGAAAATAGCCTTGTGCCCCCAAAGCAGTTGCCCATCTCTGCTGTGTACTGAAGTCATCCCTTCTGTGGGCTGCTTGTAAGGCATCTACACTTAATAAACATGGCCAAGGTCATACTCATAAGTCATTCAAGCAGTCAGTTGGTGCAAAATGCACTGAAAGGATTTTGTGGCTCCCTCTCATTCTCTTCATAGCTCTTTAACTTGTCTGATCATGATGGGAGACATGGTGGAAGCAACTAGCCAAGTCTGAGCTGTGTCTAATTAAAACAACGAAACCAGTCCTTTATGCAGATATAAGATCTCAAAGAGGAGAAAGAAAGAGTTAAAATTAAAACCAGAGAAAGGATAACATCTTGTATTTTGGTGGGCAAAGGTTTTTAAAAACAAACAGAATGTGGGGCAAGGGGGAGGAAATGAAACCAGTAATTTGGGTTAGGGAAAGGAAACCAGAAGATATGTTCTGGTGATTTCTGAAATAGATGGCAGTAGCAGGGTAATTAACTTGCAGAAAGTTGAAGGTTTTTTTTAAAGCAGGGTGTTTCTAGAGGAAAAAAATCAGTCATGTAATTTGTTTACAAAAGAGATGTCAATAAGGCCATGTCCCAGCCACCAACAGACATGAGAGCTACGATGGAAGCCCTTCCAGATTTAAAGAAATTCCAGCATCCTAGATAGTATTTTATATCAGGTGATTTTTCTCCTCCACAGAAACACTGGAAGGTTTCCCTCATAGGAAGCCATCGGAAGCCAGTCTTCCAAACCCCTGTTCCAAGGGACTCAGGAAGGTGGTGCCCTCGGATGCTTCGCAACAGGGCTACAAGAACAGTTTGTCAACTCTGCTTTTCCTTGACAAGTAAGACAGTGTGCTGTCCTCCACCCGTTACAGAGAGAACAGTGCGATTCTCCAGCTGCTGGCCAGACATCTGAACAGGACTCCAAGCATCGTCTTCATCACCTGTGGCAAGCTGGAGATTGGACCCCATGCCCCAGGCAAAAGCTCGACCTACAGGTGGAGGACAAGAAAAATAGAAAGCATGCATTTTTATTATTATTATTTTTATTAAAAAATAAAATAAATATATTCAAATATACATCTATGTGTACTCATTTCTTTATCTGACAAATATCCCCATATTGAAATATATAAAACACTTCCCCTCTTTCCTCTCCCATTTCTATCACTCCCTCTCCTATTCCATTATTTATCTTTAATTGTATTGAAAAGCATGCATATTTTAAACCATATGGAAATGTGGCTTTCTGGAAAAGGGTGCTGTTTCAAGGTTCTAGACCAACCACATGATTTTAGTAGACCACAAGCTGAACCTAAGTCAGCAGTGTGACATGGCAGCTAAAAAAGCCAATGCAATTTTAGGTTGCATCAAGAGAAGTATTCCAGGAGTATAGTGCCTAGGTCAAAGGAAGTAAAAGTACCATTCTAATCTGCTTTGGACAGACCTCACTTGGAATACTGTGTCCAGTTCTGGGCACCACAGTCAAAAAGGATATTGACAAGCTGGAACATGTCCAGAGGAGGGCCCTATGAGGAGTGGCTTAGGGAGATGGTTATGTTTAGCCTGCAGAAGAGAAGGTTAAGAAGAAAAGTTTAAACATTTGAAAGGATGCCATATGGAAGATGGAGCAAGCTTGTTTCCTGCTGCTTCACAAACTAGGACTTCAAACTTCAGGAAAACATTCCATTTAAATATTAGGAAGAACTTCTTCACGGCTAAAGTAGTTCAACAGTGCAGACTGTGGTAAAGTCTCTTTCTTTGGAGGTTTTTAAACAGAAGCTGGACAGTCATCTGTCAGGAATGCTTTGATTGTGTATTCCTGCATGGCAAGGGGATTGGACTCAAATGATCCTTGTGGTCCCTTCCAGCTCTATGATTCCATGATGCTACAAATGATTCTACTGAGAATCAAGTTGGACTCAAAGCCTCCATGACCTGAGTCTGTACAGGAAAGGTTGTCACTGATTTTAGTGTCGTAACAGTTTTATCTGGTTTCATTGTTATTTGGTTATTTAACAGCATTTATATCATTATTACAGATTATCTTTGCGAGTTTTTACAGAAAAGAAAAGTAGAAACATTTAAAAAGAAACATCCGTCCTCGCCTGTGTTGACTTCATTTCCAGCAGTGAAAAGCTGAACTGAAATAAGCAGGAAGAATACAAACCTCTGAGGAGCGCCCTCTAGTGAGAGCAACCTCTGGTAAGCTCAGTCTCAAATTATCAGCTAATGCTCCCTAAAACTTAGAACTGAAAAAAGTAAAGGGAAAAAAAGAACAAAGAGAAAGCACAGCCCAGGAATAAAAGACCTTCCCCATGCTGATAGCTAGTAGTATAATGAACCAACGCCAGCAGCGATCAGAGAACCTCTCTGCTGGATGGAAAAGATGTCATCTTTCACTGTTGGATATGAACAAATCACAGGTAAGAACCAACATTTCTTTCTGCAGCTGTGGAAGGCTGAACATCCTTAGATGGGACATACCTGAGCTACCCCGTATCAAGGGTAGGAAAAAGAAACTACTGATGTTCTAGGTACAAACTACTGTTTAACTGTCTTTTGAAGTACTCTGCAGTTGAATGATGATGTGCCAAAAATGCCATCAATAAGAAAAAGCTTGGTCAGTCAGTTAAAATCTCTGCATCCTATTTGTTACTGCTCTTTTGTGCCTTTAACTCATTTCCATCTTATGGTGACCCTAAGATGAAACTATTACAGGGTTTTCTGGGACTGGGAGTGTGGGCCAATCAGGGAATTGAACTCTGGTCTCCAGGGTTGTAATCCAACACTCAAACAACTACATCATCACCAAAAAGGTTATTGTCAAGCTGTTGGAAGACTAGGGACTTTCTATCATGAATCAACTGTTGGCTAAAGGGCCATGAGGCACTAATAAAGAGTTTGGGAGGGTTCTCCTTTCATAAGGTAACAGAGAAAGAAATTCCACCATCTGACAAAGAAAGGACAAACCAATCAGGCTTGGTTTTGAATAATAATCTCTATATATTAGAGCTATACAGTACATTAAATAAGAGCAACTCTGGTGACAGAATGCAAGCAGAAACTGATTAGTGTGCAACAAGCTTTAGCTAGTTGCTTGAAATTCAGAGAGAAGTATACTTTTTCAAAAAGGCAGGGCAGTCTAGCCATTTTAGTGG
Source organism: Iguana delicatissima (assembly GCA_948472985.1). Classification (NCBI taxonomy): domain Eukaryota; kingdom Metazoa; phylum Chordata; class Lepidosauria; order Squamata; family Iguanidae; genus Iguana; species Iguana delicatissima. The sequence goes on from CAOKZL010000851.1 coordinate 790,765, forward strand.
CCAAGGCAGAAAGTGGATGTTATCCATAGCCCTGGAATCATAAAATGAGGTTTCTCTATATTTTGAGGGAAGGCAACTTCAGTATGGAACTATCACTATTGTGTTAGTCATTTCAGAAGAGGTGAGGTGGGGTTGAAAGGTCCTCTTGCGCTAAAGGGAACTTATCGCTGGCCTACAACTGCCACTAACCCTTACCAGTAGTCAGTGGGGAAGGATGATGAGAGTAGCAGTCCCATCCCTGTATTTTAACATTTTCTGTATTCCCCACTCACATCCATTGGTGCTGGGATAACTCCTTGATCATTTGGAACTAAGAAGCAGTATATGTGGAGGAGAACATAGCACACCTACCCAACTTGCTTCTGATTAGAAAATTCACAATGCCTTCTGGGGCCATCTAGGATTCCATAGGATGTTGAAAGTGGAATAGCAGCACTATAACAGTCTTGTGCGGAAATGGCCTAGTTCTGAGGGGAAAAATTACCTAGGAAAAAGATTCTACATTTCTTATTCTCCTCGCTAGTCAAGTCAGCACTCTTTTCTGAAGCAGGAGAGCACCCAACTGTCTCCTGGAAAATAAATAAATGGGATTCCTTGTATTTCACACAAGGGAGGTAGCTGCCTTTTCTAGTCCTGAGGAGGTCTAGGCTTGTACAGTAAACCTCTTATGCACTGATGTAAACCTACCTCACAGTGTACCATCAGGAATATCCTGACCTACGCCCAAGTTTGGTAACTGTTTTCTGACAAATCCCCAAATGTATATTACACTGAAGATCAAAGTGAGGCAAAGATGGACGAGATGAAGACTTCTCTCTTGGCTCAGGTCTGAGCTGAGCCTCCTAATTCATCAATCAAATCTGAACTCTGACAGCAGCAACTGTGGCCTACACCCTAGTACTGAAACTGTGAGGCTTTAGGACTGGCACCAGTCCTAAAGGTGGGAACTTGCTACATTTTGCTGATCCCTTGTCTTCAAGTGTCTTTACTGCTTGGTGTCTCCTTTACCAACTCCTCTGCCCAGAAGGAAGAGGTTCAGGTCATTAATAGAAATAGCAGCTTCACACACCATCTCACCTGCTTCTGCTTTCATATCCTTTGTAAGCATCTCCTCTGCCTTTGGCATAAAACAGAAAGGAGGAAAGCAGAAACAGGAGCATCCACAAGGAGGAAGATGTGTACTTTAGACATCACATTTTGGAGAAGGCTGCAATCTGCTCTGGGCTGAAGGAAAGGGCTTTGGCCTCCCAACATGCCTGGACAACTTCTTTTTGATGCATCTCTGTGGAGTTTGCAGCAGGGCTGTTGGTTCTGCTCTCTGGTCCTCAGCATCACTTTTGACTCCCTAGTGGGTTGGCCATCACTTGATTTCCCTCACCTGCTGGCTCTGCATGAATTCCCCCAATGACTCCACCTCTTGTCTGGTCCATGACTTGGACAGACCAATGAGGGGGACAAGGCCCAAGACACTATTCTTCTCAGCTGATAAGAAATGGACCATGGCAAGTAAAAAAAAGTGTCCATGTGTAAGAGAAAACTTCCATTTGGGAGAAAATGGGAGAAAAGTGGAGAGCCTTATTGTTTTTGATGTTGCAGGAGACAGTTCGTGAAGGAAAATGCAGTAAGAGGAAAATGCAGCCTATGGGGCATGAGGCAGGAATGAAGACTAATGTTACTTGGGGTTGTTCTCACTAGAGGGCACTCCTCAAAGGTCTGTACCATTCCTGTATCATTTTAGATACCTGTAATTTGTGATTCTAAGTGTGTGTTTTTATATAAGAATTTACACAGTCCAGAAAATTTACTTTGTTGGACTACAATTGCCAAATTTCCTCCCATGCTGCTGGAAGATTCTGGGAGTTGTATCCCAAAAATAATTTTTCCAAGCTTGTCACCTGTAAGAAAGCCTGGGAGCCCCTTTCCAACAAACCATTATGCTTATTACTCCCAAGTGGCACTTTACATATTTGGCTGCTGAACTGACCAGCTAACTCAATGCTTGTTCAGACTCACCATCTTCTGTGACTGCAAAGCCAACTCGTTCCCCACAGGCCACTGAAGAGGATTTGGGCAGTCCAGGAATGGCAGTGGGGGTGTTCTTCTCTGAAACTCCCTCACCTAGACCCAACATACCATAGTCTGCCCGGCCCAGACTGTACACAGTTCCTGTTTGAAGGGGGAAGTAGCACAAGAAAAGAAAACAATTTTTTTTAAAAAAGCCAGCAGGCATAATCAGAAATGCTAAACTGCTGCAGAACAGACCCTGGGAAAGTTGCCTTTTTGGACTGCTGGCCACTGGCCATGCTTGCTGGACAGTGGTCCATAGCTATCACTAGTAGTTATTGGATTTCCCAAGCTATGATTGTAAACTAATTACACAAAAAAAGAGAGAGAGAGAGAGACATAAAGAGAAGAAGAGAGATGGGGGCAGCCAGTCCTTCCACTAATTCCTATGCCAATAAGAAAGACCTCCCATTTTTGCTCCCCAAACTAGGCCTTTTTCATAGTGCCCTTTACAATCTCCTCCTCCAGCCCAGCAAACGAAACAAGATACCTTCTGAGTCCAGGCATACAGTGTGATGTTGTCCAGCTGAGAACTTGACCCAAGATCTGGTGGAGTTCTTGAATGCTGTCAGAATCTTTGGTGAATAATAGGTTTCAATTCCTTGTGAACCTGAGATTGGCAGGAAAACCCAAAACAGGTTAATGAGTATACAAAACTAAATTAGCACAACGTTGTATATAAGCACTTTCATAGTCATCACTGGCATCCAGGAATTCCATACAGCAAATGCACAGAATCTCACCATGGTAAGTGGAAAGGGTGGAATCATAGAAGAGATTACTGTGTTTCTAGTTAGAAAGTGGGCTTCTATCCCAGTGATGAGAGCTACTCTCAACCAAACCTTTCTTGCCCATTGCACAGATTCATGACTGCAAGATCCTCAGACAAGTGTTCATCTTGAATAAAAGACAGAATTTGTGGAATTAGAGATTAAAAAGTTGATTTTAAATTTAGAGGCCCAAGTCCCGAAAGCAGCTAGCTACTATTATAGCTTGAATTTTTGAAAGTAACTATTTTTTTCTAAAAAGTTACTTTGGGGAAAAGATTGGTATGCTTAAAAGCTGTTGTCTTGTGGTACAAAACACATCTAAACAATGGCACATCTTTGTAACCATGAAAAGTAACGAAATCCCAGGGCCTCAAAAAGTTACTTTTTGGAATACAGTTCCCAGAACCTTCCATCCAGCAATGCCACTGCACTGGCTGGTCTAGCTGGGAAACTGAGAACTGAAGTTCATAAAAATATTTTTAAGCACTGCTAAAAACACAGCAAAAGTTATTCTCTGTTTCATTACAATCTTCATGCAACTTACTTAGGTCCTTGTCATTGCAAAAAAGGAATTCATTCCCAGCAAATTGTAATCTGTAACTATTTACTTCTAAACGGTGCCTGAGTCCCATCAAAACAGAGACAGCAACTCACCCAGCTGGTAATAATTGGAGAGGCCAAAACCAATAACATGTCCTTCTTGAGTGATGGCAATGGTGGAATAGGACCCACAGAAGACATCCCGGATGTGCCCCTTGGTCTTGCAGCCTCTCTGCTTAATAGTAACAGTTTGTGGGAGCAACAGCCGCTCTGCCAAGAGAGGGGAGAGAGAGTTAGGTGGAACTGAGTTAACAAGAGAAAGGAGGAGTAAGAACACCTGCTCACACACCTGCATTAAGCAGGCATGTCTTCTGTCTGAAACACCCCCACCTCAAAGGATTTTTGGCCTGGATATATTTCAATCAAACTACCCTATGCCTCTGGTCAGCCTTAGGTCCTGCTAAGATTTTGCTAGAACAATCAGAAGACAAAAACAAGTCATAGCAAAGGGAAAAAAGCTCTAAACATTCATCTATTATTTACAAGCAGGACCTGAAACAAAATTTGCAATGTGAAGTGTTCTTGTTCATTGTCCTTTCCACCCAGCTAGCCATGAACTCTATTCATAGATCATAGATTTGGAAGGAACCACATCAGCCACCCATCCACCCATGCTCAATGCAGGAAATCCAGCTAGAGCAACCCTAGAAACTAGCTGTCTAGCCTCTTTTGAAGACATCCAGAAAAGGAGAACCCACCACCTCTCTGGGCTATTAGTTCCACTGCTGAACTGCTCTTACTGTCAAGAAATTCCTTTTAAAGTCCAGTCGGAATCTGTCTTCCTGTAACTAAAACTACTGGATGTGGTCCTATCCCCTGTGGGAGAGGAGAACAAACCCACAACTTCCTGTCCACAACAGCCCTTTAGAAATTTAAAGATTGCTATCAAAATATCCCATTCTTCCTCCCACCCCCACAACCTGATCTTCAACTTTTTCATCCAACAGCCTGTGATTATTAAGCATTCTGCTCTGGATGGCTTCCATTCTTAAGTTTCCCTCTGCTGTAATATTTGTTGCTTGAGAGCAAATTAAGAACAGGATCCTCAAGTGCATGTCTGAGCTGAAGGTGGGCTCACATTTGAATACAAATTCACCAACATCTAGTATGGCCCTTCTTGTATTCTTAGGTAAGAAAGGACTAATAAATGCATAATTGCTGTGTGCCTTCAAGTCATTTCTGACTTATGGTGACCCCAAGGTGAACCAGTCATAGGGTTTTCTGGGGCTGAGAATGTGTGACACACCCAAAGTCACCCAGTGGGTTTCCACAGCGGAGTAAGGCATCAAGCCCTGGCTTCCAGGACCATAGTTCAACTCTCAAATCATAACATTCTGCTGGCTCTCAAATGTGTAATACTGGGAATCAATAAAGGAAACACCATAGCAAAACCAATTTTCTTCACTTCCCTGGCCAACTTCCTCTGCCATGTATACCACTTTAACCAGTGCCTCCAAAATTCCCAGGTTGACCTTTTAAGTAGTTTGCAAGGTTTTCCTACAGTGTTTATCCTGAAAAATACCAATTTCTGAGAACCTCAAGTGGATGTTTATGTGGGGCTGGGAGGGATCTAGGGCAAAATATTGCCCCTGAGACCTCCACGGCTGCCCATCCCTGTGGTAAACCAAGCCTCCTACTTCTGGTGAAAATTTAATGATTGTTGCTTTGGTCACTTTGTGTGGCTTAGCATGCAAAAGTGTGGTGGTGTACATGGCTTAAACTTCCACCATTTGGCTCTTCTTGATCATGGAGGGCAGCTACAGTCAACCTTTATTGGTGGTTTGTTTAGCAGTGCATCTGAACTAAGATCCCTGGTTTCTCACTGTTATAAAACAAGTCATAACTGTAAGCTGGGGCTTAGCTTAGGGCTCTGGATTTTTAAGAGACCAAGAGTAAGTTCAGTCATAACATGAAATGTCAATGGAGAGTGACTGGTTTGTTGTGCTGGCACCCCGTCATTTCTGGAAAGCCAAAATTCCTAACTATTCTGGCTCAGCATGACTTGAGAGCCAGACTCTTGCTCTCACTACATCTTACAGTTCTAGACCCCAAAAGTTTGTAGATCTATACACCATATATGCTGACGTTTCATTCTAGGAATCCCCATGTAAAACAAAAAATACAAGTTATCTTGTTCCATTGTAGTGACTGGATGCAATGTGCACATGCCCATACCTGCACAGGTGTGCACCCTTCACATCCATTGACTATTACGGGAGTGATGCTACACATGACTTCACATTTGTGAGTGCAGAGTTTGTGCCAGAAGAAGGTACACTGTACCCCAATCTTCCCTCCACTCCAACATTATTAGCCATTCTATGACTTCAACATGCCACTATCAAGCTGGTCACATTTGGTGGTTCCTTCTCTGCAATTACTCCAAAGCAACAGAATTAATCTAACAACAAGGAACTCACCCAATCCTCTTCTTCCCCCTCTGATGGCAAAGACTTGGGGCACTCGTCCCAGTTGGCCGTTGTCTCCGCAACCACAGGTATAAAGGCTACCTGTCGTGGACACTAATGCCAAGTGATGGCTCCCTGAGAAAGGCAGACAGAAAGAGAGAATGGAACCACAGAGCCAACCTATCTGAGACTCTTATCCACCATGTTCCACCTTCAACATTCTGCAGAATTTTTGCCTGTGGCCAAAATAGACAGCTGATAATTATAGGGGGAAAATTTAAGCTTCCAAACTGTAGATATTGAATGGAGACTTGGACAACCCATTATTAACCCATTATTAAAAAAGCAATTCCCAAAGACCCGTCAAAAGAAAAAAATCTTCACCTGCTACCAGGACACTATGGAGTATACCAGTCTAGCATCTCTAGGAAGCCTAAGAGCCTAAAAGCAGGCACCAAGAAGGATTCTCATGGTCCCACCAAATAAACCTCTTGGTGTTGGGTCCAAGAAAAGATCCTCTCCTGAAAATCTTAAAAATCAGGCAGACTCATATAGTACAGTATAAACCTTCAGAATAAGAATAAGATCAAAAAGGGCAAAGGAGGAAAAAGGGAAATCTCTCCATACTGAAGTGGAACATTGGACCATTTCAAGCCTTCTTTGTTTAACCCATTTGGGCAACAGTTATGAGAGGCATGCTTGTATCTAGATCAGGACCTTCCATCGTGTTACAGATTAGCTGCAGTTCAATGGAAAAACACCTGCTCTGTAGGCAGAAGGTTCCATCCTCAACCTGGAAGAACAGATAGTTCTGTGTAATAATCCAGACAGGGTCTGGAAAGAAAGGTATCTGAAACCCTAGGAAGCTGCTACAGTTAGTGCAGACCACTTTTTATAACATTTGACACTTCCAAATTAAGGAAGAGTTCCATTAATTCCACAGGGGCTCCACTCTTTCATCAGTTCTTGCATAGGAGGCTTGCTTGGAACGGCTCACACATGCGTGCTACTTGCAAAGTGAGTTGAGAGGAGAAAATAAGGTGCTAAGCCAGCTGAGAGACTGCAAGCAGTGCATGCACAGTCAGTCCTGAGTGAGCCTTTGTAAGTCTTTCTTGCTCCCCACAGTACAGTACATGGGTTCTGCTTTTCAACCAATTCTGTTTTCTCACAGTGCTCTGGTCCCTGACCTATTAGATAAGTGGGAGAAGCCTGCAATCTCCAGCCAACATGGCCAAGGAGCATGGAGTGCTAGGAGCTGAGGACACACTGTTGGTAAAAACCAATGTAGACAATACTCAAATAGATGAAGCAAGAAAAGAAAATGAAAACCAAGCTTTTACCAGCAGCCACTTATGGAAAGGTGAACATGGCAAGCTACAGATGAAGAATGGTTGCTAAGCATCGCTCACCTGAGGCAATTTTAACTATCGGCACATCCAGCTGTAGCTCCACCGGAACAGCACTGCCATTTGTGGACTCCAAATTTTCTTCCCCCTTCTGCGGAGCCAGTAAGCCAATGACTCCATTTTCATCCTGAGAAGAGCCAGACACACAGATGTAAAAGTCTGTTGGCAACCAACGAGTCAGCCAAAGCAATTTCTTTTTATTTTAAAGCAAGCATAGGAAAACTTTGGCCCTCCAGATGCTGTGAAATTATAATTCCCATCAACCCTCACCACTGAGTAGGCTGTCTGGGGCCAAAGGGAGATAGAAGCCAGAAACATGTGGAGGCCCCAATCCTGCTCCTAAGCACGGTAGAGAACATACCCGGAAAGCACCCCAGATGAAAACTCGCCCATCCTCTGTCAATGCTGCTGTGTGGCTGTCTCCAGCAGACACCTGCACCACCTTTTCCTTCACATCGACAAGCCCCGGCACTGATTCAGACCCTTCTTCTGAAGTGTCCCTTCCCAAGGCACCCTCATCATTGCAGCCAAAGGTGTAGACCTGGGAAAAGAAAAGAAAAAGGCTGCACAATGAAAAGGGAATCTAAGAGGAAGGCTGAGGAAACATACAGCTGCCATTAGCCAGATCAAGGATGGCATTTCAGAACAACCCTGAACAGAAAGAGGAAAATCACAGAACGCAGAGACTGTATGAGTGAAGTGGGAGGTGTTACAGCTATACCTCAGCAAAAGAAAGTTAAACTGATGATGTAATAGCTACAGCTCTGTTTAGGTACATGACCTTTAAAAAACAAGGCTCCTTCAGGTGTAGTCACTTTTTAATAAATGACAAAAAGTTTACCTCATTACAAATATTCCAACAATATCAACTTTGGATGTGTTTGAATATAACAATTAAACCAAATGTGGATTAGTTTTTTTTCTGGAAATTTTTCCATGTCTATCTTTTTTTGTTTTTTTGAAAACTGGTGGGCTCCCCAAGGGTGTTTTTGCACTTCCCCAGCCACTACTAGGACAACGTTTTTCTGGCAAAAACTGCTCAGAAGCCTCAAAGAGCAACCCTTCATCTTTTAAATAGGTCACAGGATCCCTTGCTTAATATTAAAAATATCCAATTGTTGAATGGGATAGAGTTTGAAAGTACCCCTTGAAGTACCCATTTTGATAACACCTATTTTTCCAAAACCAGGAAAGCAGAATTCCAGTCACTTTGTTTGGTTTTTCCTCTCCAAACTGACCCTCCAGACCTGCTCAACACTGCCCACCTACTCTAAAACATTTGTCAGAGGGATGGAAAAAGTTATTTCAGACTCACCTTGCCAGTCTCCGTGAGGCACACAGTGTGAACCCCTCCCGCTTCAGCCTGGATGATTTTCTCGGGGAGTTGCACCAAGGCAGGCCTCTTTCGTGCCAGGACATCTGGTCCGAGACCCAACTGCCCAAGATCGCCCTGACCCAGGGTCAGCACTAGTCCAGGCTCCGTTTGGTGTGATGGATGGCTTACTAGATAAAAGATAGGAGGCTGAAGTGGGATGTCAGTTGATATTGGCCTTCCATATCATTAGCAACACTGAGACCCGCCTTTTTAAAGTCAGAATAGTGGCCCACCTAGATTAGGCATTGCCATTATACTGCCTGGCAGTGGCACTTCCAGAGAGAGAATTTTCTCAGACCTACAGGTTAGGGACTGAATATGGCACCTTTTGTATTGCAAAGCATCTTATCGCTGATCTATGGTAAGCCTTCCTATAAAATATCGACGAAATATCAATGCAGCACACAGCTTTAAACTAATCAAGAGCCAATGATTTTTCCAGGATTTCAGATGGGGGGGGGCTTTCCAAGCCCTTTCCCAGGACTTTTTGTATGAGATGTACATGCTCTTCCACTGGATTTCCCTGGATAAAAAAGTAGGTCCCAGTACTCATGGCCCTGCATAAAGTATAGATTTAAACAGGAACCCAGGAAGCTGCTTTACACTGACTTACCACATTGTTCCATCTTACTGAGTATTATCTATACGGTGGAGCAGCAGCTCACCAGGTTTCATAGGGGGATCTCTCTCACCTGGAATACTATGGCCAGTTCTCTGCACCACAGTTCAAGAAGGATATTGACAAGCTAAAATGTGTCCAGAGGTGGGTGACCAAAATGGTAAAAAGCTTGGAAACCACACCCCATGAAGAGAGGCTTAGGGAGCTAGGCATGCTCAGCCTGGAGAAGAGAAGGTTAAGAGGTAACACAATAACAGTGTTTAAATATCTGAATGGATGCCATATGGAAGATGGTGCAAGCTTATTTTCTGCTGCTCCACAGACTAGGACACAGAACAATGGCTTCAAACTTCACGAAAAGAGATACTACCTAAACATTAGGAAGAAATTCCTGATGGTCAGAGCTGTTTGGCAGTGGAATATGGTGCCTCAGAGTGTTGCCTTTTTTGGAGATTTATAAACAGAGGCTGGACAGCTGTCTGAACGGCTGGGAATGCTTTGATTGTGTATTCCTGCACAGAAGGGGGTTGGACTCGAGGGCCCTTGTGGTTTCTTCCAGTTCTATGATTCTATATCAAAGATTGAATAAGGGACCTTCTAAGCATGGAACTGCTGGAAATACAGTCCTCACCTATAAGGCCAATGTGGCTCTCTGGGGAAAAATATGGTGCCATAAGAGGTTACTATTAGCCTTGATTTTAACAGAAACTATCAAATCCTCTGTGTGGTGTTTTCAATTATTTTTTTTAAAACCCTGTTGTCTGGGTTAATTTTATTTTTAATTGTTAATTTTATTGTTAATTTTATATTGTTAATTTTACATTTAAATTGGCACTATGGCAGTGGTTCTCAACCTGTGGGTCCCCAGATGTTTGTGGACTTCAGCTCCCAGAAGCCCCAGCCACTATGGTCAATGCTCAGGGCTTCTGGGAGCTGAAGTTCACAAACATCTGGGGACCCACAGGTTGAGAACCACTGCACTATGGGAACTTGACAGTTGCTATAACAGACCTGAAAAATGTGACTGAAGGACAGCCCAAAAATTATTTTAATGAAATAAAAAAATATATATTGGGGCAATTCTATTGCAGGATTCTGGGAGCTGTAGTCCAAAAGTAACTTTTCCAAGATCTGGATTATTTCCTTCCACCATTTTGGCATTTATTTGTTTTTAAGCAGTTTTCATGCCAATATCTCAAGCTGCTTATTTATTTGTGGGGAGCAGGCTGATTCTGGTCTGGAACAGTGCAAGGAAGGGAACTGAGAAAGAAACCTGAGATAAAGACCAGGATGTATCCACGCTCCACAGTTACAGCAGTTTGATACCGTTTTAATTGTCATGGATCCATTGCACAGAATCCTAGCGTTTGTAGTTTGGTAAAGTATATAGAGACAGCCAGAACGGTATTGTGGTTTGAGCGTTGGATTATAACCCTGGAGACCAGGGTTTGATTCCCTGCTTGGCCATGGAAACCCACTGGGTGACCTTGGGAACATCACACACTCTTAGCCCCAGAAAACCCCATGGTTTGCCGTAAGTTGGAAACAACTTGAAGGCACACAATAAAGTATACAGAATAGGCAGCTACCCTGGACTATAGCACTAGAACTCTTTAACAAAGAATCTAAGTTCCTTACAAAACTACAGATCTCATGACAATCAGTGGTACCAAAGCACCATAACTGTGTAATATGGATACACCCCAGGTCAGCATACTCCTCTGGAGCTATGACTTGTATAGACTTGCCAAGTACAAATAATTAAGAAATTGCAGTCTGTTGCCAGAAGTTTGGATTAGGGTAACAGTTTCTTATTATACTATGTATACTACTTATCTTAATGATTAATTGATGAGCGGCAGAACTTTTTATTTATTCAGTTGTTTTTTAAAAAAACTGTAAGTTTTTATAATTGTATATGTTTCCAATGTTTTAATTGTTTTTTAACTTCTTTGGTAGCCGCTTTGGAAGAAAAGGTGGAATGTAAATACAATAAATAAAATAAAATAAAATATTGCATATGTCAATTGGCTTATCGGCAACAGTTGTGCAAAAGACAATAACATAATTGCTATTTTCAGTACTTTCTGACCCTCATCTACAATCCAATCCCAACCATGTGTTATGTATGTATACCTGTAATTCTCATGTATCTGACGAAGTGGCTCCAGTTCAGAACTTGGAAAAGTTACTTAAGGGGATTATAAGTGACTAGGATCACTGGGGTATTCAGCTATAATCCAAACAGTAACTTTTCCAAGTTCCAAAATAGTCCAGAAAAGTTCATGTTTTAATTAATTTTTTACTTTTTAAGGTGCCATAGGAATTTCAGCCAACTCTTAGGGCCTTCACTCCATCCAAAAGCATTCAGTCTTGTGAAGAGCACCGATCTCTCAAGCACATGAAATAGTGACTTAAACAAATGTGCTTTCTACACACGCTGGAGCCAGTCACAGCTGACAGCTGTTAAACAAGCAGTGAGAAAGAAAACAGCACATTAAGACTGAAACCTATACAACCTCCAAGGATAAAAAAGCTCACAGGGGCAGTTGCAACTGGGAAAAATCCCCAAAAGACTGTCACAAAAGGAAAAAAAAAACTGTCTCACCTTTAGTCCGTTTCACGCTGACAATGTCATCTTTTTCCAGCACCCGTTTCCTTGGCATGTTTCTCTAAGGCTGGAAGAGCCAAGCAGAAGAAGAAGCAAGAAAATACATGGAAGAAGTTAAAACACTGGACAGACTAAAACTTGTGGCAAGAGCAGTCAACACAAGTCCAGAAGTCTGTTGGGCTGTAGCTCCCATATGGACAGCACAGCCAAGGTTATGGGGTAATAAGAGCTACATGTCCAATAGACTTCGGAAAAATTAGTCTTTTGAATTACAGTTCCTAAAATTACCCAGCCAGCATGGAGAACAGCAATGTTGGCTACGGAATTCTGGAAGCTGTAGTCCAAAACAACTCACATTTCCAAGCTATGCTATTCTATCATGCTATTATTGGGTATGCTAGCTAGGGCCGATGGAAGTTGGGAGTCCAGCAATATATGTGGAACAAATGGTCCTCACTCCTGGAACCACTTCAAAAATCAAAGCATTTCCTTGTTTTACATTTCCACTTGCCAGTTTTGACAGGGTGCCTGACAAAAAAAGAAAGCCTTTATCATACACAGAAAGCCTCAGAGCCACCTGTTCAATCCTCTCAGCAATTTGGCTATGCCCAGAAAAACACTACAGACAATCTGAGAGTCATTTTTTTAAAGCAAGAATTATGAACAAGTGCTTCAACACGCCATACATTACTGCCTTCAGAGATATTTAAGCTAACTTTTTTTCCAGATCTAATGAATGGGAATGATGAAAGAATAACTAGATTAGGGTAACAAAGATCAACTCTGACAGAGCAAAAATTTTACTTGATCAACTTTGCAGAATGCACAAAATCAACATCACTCATATTTGGACCAATATCAAAGGGGCACATACCAGTGAACTGGTTAGTATTAGTGCCAGATTTATACAGAAGCTAAGTAAGCTTTAATTTAGGGCCACAAATTACAAGGGGCCTCTAAGGAGAGAAATTTACCAAATTTCACATTTTGCATAATTCTTAGAATATACATTTAGTAAGGCTGTAGTTTAGAGCTGCAGCATGTTTTAATCTGGCTCCGATTGGCATTGAGCCTTCCCCAATTCCCCTCAATATAAATTCTGCACCTAGTGAATTGAACAGATGATGCTATTTTGTACTAGCTTTTACTTCACTTGAATGATTAATTATACAAAATAAAGAATTCACTTCATAATTCTAATACAGAAGTGAAGGGTTTTTTTAATGTTCACATCTCAATAAGAAGACATGATCACTTTAACTTGTCAGCCTTCAGGGACATATGTAAAACATTTTCAAAATTTGTTTTCTAAGAAGCCTTCTTTCATATGTTGTATGAAATAAAGACAGAAAGATAGAAAGAACAAAATAAAATAATAACCACAGTAGATAAAACAAAAGTTTCTATGGTTAGGCTTGATGTTTCCTTCTAATTTCAAAAAAGAGAGAAAATTTGCTAGATACTAGAAATTACTTAAAATTCTAGGAAGACTGGTTGGCAGAAATGTGGGAATTTGCCATAGGGACATGCAATAATCTTTTTGCCACTCACAAGCGGGTAATCGCCTGCACTGGGAATTCTACAGTCAGCAGCACACAAAACCAGACTGAGAGCATGGGAGCACTCAAGGGACAGTTTTAAAACACTTGTGGCAAACTATCAACTGACTAAATAAATGAAGAAGATGGCAATTATGTGGCACACACACACAAAATACTTTTCTTGGCAACGCCTGCTGCAGATGGTAATCTATGTCAATGCTATACTTGTTTGGAATTTCATCTGTTGGACTGGAGGCACAAGACTCCTGCCAGAAAACAAATATACAGATTGTTGTTGTGTGCCTTCAAGCAGTTTTCAATTTATGACAACCCTAAAGTGAACCTGTCATAGGATTTTCTTTGGCTGAGAGTGTGTGATACACCCAAAGTCATCCAGTGGGTTTCCACTGAACTCTAGTCTCAAGGGTCATAGTCCAACATTTACCATGTTAGTTCTAAACAAACATATTCTCTAACTTAAAAATATATTGACCATACAAGGAGGCAGTGCTGTCTCTTAAAGCAGAAACATGCTGGTGCAGAAAGTTACCTTCTCTTCTGATTCAAATTTTTTGAACTAAAAAGCCAAAACTTCATCAATAGTTCCCATACCTGCAAAATCAAGGGAAGTAATCCTGACCCATTTTGAATGCTTGTTGTAAAGCTTACTGAAACAATGCAACTGAAATGATTTGAACAGTCAGTTGTACGATATACTGGTTAATGTATTAACAACTAATAGTATAGTTTAGAGCCAGTGTAGTGTAGTGGTCTGAGTGCTGGACTACAACCCTTGAGACCATGGTTAGATTCACTGCTTGGTCATGAAAACCCATTGGGTGACCTTGGGTGCATCACACACTCTCAGCCCCAGAAAACCACTTGATAGGGTCACTTTAGAGTTGTGATAACCTGAAAACAACTGCGAGGCACACAAGAAAAATAGTAGTTTACTGATGGTATATTGCTGCAAGTAAAATCTATAATGCAAACTTCTCTGATTATTGATCAAATTCTATTCTAGTGTCTTAAGATGGGGTAAGGAAGCTCTGGAACTCCAGAAAACTTGACTAGCTCTTACCAAACAGGGGACCAGCAATTGTTTTGTTCCCTGGTGTGCTAATGACAAATACTATATTTGTGCCCATCGGTTACAACTGCTTCTTTCTTTCCTGGAATTTCACCAGGGACTGACAGCCAGTGGATCCAAAACGGTACAACCAATCTGATTAGCACTGGTCTAGACTATGACTTCCTCATTCTCTTACCACTGGCCATGCCACATGAGGTTGACACCTGCAAGGCCTGTGGTCTACCTCTGCCTATAATTCTCAGAAATATATAAGTTTGGAAGCTTGAGGAGGTATGGAACTTCTACAGAAGTTCTCCAGAATATTGACCTGATGACAATTGTTGTTGTTAACTACTGCCAAGTCAACTTCAATTTATGGCAACCCAAGGGATCAGAGACCTCCAAGTCACCAGAGGAAAGACACCCTGCTTATTAAGATTTATACCAGATCAGACTCACAGCTGCTCAACAGTGGCCATTTCAACTTTCAGCATCCTACGGAATCCAAAGGCCCCCTCCCTAAACTGCAAACCCCCGGATGTTGAAAGTAGAATAATAGCACTACAACAGTCTAGTGCAGAGATGGCCAGCGAGTGGCAACGCACTTTAAAACCAGGTGTGCTGGGCTACCCCTCCCAAGCAACACAGCCAGCTTGGGCCAGCAGGCTGTTCATTAAAACATCAAGGATCTATCTATCTGTACCCAATTTAACCCCATCTCCGCAGCAAGCATCCAAGCCGCCGCCTATGCAGCCAGCCTCCCCCCCGCTCTCCCCTTTCCACAACTCTGAGCGAGGCAAATTCCGGATTTGAATTTCCCGCGCCGTCCTCCCCTTCCCTCTCTGGAAAGGACAGATCGGGCCGGCGGGCGGGCGACTGGCGGGGCTGACACGCGCGCGCCCCGGCCGCCTCCGCCCCGTCCTCCTTCCCCGGGGAAGGCTCGGGGCGCCGCTCGCAGTGCCAGCCCCGGAACGTGGAGCCGCCGGCAGGGGCTTCCTCGGACCACGTGGGGCCCCCGCCGAGCCCTTCGGTAACTTAAAGAACAGCCTCAAAGTCGAGCGGCAAGCGCGTATCTCCGCCGCAGCTGGGCTCACTCGCTCCCCGCCCAGATCCCAAAGCTCCCGCGGGCGACCTATTCCCCAGCCCGCAAGCCCTGTTTCTACTGCGGCCGGCAGGCTCACCTCGGTACTCCCCGCTTCGCCAGCCCCTGCCCGAGTCGGATCAGTCTTCTCCCCGGTGCCCCCCCCACATCTATAGGCGCATGCGCACCTGGCCGCCTCGGAGCCGAGGCCATTGGCTAAGGGAAGCTGCGGAGAAAATACCGCTTGTGCGCCACCTACAGGCCGCTACGAGAAGAACGCGGGGAATGACTTCCTCCCACTCCCCAAGGACGGTACTAATGGGGCCGCTCGCACGTTTTAGTGGAGATCTGTCCGCGCAAGCTGCTTGCCTCTTTGTTCCTTTGTTTAGAGTGTACACGTGTAGAGACTTACGCCCAGAAAGGGGCACACGGGTAGAACAGTTTGAATCGGGACAGAGCTGAAGTCTTGTTTTGTTTTCGAGATCGGTTGGCTCCGTTACTGCCAGCGAAAGGGAATAACTTCAGCGAGGCTAATTAAGTGCTTCGTTGAAGTCATTCCCTTTTACTGGCAAAGCGCAAGGCCTGCTGGGATTGCTTCGCTTCCTGTAGCAGCTTTGTTTCCTTCTTAAGCGTTGGGAGGAATGTAGAGGGGAAACTTGCGTGTAATTTTGTTAACGTCGTTCTTCCTCTCGGATCTGTTTTGTTTTTAAAACTTTAACTTTGTGGAAATGAAAAATAAAACTTTTCTAACTGTAACAATTATAAATACTAAAATATTTTCTGAAAAACATTCTCACTGTATGTATTATTTCTCGTGAAAATATAGTTTATTTAAAAACTAGGGTATTTATCCGGTGTTGGCAGGGATTTTATTTTCGTACATGTAACACTTGTTAGAAATACCGTATGAATTACCTTACCTTACCTTACCTTAGGAATCAGATGCAGTTGAAATACACAGTTGAAATACACAGTTGAAATATACAGTGTGGGTTCCTGAGGGAATGCAGTGTCCTCCTCCTTGCTGCTAGGCTTCATCTCCATAGCAATCAGCCCATTTCAGTACCTGTTACTTTTCTCCATATTTCCCAAAGCAATCTGTATTCAGAGTTATTTACATACACAGTTTGGGGTCCTAAGGGAGTATGTGGTTCTCCTTGCTGCTAGGCCTCGTCTCTATAGTAACCGGCTTGTTCCAGTTAGAATTGTAAAATTTCTAGAAACTTTGAGACCATGTGGAAAAAAATGGAAATTTTCAGAAAAGTTGAAAAAAAGATGCAACATTAGCACTTTTTACAGACTGAAAGTCGCTCTGTTACTTTAGGACCATAAAATACGACTATGTACAATTTAATTTGGCATAAAATTATCACAATTGGTATATTAAAAATACAGTGTATTTAAATAATTAACCAGAAACCATCAACATTAGTAACCTACTGTATATAGTTTTTAGAAATGATTTGGAGAATATATGAACACTTTATCTAACAGATTTTATTCATCATGCTAAAATAATACATTCCATAATTAATTTTCTTCCTTTTTTCATTTTTTTCTTGGAAAGAAACAAAAAAGGGGGAAAATGTTTTTTTTTCTGAGTCTTTCCATTTTTTTTCCAAGCCTTCACATCTCTACCCCTACCAGAGAAACACACAGGAGGCCCCTGAAATCATGACCAGAAAAGGACTCTTTTTGTGGGAAATCAGCATGGGGCCTCCTCAGGGGGACCCAGCAGGCAGGGGTGCCGCATGCCTTCCTTGCCCTGTTCGTCTGCCTTGCAGATCAGACAGATGTTCCAAGATGGTGGGGCTGACCCACACAGAATCAAACCGACTCTCTCAGGCCCACTAGAAAAGCTCTTTTACATCTTCTTGAAACTGGGTATTTTGTTCTCCCTCGGGCTCTGTGGAAGCCCCCCTTATTCTCTCCTCGGGAGAGGGGCCACAGGTGTTGCTCTCAAGGAGTCCTGGTTGAGTAAGAAAAATTCCTCAGGAGATATATCTCAGGGCTCTTTCTCCGCATTGTTACTACCTCAGAAAAGCAGAGTTTGCCATGCTTTTTGGGGCCCTAGTGCCAAGGGGTCTCCGAACGGGGATCCGTGCAGCCCATCCCTGGGGGCCTCTGCCCTCAACACCCTCTGAGGATTTTGACATATTTCTCTCACTCTTCCTTCTGCCCTGCTGCCAGACTATCTTCCCAGGGCTGAGGTGGCTCAGGGTGTTGTTGTGAAACGTGAGGAGTCTGGTCCTGGACGGTGAGGCAGGTCGTGGTCGAGATGGGCAGTTAAAGAGATTCCAACAAGTGAAGAATGGTGATTTAAACTTCTGGATATGTACCAGATGGATATACTGACCATGCTTACACAAAATCAAAGTACAGATAATTTGAATCAAGAATGGAACACCTTAAAAATGTATGGAAAGAGAGACGGGGAAATGTTTATTTTAGAATTATAAACTATACATCTGAGTTATAAATCTATTTTTACGTTACTTTTCTTCTTCATGAGTTTATTTCATATTTCCCCTTTTTTTATTTTCTTTTTCTTCTACTATTTATGTCTGTATCTTTTCTTGTCTGGGTGTTAGTTAAATAGATCTGCATATTAGACCTTCATATTGATATTTAGGATAAGAACTAGTGTTCATAAAGATTAAGATTTTGTTTGGGTAAAGTAATAATTGTTTCTCCTGGTCACAGTAATTATAGACAAATTTCTTCTTTTTTATAAGTATAGTTAAATATTGAACAATATTATATACTTTAGATTTACATTGTTGATTTATATTATTGATTTATATTGTGATATGTGTATATATATATATGGGTGTGTATGTGTGTGTGTGTATATATATATATATTGTATTTTATGGTTATATTGATTTATAATGATGGTTCAACTTAATAAAATTAAAAAAAAAACAGATGGGTAGTTGATGGTTATGATTTCCAGGAATCCCTGACCAACGGCCAGAACCAACATTTATGAGATCTCTCCAGAACAGCCCCATGTGTCTCCCGGCCTCTGGCTTTCCCTTTTCTGCAAGGGTTGGTGGCCATTTTGTCACTGCAGGAAGGCACAGGGTCAGCTCCCCTCCTGTTGGGGGCCTGTTACCCTGATTTCTGGGGTCCCTTGGGGGACGCCTTAATGTGCTCCACGTGATAGGGAACGGAAACTAGCCAGAGCACTAACAATAGCAATGCGAGAGGCAGGGTAACCTAGCGGGGTCTTCTTACCCAGTTTTTACGGGGTCAAGCCAAGCCAAAAACCAAACAAAGATGTCTAATAAATGATTTTATTGAATGAAAGTCTCATGCACGAACACAATCACTCACACATTCACTCAAGACCTATTAAGAAGCAAAAGAGAGGAAACTGGATAGGGGAAATATTGAAGGGATTGTAGCTGGGATAATACTGCACTTTTTCCTGAAGTCCTTGGTCCGGGAAAAACAGTGAAGAAGTGGAACTCAGCACGGAGAGGGCTGAGGGGATTGCCCAGCGGACAAAGAAACAGTCTGCTGGGATGACTGGGAGTGATCCAAAGAACTGCTCAAAAACAGGGACTATTTGTAGGGGAAAGCGTACCTGGAGGTTTCCCGGGGAGAACTATGAGTGTCGCATCGAGAAAGAAGCTCTGCAAGGGCAACTTCCTTTGCATGATGGGATTACGAAGTGTTGCCAAAGTTTCAGGAGCTTCGGTTGCATTGGGTTGTGGTGTGACTTTATGTAGAATTGTAGATGGTCCTTGCCTGATATGATCTCATGGTTATCAATGCTCAACTTGGGGCAAACACGCTAATCCCCTGAAGTCGGCTTCTCAGGGGCTGAGGACCCTTTGTCTGTGGTGGTGGATCAGTCTAGATGGCCTCTGAGTGTGAAGGAAAAAAACAGTTATTTCTCTCTGAGTTTGTAAAGAACTGTGGGAATACAATGGAACCTTGTATAATGGAATGTTATCAGTTTGGCTCGGCTCGCTAGCTCTTGGTTGCGCTACAGAAGATTTGCAACATATGTAGACGCTGGTGGGAACATACGTACAACAGATCTGTTTTCTTTCTTGTTCTGTTTCCTTTTCTTGAGCATGTGATGATTGTACTGGAAAATGTATAAATTGCTGTGACTATGAAGAGGCAGGACTCAGACTTTTGGGAACGATCCCACTGAGACATTGTGCACAATAAACGATTTTCCTTAATCCGTGGGTCTCTATCTCTGTTCTATAACATGTCTACTGTGGGTTTGCACAGCTTGAGGTCTCCTGGGGCTATGTAATGGGGGAGTGTACTGGCCTGACCTGGTTTCTGCTCGTTCAACCGTGGCTGCCTACGTGCTCATCCAGGTGACCTCTCGGGCACATGGAAACATATTTTAATATCAAAATTGTAGACCTTGGGACAGGGTTTTCCAGTGAGGTAACAGGCTCACCTGGTACTTCTGAAATGTTTGTGAAAATTCGTCTCTTGGGTTCCAAGCTGACCAGTTTTGAACTCTTTTTAGGTCTACCATATTGCAAAAGTGAGTGAACCTTTGAAGGACACAGAATTCTTCCTCAGGCAGTCTAAGGGAGAAACGGAAAAGGGAAGGGAGGGGTTACTGCAGATTATGGAGGACCTCACTGCAAACATGGGGAGAAATGGCCTTTGTTAACTCACATTTGGGTTTTTTTAAAATTAATTTTTATGAAAATTTTTAATGAAAAGACAATTAAAAAAACCCTCCCCGCTTCCAGACATCGATTTCCCCAGTTGAATCTGAGTTTATCATTCCATTCCATATAAATATTCCATTCCGTACATTATCTCCATTTTATAAAAATTGTATACTATTACTTTTAGCTTATACGTAACTATTTACAATTTATCTTTTACCACCTCATTTTGTCTTCCTCCTTTCTCACAGCCTTTCTTTCTTTCCCCCTATTTCATTCTTTTATCCAATTCAATACCTCTCACCATTCTCTTTCAAAGCCCTGGATTAGCTTATTTTTAAGTGACTTTGAATTTCCATTCTCTTTTATCAATACATTTTCCTTCTTTCCAATGTTGAGCATAAGTCAGTCTTGCTGCAGTTATTATATATAACAATGTCTTTTGACGAGATCTTATTCCTCTTTGTTGCCCTAACATATTCAACAAATAAAGTTCTGGCTTAATTTCAAAGTTAAAACCATACATTCTTTGAATTCCATCATGTATTTCTTTCCAAAACTTTTTTGCTATTTTACAGGTCCACCACATATGAAAAAAAGATCCCCACATTTGGGAGTTTTGAGGCTTCCGACAGCCACCTTCTGAGGGCTGAGCAATAATCTCGTTCTTTTCTTTTTCATTCAGTTCAGGCAATTTTGTTCTTTTCTGATATCTGGGTGAAGGCAGCCGTTTTGTCCACCCAAGGGCCTTTTGGGAGATGAGCTCCATCTTGTCTCTCCTGGGTTTGCAGGGCTTTGCAGGGAAAGAACATGGAGCCAGAATAAGTGACCATTTCAAAAGGCAAAGAGCAAAAAAAGGTATGTAATTGGGGGAAAAAATATGCACAAGCAGCCTTTAGTGTAATGGAAGGAAAGGTGCCCATTAAGTGATACAGATTAAATCAATCTGCATAGCAGGGGAAATGCATGTGAATTCGAATTCCAGAAGAAAGGCAGACTTTGGGAAGATACAGAGTACAAGTGGAATCTAGAGAAAGTCAAGGAAAACAAAGACATTTTTATTTCAGCAAGCGTTCAATATGTGATAATTGCCTGGCTGATGAAAGGTGGTGGTTGTTTTTAACTTGTAGTAACTGCAATTTGTTTGTTGTTTTTAATATGTATATCAATTTTGTTTTAATTACTGCTTGCTTGTTTAATTTGTGTTTCAACTTTTGTATGTTACAATTTTTTTAACTATGTTTCCTTTTTTAAATAATCCTTTGAGTCCTTCTGAGGAAAAAAGCAGGATACAAGTAAAGGTAATAACAACAACAACGAGAGTTTTCCACAACCCTATGTGCTATGAAAAGATGCAGCTCTCTCAACACGTTTTACCAGAAGAGCAATCCAAGGGCCTACAGGGTCCCTTGTTATAGTGCTATTATTCCACTTTCAGCTTCCTAAAGAATCCTGGGGTTTGGCTTTGGAGGGGCAGAAAAGGCAAGCACAGTTTCACCATGCTTGGGCCCCAGGGCATATAAAAGTCTCTCTCTGAAGTTTTTTTCCTTTCTCTGAGAAGTTAGAGGAAGAGGTCTTGATTCCACCAATGCAAGTAGTCCTTCCAGAAATGAAGATCACAACTATTTCACCATCATCAATGTGTTCAAAATTGTTGTGTGTGGTCAACTCATTATATGGTGGTCAGCTTTCTGTTAAGGAGTCTCTTCTTATTTAGCCAGGCTGGTCATTGAATAGTAGCTACACAGTCCATCACTGGGAATGTATTCAAAGCCCTACCAGCTTAGTTGATCTTACCAGAGTGTCTGCTCTCCTGACATAGCCTGTGAGAGCCCAGAGCCACCTCCACATAATGATGAGACAAACACGGCAGTCAAATTGCAATAAGATACATAAAGGACAGCGTGTAAGAAACACGTTGGAGCTTAATGAGATGTGTTTAAAATCAGAAGGAGGAGCATTCATAACAACAGAAATTGGCAATCGCAGAATTATCCTACTACTAGCATATATCCTCGGTGTTGCCCAGGATTTTATTTTCCTCTTAAGAACTCACCAAAGTGACTTCTCCAGTACCTGTAACTTTTCACCATATTCCCCAATCCAATCTGTATTCAGAGTTATTTACATACACAGTTTGGGTTCCCGAGGGGATACGCTGTCCTCCTCCTTGCTGCCAGGCCTCATCTCCGTATCAACTGGCCTGAGGCCCAAGAGCTCTCAGGCTCAGAATTCTAAAAGCCCTTCCCTAAACTGCCAACCCCAGGATTCCATAGAATCTTCACAGCCAGCCACACAGCCAATCATATGAGGTCTTTGCCTGCCTGACACAGACAAACAGACAAACTCGCAAACTTTAACTTTTATATAGTAGATTACCGCCTACAATGGGATAAGAACCCCTTTTTCTAATTCATGCCTAAATAGATGGATTTTACTATTTATTTAAGTATTTCTGCTAGAGCTTTGCTTTGAAAACTTGTGCATTAAAATAGCAGCTTTTAAAAAAAATCAAGTTTCTTACACAGCTTTGAATATTCTTTTCTGTCTTTCCACCTCTTAGTCAAGAAGAAGTACTAAGAGAGTCAAAGGCACCAAGAAAGCTTGGTAAGATGTACACAGTATATTGAAGTTCTTCGTAATGTTTAGGCTGGCTTCTGTTCAATGATGATTTTAAACCTATATGATTATCTGAGGGTATGTCCTGTTGAACTCAGTATATGGACAAAAGGAACATTAAGAAATAAATTTGAAATAAATCACATCGACAACTAATTATTATTGAAATCTCAGAAAGCAAACTCAACCCATATTAGAACCATAGAATCATAGAGTTAAAAAGGACTACAAGGGCCATCTAATCCACCCTTTGCCATGTGGATACATGCAATAAACCAGATAGCCATCCAGCCTTTGTTTAAACCACCCTAGTTTCTTTAGGCACTTTCCATACTTCTTCCTCATTTGAATTGTTTGCAACTTTGCCTTCAGTATCTCACTGTTAAGAAACCCTTCAGAGCATTTCTGACCTTGGGATCTCACCTCTTATTTTTCTAAGCTCAACAAAATCAGCTTTCTTAAAGTCTAGAATACATGTCTGATTGCCGGTGGAATCCCTCAGGGTTCAATGCAGTCCTGAAACTGGCAGAAGAAGTCATCTGCAGTTTTGGGGTTTGGTGTTACCAGCCTGCTGAATACCCGACTCTCTCTCTCTTTTCCACCTAACTTCAGGGAAACTGTTCCTGTTCCTGTTGCAGTCAGTAATGGACTGGATGAGGATGAACTTAATCCAGACAAGACAAAGGTGCCCCTAGTCACTCATAAGGCAGTCATTAGGGAATAGGAATTCAACCCTGTGCTGAATGGGGTTATATTCCCCCTGAAAGCACAGGTTCACAGCTTGGGTGTACTGCTGGGCTCAGATCAGAGGCCGGATCCCAGGTTTTGGCAGTGACCAGGTGCCTGTTTACACAGTTAAAACTAGTGTGCCAGCTGCACCCATTCTTTGAGAATTCAGATCTGGCTATGACGACATATATCTTGATTACATCTTGTTTGGCTGACTGTAACACACATTAAGGGCTCATAAGGGCTGCCTTTGGAAACTGTTCAGAAAACTTCATCGGGTTCAAAATGCAGCAGGCAGGCTTTTGACTGGAGCTGGTACACGGATCACAAAATTCCCCTATTGAAACAACTTCACTGGCTGCAAGTCAATTTCTGGGTAGAATTCATAGTGCTGCTCGTGACATTTAAAGCCTACACAGTTTGTGTCTAGGCTGTCTGAATGACTGTATCTCTCCATATGAATTGGCCTGTGCTCTAAGTTCTTCAGGAGAGGGCTTTCTCTTAGTAATGTCCCCTTCAGTGCTGCAGCTGATGAGGCCATAGGAAAGAACTTTCTCAGTGACTGCATCTAGACTGTGGAACTCGCTTCCACAGGAGGCTTTCTTTTTTGTTGGCAGGAGATGGAGGCCCTCGTGGCTCCCTGTGAGCTTCCTAGACTGTCCCTCTGGCCACAGTTGGAGACAGGTTTCAGGGAAAGCTGCTGTACCCTTGGCCTCCTCTAGTGAGGTGGATTGTTTGAGCGTCTTACATTTCTTGGCCTTTTCCTACCCCATTGCAATTTCCTGGAACAAGAAGCCAAAGAAGAAGAAAAGACCCCCTCCCCAGAGAAGCTTCCTTCCTCACAGGTAAGAAAGGAGAATTTCTCTCATTACAGTGGGGATTACAATTTTAAATATTTCTTTAGGTTAAAAAAATGGTGTTTGCAACAGAAAACTACCTCAAGAAGCAGGTTGGGCTAGACTCCTGGGATATTAGTCTGTTTTGTTGTTAAACAGCCACACTAATAATAGCTGATAACACAAGGATCCTCGGATTGTACAGTACGACCCCCGTATCCACGGGGATTGGTTCCGGGGCCCTCCGCAGATATGGAAATCTGCAGATAGTACTGAACTCGATTGCGGTGGGCCCTGGGCTTGCGGCTGGAGGTGGGAAAACAGCAGGGAACACAATCCTGCACTGCCCACTGTTTTCTCGCCAGGCACTGTGGCTGCTTTCAACTGCGTATTATGAATCCGCAAATCTGGGGTTGTACTGTGAAGTTAATTTATATCTGTACTAGGAAAAGGATCTTTTTCTCTGTTAGTGCCCACATTATTGGAATAAAATTCTGCTGTTCATTCAGCTATTTCTGTTATGCCTTGTCTTTGAATGGGAAACAATTGAGGAGAATATAAAAAAAAATCTCACCCATATTTTCCATTTTCCTCCTCATTGTTCCACCAGTTAGGCTGGAGGTGGTACAGAGAGAAGGTGAAGGCATCAGGATTGCTTGGTAAGATGCACAGACTGAGAATGGCATAGGATTGGGTATCTCCTTTTTATTTGTTTGTTTCTTGTGTACTCTTGTGCTAAATACATTTTGGACACCGCTCAGTTTAGTCTGAATATATGCTAGTATTCCATTGCATATTTTCTGGCTATTTTGGTTTCCACTGCATTGAGAGCATTTTGCAAATCAAAAATTAATATGCCTTTACCTGACCCTGCCAGAAATTATAAAGCTTTATCTCAGATCCAGAATCACTACATGAGCTCTCTGTTCCCATCCTACCCACCTGCAGCTGACCAATGCCCACTGGCTATTCAGATTCCAATTTTCCCTTGAAGCTCATGTGATTGCCTTACCCTAATTATATCCTCTTAGCCAGAAATACCACACAGGATTGTAGTGAGGATAAAAATGTATTTTTGTGTGTGAATGAGTACAGAGTGAGGTACATGTGTACTTTTAACTCCAGCAGATAAATAGAATGACATTACAGTTAAAATAGATATAGTAGGGGGAAAATAAGGTATCTTTTAAAAAAATGGTCTCTGCTGGGCTCATAGGGTCTTGCAGAGAAGCAACATGGAGCCAGAATAGGCGGCACATTTCAAAAGGCAAAGAGCAAAAAACGGTGTGTAATTGGGGAATGAAAATACACGCGAACAGCCTTTAGTATATTGAAAGGAAAGGTGTCCATTAAGTGATACAGATTAAATCAATTGCATAACAGGGCAAATGCATGTGAATCTGAATTTCAGAAGAAAGGCAGACTTTAGGGGGATATAGGGTGCAAGTGGAATCTGGAGAAAGGCAAAGAAAACGAAGACATTTTTATTTCAGTGGGCGTTCAAATTTGTCTTCAAATGGGGACCAATTGAGGAGAATGTAAAAAAAAAAATCTCATCCATATCTTGCATTTTCCTTCTTATTTTTCCACCAGTTAGGGAGGAGGTGGTACAGAGAGAAGGCAAAGGCATCAGGATTGTGTGGTAAGATGCACAGACTGAGAATGGCATAGGATTGGTTATCTCCTATTTATTTTATTTATCAAATTTGTGTTTCAACTTTTGTATCTTATGATTTTTTAACTATGTTTCCTTTTTTAAATAGTCCTGTAATCTACTTTGAGTCCTTCTGAGGAAAAAGGCAGGATACAAATAAAGGTAACAACAACAACAAGGAGAGTTTTCCACAATCCTATGTGCCGTGGAAAGAGGCAGCTCTTTCAAGACGTTTTGCCAGAAGAGCAATGCAAGGGCCTAGACGGTCACTTGTAGCCTTGACCATTTCCGTACTAGCCTGTTATAGTGTTATTATTCCACTTTCAACATCCTATGGAATCCTGGGGTTTGCAGTTTAGGGAGGGTCTCAACTGCAAACCCCAGGGTTCCATAGGATATTGAAAGTGGAATAATAGCACTATAACAGGCTAGTGTGGAAATGGCTCTTGTTTGCAGGCCACAGGAAGCACCATGTTCTTTTTTTGGCACACTGCCTTCTTCCCAAGAGCCTCTGTGCCAGTGACGTATTTAAGTCTTTAAGTCAAGTCTCAAGTCTCTACCTTTAAGTCCTTGAAGACACTTTAATGTCAAGTCTCAAGTCTGGGAGCCAACTTTATACCCCACCCTCTATTTCAGAATTTTTGGAGAGAGTCAAGTAAAGTCAGTTTTAACAATTTAACCAGGGTCAGCCCTCCACATTTGCAATTTTACTATCAGCAGCTTCGGAAGTGGGGAATAGGATTCTTCTTACTTCCCATTTCCAAAGCTGGAGACTTTTTCAGAAGTGGAGAATAGGATCTTTCTTACTCCCCACTAATGAAGCTTCAAAAGCTTTAGAAGGAAGGAAGGATCCTTCTTCCTCAAGCCTGTTGCCTAACATATTTGCTGTGCCCCTCTGAGAAATGCACCCTGCACTCTGCAGATGACTCTTGTCTTCTGCTTTTAGGAAATGCTTTAGAAGGCTCCTCCGGGGACAGGCTGCTGAGCAGACCTCAAGCACACCTCAAGCCCATTGCCTAACTCATTTGCTGTTCCCCTCAGAAATGTGCCCACACTTTGGACTTGAGACAGATTGTCATGTGACCAGTAGGCAAAAAAGGGATGAAAGCGTTGTTCAAAATCATAAGGTTTCTGGATGAATGTGTTACGTTACTGAACCAAGGGCAGCAAGTCAGTCACTAAAAATATATGAGTCTCCAGTGGAGTTGAATCAGTGCATCATTTATTGCCGAGTCCAGTCTGAATCACTGAAGTGACTTAAGTCCGACTTGAGTCCGAGTCAGTCGGCTGTAGTCTGTGTCACTGGTCTGTGCTTTTTTTTCCCAGCCTAGGAAGGAGCAGCCGATCAGCAATCAAGGGAGACGGACTCTCTGGACAATAACATTGAAGCCTTGGATGGGCCTCTGTTACCCTGATTTCTGGGGGTCCCGGGAGGGACACCTAAGTGCACTCCAAATATTACAAAGTTGGGAATTAGCAAGGAGCACAAGCTAGCACTGTGAGAGGCAGGGCAACGTAGCGAAATCTTTTACCCAACATCTACAGAGTCAGGCCGAGTCAAGGAGCAAACAGAAGTATATAATAATAATTGTTTTTATTGATATACAGTTGAACACATGTATGCAACACACTCACACAGAGAACTATAGAAATAAAGGTTGGGGTGGGATAGAGGGTTTTTAAGAGGGGGTTTTGTATGGAAAATACTGCACCTGTCCTGAAGCCCAGAGAGTCTGAGGAAAAAGGTCCGTTGAAGTAGAGATCTCAGCATGGGAGCTGAGGGGAAGGTTCGCCGAACGAAGCAACGGCAAGGCGGGATGGAAGCCAAGAGCGATCCAAGGAAGCGCTCAAAGTCAGGGGGTCTTATAGGGGAAAATGTGGCCGCAGGCTAGTCCATTCTCGGGGATAACAATGAGTTTCGGGCTGGAGACAAAGCCTCCGAAAGGTCAGTATTTTACATGATTGAGTTAAGACAGAATTGTCAATAGAGCAGCCAGTATGCAAACGCAGACTGCTTGACAATTGAGTATTCGGCTCGTCAAGCTGCCTACGGGGGGCAGAGAGTCCTTTGTAAGTAGCGTGCATACATAATGTACTTGCCTTGAGGTCTCCTAAAGCAGCAGTCTGGCTATTTCTGGCCTGCCTGGATTTGTTTGGAATATTTCAGCGATTTGCGGCTGGGCCTGTATGTGTGCTTGTCTGGGGGCCTCACAAACACGTGGAGAGGAACAGGTAAAGAAGGCCAAATTATTGATATCAAATGATATCTAATATCCTACAAGCTCAAGCTAGGAAACTGCAGTAACACCTCAGTCAGGGCCCCCGCAGGGAGTGGATATTTGGCCCCTTTCCTCTCCTATTTGGGTTAGACATCCTTCCCACCGACCCTCCACTTATGCCATGCTTGATCTCTTTGCTTTCTTTCTGTCCCAACTTTGGGGATGTGTCATCGGACAAGATCCCTTTTGGGGGGCCAGGGGGACAGGTCTGGGGGCCCTTCATTTTCTGATGATGCTCCCCTCAAGGGACAGTGGGGGTATAGGCATAGGGGGCAAGGCCCTGTCTCTCTCCCAGGTGGCAGGAAAATGGCAGGGGCCGTGCGGTTGAGTGGCGTCCTCAACTGTCTCTCCATAGTTGCCCCTCGGCATTTGGTGCAGCACTTTTCATAGAATCATAGAAATGTAGAGTTGGAAGAGACCACACGGGCAGTCCAGTCCAACCCCCTGCTATTTTGTTATTCAGGCCCTAGATTTGGGCCTTGTGCCAGAGCAGTGCCAAACTCTGCAACAAGAACATTGAGGCCTTTTTACTCCCAGCCAAAATATTATGTGTGCCTTCAGTGCTGCTTCAGTGCTTTCTTAATACTAAGATTTATTTTGCTGCTGTTTGCAATTGAGCTAGCTTTGAGTGCGGGTGACCGCATGCATATGATAGACCCCCAGGAGCGCCCACAGCCCAGCTCATCTGTTCTGAAACTGACCCATGAGAGATAAGGCCTTTCCACACTACACTGTTATAGTGCTATTATATAGTGGACGTGCAGTTTTGGGTCAGCCCAGATGACCTTTGGGTGTGAGGGAAAAGCAGTTGAGAAAAGCAGTTAATTTTCCCTGCAATTGAAGTGACTCTGTGTTTGAAAGAAGAACAATAGGACACTGTGAAATAGTGGAGGATGAAATACTTCCTTTACTTTGCAACATTTGTAAGATTACGCTGGAGAATGGTGGGAACCATTGTATGTGTCAATTTCTTTCCTTGAACATGTGATGTATTTGCAATGGAGATATATAAATTGCTTTGAATGTAAAGAGGCGGGGCTCAGACTTTTGAGAATTATCTCACTGAGACATTGTGCACAATAAATCTTTTTTCTAAACCATGGGTCTCTATCTCAGTTTTGCTACATATTTTGGGGGCTCTGGTCCGGGATAGACGGGCTTTTTGCCCTCTTGAAGCGGCAGCTGTTTCCTCTGGCATTTGTACACCATTGATAAGGACCTTGGGTACCCCCGATTCTTTTATCGGACGGTCCTCCTCTTGGGGTTGTGAAGGCCAGGGGAGTGGATGCCAGCTAAAGAACCCAGGAATGGTTTGGAAAATTGACAGAGCACAGCCACAGAACAGAGCCATAGGTAAGTGTGTCAAGGGCCTTCCCCTAAAGTGTGGAACACTGGGAAGAAAAGGGGCTTGATCACCCCCTATAATGGGTCTGCCCTAATAGATGGCTCTAGCTGGGAGGGGCCATTGAAGCCACAGATTCCTTAGACACACACACAGGACAGGTGAGGGGTTGTGTTCACTGAGTGAACGGTGTGTGCGTGTAAAAATGACTGAAAATGTTGCAGTTCTCATTTGCAGACCATTGAGTGTCCGGCTGCATGAGTCAGCATGTGTGAAAGTTGTCTACCTCATTGTTTCGAGCTGTTGGGGACCCCCCTCACCCCCAGTTCACCCCCCTCCCCTACTGTGTGTTGTCGTTTTGGGAGGAATTTGGGTGGAGGGAGGCAGTTGACAGACTCTGCTTCAATGTATGTTGAGAAAAAAAACTCCAAGAAAGCCCCCCCCCCTTTTCCTGTGTCTTTATGTATGGTTTAAGGTCAGATAATGTTTTATGTGTGTAAGGAAAATTCCAGGGGAAAAAAAGTGGTTTCACCTCTCTGTTCACAATTGTTTTTCGGTGCTTGAAGCCATCTCCCCACGGCCTCTCCTCCTCAGGCTCTCAGATTTAACCCTATAGTTGCTGTTTTTGGGCTAGAACAGTGGTTCTCAACCTGTGGGTCCCCAGATGTTCATGGACTTCAGCTCCCAGAAGCCCTGAGCATTGACCATAGTGGCTGGGGCTTCTGGGAGCTGAAGTCCACGAACATCTGGGGACCCACAGGTTGAGAACCACTGGGCTAGAAGTTCATTCAGCCAAGAGACTAGCAGAAATTAAGTCAGTATGTTAATGAGGAAACAGACCTTAGATGTCAATGAGAAATAGTGAGAAGACAATGCAAAATTAGACTCTTCCTTCTGAGCTTTAAGTAAATGCACACAAAACTTTGGAAATGCCAGAAATCCCCTCGCCCCCCCCCTGATGAAAGGAGAAATAGAAAAAACCTTGAAAGACAGTGCTACCTCCTCCTCTTCCCCCCTTGAGACGGAGGCAGTGAGAAGTGGGAGTTTGAATCCAAGAAACTTCAGTCATCCCTTCAGCCGCTCCATTTCCCGGAGATATTATGTACAGAAAGGACAAGGAAAAAAGGAAAGAAAAGTCAAAGAATGTTGATTATTGAGATTAAAGTAATGGGAAAAGTAAAGGTGGTTTAAGGCATGTTGAAGAAAGTCTGTGAGTAGGATGTGGGAAAGAGAATGTTAAAAAGGTGGGGGGCTGCTTCAGGGTGAGTTCACGCAGCATGAGAAGTGAGGATGTTTAGGCTTTCTTTTGGGATGATAGAGAGTACAGTGGATTCGGAACCTGTGAGCCTTGCCCGAACAGCAGTAACAACAGCAATAACAACAATAAAAAGGTGTGCTTAACATTCCCAGTAAAAAGAAAAACTTAAAGGGAAAGAGGTATGGATAAGCAACTGATGAACACTGCAAAACTTTTGGTAATTGAAAATTGGTTGTTTAACTGTCTTTCCTTGTAAGACACTGATGCAACTCTTGTTCTTGTCTCTTATCCCTGCGGCCCCTCCCCTCCCTAAAAGCTCTAAGGTTTAGGTTAACCCTTGAGCAAACTAGGGAGAAACTAGGGAAAGAGAGTAGTGAGGAAGATTCCTGTTTCCAATAAACTGGCAAACTCCTTAAGCCAGGAGGCTTGGCAAAATAAGAATACTGTTAGTTTGTAAATGAGAAAACAAACTTTTAGACCAGGCTGAAGGGAGTGCAAGGCACTGAAAGGGCACAACACAATACAAGATTAAAAATCATCCCACCCCAGTCTGATTTCTTAGTAAGACTCTCTCATGTCTTAAAAAAAGGGAAGAAAGGAAATTCTGCCTCAGTGAAGATTTAATGGGCTGGCAATTTGCAACTTCCATTCATTTACGCCCCCCCCCTCTTCTTCTATGCTGAAGAAAGCCTGCTCTTGGAAAGTTACCAAACAGAAAGAGAGGGGATTTTAGACATGGATGATTTTTGGGTTTTTTTTTCTCCCCTCTTGGAAGAGATAGAATTTTAAAAGGCACACTTTGTCTGAATACGCTTCCAGTGGTGCCTCTTCAGGAAAACAGCCAGACCCTCCCACCTCCAAAGGAACCTGCAAGAGTGAGAGCCCCTACCTGTATTTGCATGAAAGAGAGGAGACTGAGACTGGGAGAAGCAATGGCTGCAGCGGTTTTTCCCCGCCCCAGCCGGGATGCTGGCTAAGAAGGCTAGGAAAGTGACTGGGGGAGAATGGAAGTGGCGGCAGATGCAGCCGAGGCTGGGCGAGACGGAAAGGGAATAGAAGGCATGCCCCCCCCCGCAAGTGGCAGAGAAGAGTAAGAAGGCAGGGGGGAGCCAAGAAGCCCAAGAGGCGAGAGCAGCAGAGGCAGAGAGCATGAAGGCACCATGGCCCCCTCCTTTGATGGTAGCGAGAGTGACGGAGCTGAAAACCAAGGCAGCGATGGCATGTGAGGAGTGTAATGGGATAAGCAGCAGGAGGGCGGAGCTGGCAAGGGACAGCAGCCGAAGCAGAAGCAGAGGAGGCTACCCCCATCCTGCTCTCATTCCCAACTTGTCAGACCCAGAAGGGGGGATCCACCCCCCCTCTTTCTTAGTTCATTTGATGTTTAGGACTTTAGAATTGGACAGAAGAGAAAAAAGGGCCAAAAGACTGATGCTAAAAGTCCAGCAGCAGCAGCAGCAGAAATCTAAATGGCTGAGACAAGGGCTGGCTCTGTATGAAGCAAAGCGACTGACAGGAAAAGACAGGTGAACAGGGACGGCTGGGCATGGAAAAGGCCGGCAATGCAGCGTGGGGGTTCCAGATGTAAAGACCCCACCACACCACGTGGATGTCCCTGGCCTCCAGGAAGAGGCAGCCAGCACCCAGGAGCTAGTAGAGGAAAGAGAGAGGTGGAGGAATTGTACTTGGAGAACGGCTCTAGTAGCAAATTGCTGAGAGATTTGCAAAGCAGCAAGCTTCTGTACCAGCTTCAAAGAAGGCACTGAAAGGAGAGAGAAGCAGAGGCTGTAAAGGTGTCTGTGGCCAGCTGACAAGGGCAGACTGAGGAAAAAGTTTTGTCCCTCATCCCTCAGACAGAGAAGGGCAAAGGCCTAAAGCTGTGATGTTCTGGAAGAAGTTGGCAGCAAGAGCAAGAAGAACACAGGAAAAGGTGGAGTCCTAGATGCAAGGCAGTCCAAATTGCCCCCCACCAGTTCCCGATAGAGCGGCAATTGGTAAGGCTCCCTGGCCCAGCCCCAGCAGGCTAAAGTACAAGCAAGCTGGCAGAAGAGGTGATGGCGCACCTCTGAGCTGGGAGGGAGAAGGTAATGGGGCACTTCTGAGAGGCGATAGAGCGCCCCTCCAGGCTGAAAGTGGAACTGCAGCTGCAGGACTCTGACTGAAAGGACGGAGGACAGAGAGAAAGGGACAGTTGAAGGCTGTGAGACAGCCAGGAGACCAACGTCAGCCCCAAAGAAGCCCACACACCGTATGGGCTCAAACAACAGACCTGCATTTGTCCACAAGATCATCGAAGATTAAACCACTGTTCTAGGAATCACCTGGAGGAGTTACATTGTACCTGCAGACCTCAGAACTCAAGAAAAGTGGAGAAGATGAAACAAAATCCTGAAGACACAGTAGTTCAACATGTAAGGCCCAGATAACAGCCCTGGCTATGTCTTTGGACTGGATGCCACCACAGGGCAAGTGGCATGATACCACCATCTTCCTAAGCCCAATTTACAGAAACTTTTCACTTTTATTCCATGTGCAGCCCACAACAGAGAAACCAGGAGTGTTTTTGTTCTTCCCAGAGCCCCATTATGATAAGGCATAGGATAAGGTGCACATCTCACAGAACCATAAGGTTGTCCCCCTTTTAGCCAAAGTATGAAGCCATTTTGGGTGGATTAAGGAGAGGCACAAAGGAATTAGGAAACATAACTCTACAGGAAGGAGTTAGTGCATTAGGGAAAACAAGGGAGAAAATGTTAAGACAGGGGTTCCCTTTCCTACAGGCACACCCCTTCCAACCAGGAGATATGGGTGAAGGAC
Organism: Iguana delicatissima; assembly: GCA_948472985.1. Lineage (NCBI taxonomy): Eukaryota > Metazoa > Chordata > Lepidosauria > Squamata > Iguanidae > Iguana > Iguana delicatissima. The sequence continues at coordinate 824,498 of CAOKZL010000851.1, forward strand.
TGAGGGCAACTTGGCCATGGGTGGAAGAGACCCTATCAGGTAGTGGTGACAACTCCCACTGTAGTAAAGGTGGCCAGGATGAAGCCTTGGGTGTATAACACTAAGGCCCTTTCCACACGGGGGAAAAACACAGGGTAACACAGGGTAGGACGACCTCACCCGGAGGTCGTCTACACCGTGGGGTGCACTAGGGCGGTTAGAAATGTGGAGGTTCCCCACCTCAAACCGCCCTCGCGCAGCCGCGGGGGTGGCACCACGTGTTTTATAAAGACCACATTTCATGTGGTCTTTATGAAACACACGTGCACTAGCCCGTCGCAGTGCCCTGTGGGGAATTGCAGGAGTGCGCAAGCGCATCCCTGCAGAGCTGCCCGGGGGTGGGCTTCTGGCTGGCGCACTTCTCCGATTGGCGGAGACTGCCGGAAGCCGCCAGCCACCATTTTGGGTGCCGCTGGGCACCGCCAGACGCCGCCGGACACCGGTGCCGTGTAGAGCAGTGAACGCGTGCTGCTCCCTGCGGCAACGGATCGAGGTAAGCTCCGTTCCCGCGTGTGCTGCCCCGTTTCCCCGCATTTCACGCCACCTCGTGTGGAAAGGGCCTAAGGCTCACTTTGACTGGACTGTTGCTCCAAACATAGGGCAACCTCTGAAGCTGAAAATCATCAGAAAGCATTAAGAAGATCAAGACTAAGCCTTGCTGGTGCCTGCATACCTGGAAGACAGGCACCCCAACGCACGGCTAGATCTCCACTTGGAAAGGAAAGAAGAATTGGGACTGATCCCTACAGCAGTGCTACCTGGGAAGTGCTGTCCTGCGTACGGTCAGATCCTGAATGTGGGAGACAATAATATGGGTTGTGGCAGGCATAGGAGGGGCAGGAAGCCTGGCCTACCTATTTTATCAGTACAGACGGATGTTTAGTGGGATTGGAAGATATGTGTATATGGCAACTGTTGGTGATGATGAGGCTAATGCAGAACAAGGGAGGCTGGGAGGTGAAACAATTCCACCAACTAGTCAATCAGATCATGAACACCTTGAATGTCAATAATGGCTGGGTATGTACTCATGGGCTAAGCTAGGAGACTATCCCCACTGAAATGTAAAGTTTGAAATCCCTAAATCTCTACAGGCATATCCAGGAAAATATCCCAATGTTGACTTCTTCTTTAGTTATAGGAACGGTTTCATTGAGTTATATGAGAATAAGAGGGGCTAGTCCTCCTTAAATGAGTTCTAGAAAATAACCAACTTTTACAAAGGTAAATGGGTATATGGTTTATCTTCTGAGATGAATTGGTTTGGCTACTGAGGGTATCACCTTTCACCCAGTACACAAACCAATATAGTTTGGCTGGGCAAGAATGAAAAGAGTTTATAATGAAAGCAATGGGTATGATTCTGACAACACATATCTGAGAGGTTGGGAGTCACCATGATCCCCATGGAAGGAGTTGCTTTTCATGTAAGGCAGATGTGTTGTTGGCTGTCAGCCCAGCATGAAATAGGTTTAGACCAGTGGTTCTCAACCTGTGGGTCCCCAGATGTTTGTGGACTTCAGCTCCCAGAAGCCCCAGCCACTATGGTCAATGCTCAGGGCTTCTGGGAGCTGAAGTCCAAAAACATCTGGGGACCCACAGGTTGAGAACCACTGGTTTAGACTATCTCTTCAGTTGTAAAGGGGTTCTGTGTATTTGGTTAAATACAACCTGTTGTCATTATGTAAATGAGTTTAAATGTAAAAAGGGAAAATGCACTCTGAAGTATTCAATATTAGAAAATTATTCTTGTAGTCTGCAGGCATGTGGACATGATTATCTGGTTCCCTAAGTAGGCATGGGTAAAGGCATTGCTTGTAGAATTGCTTTGTACATAAATAATGGTCTTCCTAAATCTGCTTGTCAATACTCTGCATGTTAAAGTATTCCCAAACTGTAATGATTAGAGTAATAGAGAAGGCTGCTGTATATGTTTTGATGGCACAATTGAAATAGATATGCTTGAACTGCTAGTGAATTCAGCATAAAGGGGGGAATATAGTGGACGTGCAGTTTCGGGTCAGCCCAGATGACCTCTGGGTGGCTGAGAAAAGTGGCTGAGAAAAGCAGTTAATTTTCCCTGCAATAGAAGTGACTCTGTGTTTGAAAGAAGAACAATAGGACACTGTGAAATAGAATGTTAGGGAGCATGAAATGTGCCTCGCTATGCTTTGCAACATTTGTAAGATTATGCAGGAGGATGATGAGAACTATTGTTTGTGTCAATTTCCTTTCTTGAACATGTGATGTATTTGCACTGGAGCTGTATAAATTGCTTTGAATGTAAAGAGGTGGGGCTCAGACTTTTGAGAATTATCTCACTGAGACATTGTGCACAATAAATCTTTTTTCTAAACCGTGGGTCTCTATCTCAGTTCCACTACAGTTTCTTTATGGGCTTGATGAAGCTAGAGGGCTACTGCTGGTAATGCTGAAGCCATTTCATGTGGTGCTCTAGACGGAGAGCTTCTTAAAGTGGGGGGAGCAAGGTGTGAGTGGCAAGACCCAGGGCAGGCAACGTGGGTGCCGGTATTTTCCATTTAGTGTTTTCAGACCACGGATAACTGAAACCACGGAAAGTGAGCTTGTGGATAAGGGGGAATCCCTGTATATCTTTCAGCAGAAAAAGATGGCTCCCCCACAAGAATAACCAACCTAAGATGCCATGTGTTGCACAGCACACTTAAGATTCCACCAGTGGAAAAACAGTGCCACTGAAGGTTTAGTTTCCTTCTTGAAATTGAAGGGCTGGGAAAGAATCAGTGCTGTACTGCAACCTTGAACAAAATGTAGCTCTTTAAATGTTGGTGGGCTGACACACTAGTTAGTCCCTTGCCCTACAGAGCCACCCCTTTTGTGCAGCCTCAGATGAAGGGCTTTGCAACTTGGCAGAGTTGTGAAGGAAAAGAAACCCTGAAAGTATGGCGTATGGTGGAGTCTCCTCCTTCTTTGCAGGTTTTTAAGCAGAGGCTGGATGGCCATCTGTCCAAGGGAGGACTTTGATGGAGGTTCCTGTATGGCAGAGTGGGGTGGGACTGGATGGCCCCGGAGGTCTCTCCCAACTCTATTATTCTGTGATTCTACCTCAGGGTAGGATAGACACACTGATCCATCACGCCCAAAACAGCCTTGGAGCAATATGACAGCTGAAGGATTGTAATGGAAGAATTAATGTGGAAAGGCTGGAACTCACTTGTTTATTAATTTATCAATTTAAAATATGGGCTACCGCTAGGCAAACCTACCATGGGGTTTACTGGGGCTGAGAGTGTGTAACATGCCTGTCGTCACCCTGTGCGTTTTGACGGCTGAGCAGGGAGTTGAGCCCTTGCAGTTTAACACACAAACCACTACACCACCCTGTTGGTAATGAGAGTTTCCCAGGGTGTTAGCCCTATTGGGAAATTCTATGGAAACTAAAACTGTCAGGATTCAGCCTCCTTTTAGCAGAGTAGCAGAAGAAGCATGTCTAAATTTGTGCATGGCTTTTCTGATCTCAAACTGACTGAAGAAATAAAACAAATGCAGGCAGCTTCAGATTACAAACTTTGAAAAGTTTACTAATGGCTTCTACATTTACATATGTATTGGAGAGCCTACAACCTAACTAGCTAATGAATAGCAGTAGCTTCGGTCTTAACTCACCATCTTCTGATGGAGATGTGAAGCATGGTCAGAGAGGAGGAAGAGGAAGCAAAAATGGAGGAGGAGAGAGAGAGCTGAGAGGGGTCTCATTCTTTTATAAGACCGATGACCCAAGCAACTGTCCTGGGTCACATGATCTGATCACCTGAACACCAAAGGTATTTATGATCATGCATTTAAATGACAGAAAGGCAAATGGTGGAGCTTTGGCATGCAAAAGAGAAAGGTAGCCCTATGCTAGCTATGCCCACTTGCTCTAAGAACAAGATGGGGGGGAAAGAGAATGCTGGAATTTTCCCAACACACACTGGTTGTCGTAAAATATTTATATCCTGCCCTGCATCAGGAGATCCCAGGACAACTTACAATAGCGTTGAACCGGCTAAATGCAGTAAGCTGGTTTAAATAAGCTAAAAATACAGTAAACAATGTCGTGAGTTAAAAGCACTATTTAAAAATGTAGAAGTTTTTTAGAACTATAGGTAGCATAGCAATCCTCCCTGCTCTCCCTCTGTGCTGGCAGGCAAAACATTTCTGTTTAAACAGGCATTGACGTAGGCCAGGTGGCTTTATTTATTAACTGTCGTAAATCGAATATTGTTTCAAGTGTTTTATGGTTTTATATTCTTTTAATGTTTTGTAACTGTTTTAACTGTTTTTAATGTGTTTTATCTTCTTTTCTAAAATGTGTTTTAACGTGTATGTATTGTTGGAAGCTGCCTTGGGTCCCAATTCTGGGAGAAAGGCGACCTACAAATCTACTACATAAAAGTCAACGTTTGTCTGTCAGGCAGGCAAAGACTTCATGTGATTGGCTGTGTGAGGCGAAAACCTCATATGATTGACTGGCTGTGAAGATTCTGTGGAATCCTGGGGTTGGCAGTTCAGAGAGCGGCCTTTAGTATTCTCAGCCGGAGAGCTCAAGCTGGTTGCTGTGGAGACAAGGCCTACCAGCAAGGAGGAGGAGGGCAGTGTATTCCCTCAGAAATTCAACCTCTGTATGTTAATAACTCTGAGTACAGATTGTATTGGGGAATATGGGGAAAAGTTACAGGTACAGGAGTAGGCCAGTTGCTATGGAGATGAGGTCTAGCAGCAAGGAGGAGAAGGGCAGTGTATTCCCATAAAAACACAACCTCCAACACAGATTGAATTGGAGAATATGTGGAAAAGTTACAGGCACTGGACAAGACAGTTTGGGAAATTAGAGACATGGGATCTCAGATCTGTGTATTTCAAGCACATCTAATTCCTAAGGTGAGGTAAGGTAATTCCTAAGGTATTTCTAACAACTATTACCTATGAGAAAATAAAATCCCGGGCAATGCCAGGTAAATACGCTAGTACAATAAATAAATAAATACACATGGGGAGAGGTGCTCCCTCGAGCATTGGAGCCCCAAGGCCGACTTCCCCCAAACTGCCCCATGTTCTTCCAAATGGAAAGAACAAATTCAGAAGTGGTTAGAATTCCATCTTTGATTTTGGGGAGAAAAAGCAGGTATTTATGATGTTAAGATGTGTATGTAACTTATCTAAATGGTGAGCTGCCATCCCAGGAAGTTTGGGGCCAAGAAGCTGCAGTCAAGTCTTACAAAAACAATCTTAGGCTGGGTGGATAAACTGCATGGATAGGGTGGGTCTACTCGAGCTGAGACTAACATGTGGCAAAATCCCATCTAGTCAATGTGTTTGCTCTCTAGCTGGGGCTGAAAAGGAGAAAAATCTCATTGATTCAGGGGTCTCGCTAGAAGGGAAGAACCAGTGTAGTGCAGTGGTCTGAGTGCTGGATTTGAATCCTCACTTGGCTGTGGGAACCCGCTAGGTGACACTCTCTCAGCCTCAGAGGAAGGCGTTAGTGACGAATCTTCTCTGAACAAATTTTGTCAAGTAAACCTCACGATAGGTTCACCTTAGGGTTGGTATAAGCTGGGCAGGACTTGAAGACACCACACAACAACAAACAGCAGAGGGGACAGTTGTGTTCTTTCAAGTCACCTCTACTTTATGGTGGCCATAAGGCAAAGCTATTTTTTTTTCTTGGCCAGATGTCTTCACAAGGAGGTTTGTCCTTGCCTTCCTCTGGGGCTGAGAGTGTGGCTTGCCCAAGGTTACCCACTGGGTTTCCACGACGAAGCATAGATTTGAACCCTGGTCAAATTTCCGCACTACCTGGATGTTTAGCTTGGAGAAGAGAAAGTGAAGAGGGGACATGAGAGCCATATTTAAATATCTGAAGGGATGTCATGGAGAAGATGGAGCAACCTTGTTTTCTGCTGCTCCAGAGACTAGGATCATTTCCGCACTGCAATTTTATAGTGCTTTTATTCCACTTTCAACCTCCTGGGGAATCCTGAGGTTTGTGGTTGAGGGAAGGGCATTCAGAATTCTCAGCCAGAGAGCTCTTTGGCCTCAGTAAACTACAAATCCCAGAATTCCACAGGATGTTAAAAGTGGAATCATAGTACTATAACAGCATGGTGCGGAAATGGTCCAGGCAAACACCAATTAATCAATGGGTCAGCTTTCGAGGGGACTGACATGTAGGTCAACCCCATTGACTTTGCAGATCTGCTGAGGGAACCGGCACATGTGCAAATCCAGTTTTGACAGATGAGTTTCAGTTTGTTCAGGATCATGATGTGGGCAACTCGCTTGGAGAGGCGAGGCCAACCCATCCTGCTTGAACAGAGTTCAGGTGTCCAGAGTCCTTGGGTTGTAGTTAGAAGGAAGGCCCAGTTTCAGTAAGACTTGGAGTCAGTAGGAGGAAATATGGCGGGTCTTGAAAGCCATAGAAAGGAGCCAGAACTCTGAGATTGTCCATATCTGGCCACAGCAGGATCCCCAGTAGTAATTAATGACCCTGTCTTTCAGCTGTGTTCTCCTGGACCCATTGACTGCAACCTCATACGGCGGCTGAGGAGAAGAATCTAGACCAGTCGTTGGAGTCTCCTTTGCTTGACCGCCTTCAGGCATCTGCTGAGTATCTCCCACTGGCAAGTTTGCTTCTCTTTCCTCTTCCTCAGAAGTACCCTCGGAGTGGGGGAATGGCATCATCACTTGTCTGTTGGACTCGTGTTTCCCCTTGGTTTCTGAAAGCTTCCAGGGGAGGGCTGACCAATTGGTAGTGGAGACTCTAAACGCATTGCCACCCCTCTGAAATAAGCAATTGTAAAACCATTGTTGAAGAGACATTCAGGGGACCTATCCATCAGAGATGATTATCTGCATACTGAGGACTGGACAGTCACTCTAGACACCGGGGTACAAATCATAGAATCCTAGAGTTGGAAGAGACCCCTGGGGCCTCCAGTCCAACCCCCTTCTGCCACACAGGAAGACACCTCAAAGCCCTCCCTTGGACAGATGGCTATCCAGCCTCTGCTTAAGGAGGAGACTCCACCACACTCCATGGAGGCAGCAGCAGATTCCATGGCTGGACAGCTCTGACCATCAGGAAGTTCTTCCTGAGGTTCAAGTGGAATCTCCTTTCCTGCAGTTTGAATCCATTGCTCTGTGTCCTCGTCTCTGGAGCAGTGGAAAACAAGCTCACTCCCTCCTCAACATGACATCCCTTCAAATATTTCAACATGGCTATCATGTCCCCTCCTAACCTTCTCTTCTGCAGACTAAACATCCCCTAAGCCGCTCCTCATAGGGCATGGCTTCCAGACTCTTCGCCATTCTGGTCGCCCTCCTCTGGACCTGCTCCAGCTTGTCAATATCCTTCTTGAGATGAGGTACCCAGAACTGGACACAGGATTCCAGGTGAGGTCTAACCAAAGCAGAATAGAGTGGTACCATTACCTCCGTGATGTAGACACCATGGTCCTGTTGATGCAACCAAGAATCACATTGGCTTTCTTGGCTGCTGCATCACACTGCTGACTCATTTTCAGCTTGTGGTCCACCAAGACTCCTGGATCCCTTTCACACGGACTGTTGTCCAGCCACTTGTCCCCCATCCTATATTGGTGCATTCCACTTTTTCTGCCTAAGTGTACAACCTTACCTTTCTCCCTGTTGAGATTCATTTTGTTAGCTTTGGCCCAGCTCTCCAATCTGTCAAGGTCATTTTGAAATTTGATCCTGTCCTCTGGCAAATTAGCAACCCCTCCCAATTGGCTGTCATCTGCAAATTTGATCAGCCTGCCCTCTGCTCCTTCATCATGGTCATGGATGAAGATGCTGAATTGCCCTGGACTGAAATCACTTTTGTTACCTTGGCTGTGTTCCACTCTCAGCCTCTGTAAACCTTAGAAACACCCTACATCAGAAATGACTTGCAGACACACAACAACAACAACAGAAACAACAAGGATGTTGTAGTAGTCTGAGTGCTGGACTATTACTTTGGATACCAGGGTTTGAATCCTCACTTGGTGATGGAAACCCTTGGGCAAGTTACACTCAGCCCCTGGAAAACCCTGTGATAGCTTCGCCTTAGGGCTGTCATCAGTGGAGAAATAACATGAAGGCAAACAACAACAACAACTGTTCAGCATCCCTAATAGTCCAGTTCTGGGCACCGCAGTTCATGAAGGGTATTGACAAGTCAGGGGTGGGTGATTGGAGGGCTAAAAGGCACAGAGGGAGCTGGGTTTGTTTAGGCGAGAAAAGGGAAGGTTAAGAAGGGACATGATAGCGATCTTTAAATATTTGAAGGGATGTCATATGGAGGATGGAGCAAGCTTGTTTTCTGCTGCTTCAGAGACTAGGACACAGAGCAATGGCTTCCAGATACAGGAAAAGAGATCCCACCTAACCTTTAGGAGGAACTTCCTGACAGTAAGAGCAGTTCAAACATAGAATCTGCTGCTGCCTCCCTGGAGTGTGGAGGAGTCTCCTCCTTCTTTGGAGCTTTTTAAAGAGAGGCTGGATGGCCATCTGTCAAAGGAAGGGCTTTGATTGTGTGTTCCTGCATGGCAGAATGGAGTTTGACTGGGTGGATCTTAGGGTCTCTTCCAATTCTACGATTCTATGGCCATGTCCTCACTACACTGTTATAGTGCTATGATTCCACTTTCAACATCCTCCGGAATCCTGGGGTTTGCAGTTTGGGGAGGGGAGCTATTTGGCCTCATGAAACTGCAAACCCCAGGATTCCACAGGAGGTTGAAAGTGGAATCATAGCACTATAACAGTGTAGTGAAGAAATGGCTTATAATTCTCGAAGTAAGGGTCAATGGTAACAGAATAACGCCAGGCTTTCTTGGATGAGACAGATTACCTAAATCCATCCCAGTCTGGTTTCACGTAAACAGACTGGGTCACCTTGGTGGATGATCCACACTGGGAACTGGACGGGGGGAGCATCTGTGTTGCTTCTGATATCCTTCTGGGCTGTTTGACTGATCTGAGACTTGAAGCCACTGAGGTGTATTGGTTCTGGCCCTTTTTGGCCAAACTTTCCCAGATGCAGGTGGGGGACCATTGTTTGGCCTCTTGGCCATTTGCCTGTGGGATTTGGTAGGACTCGGTATTTTTCCCTATGTTTTTTAACATCTTAAAAGAATCAGGCAAGTAGATTTTCATGGAAGATTAGAAGGAAATTCTTGATAGTAAGGGCAGTTAAGCAATGGATCCAGTGACCAGGTGCTGGTGGCGCCTCTCTTGCTGGAAGCGTTCAAAAAGAGGCTGAGCTGCTCCCTGCTGGGTATGTTCTAGTTGGGGATGAAATTTGGGACTTAAGGGTCTGTGGAGGCCCTGCCCCTCTAGGATTCCAGAATACTGTGATTCCGCCTAACTGAAGCTGCTGGGGGACATCAGCCAGAGTTTTGGGGCAAGGTGTCATCAGCATGCTGTCTTTTACAACTGATGCCAAGTTGTGGCTATCTTTGGCTGGGTAAGATGTGTTTTTCAGCTGTAAAGGGCAGCATTGAGTATAGCAGTAGAAGCGCAAAAGGCCAGCAGAGGAGAAATGGGAGAGAGACCCAACCAATAGATTCATGGCTGCTCTAGTGGGACCCCATTTTGTCCCAAAGGGCTGCTGCTTAATACTGGGTCCATAATTGGGGAGAACTGTATGATGCAGGACTTGGGCCTGCGTGAGCAAGCTGACAGGACTAGGCCTCTCATGTGTTACCCTGTGAGTTGGGGGTCCCAGGAGGGGCACCCAAACAACCAAACAAACCTAGCAAAGATGGGGAAATTAGCTGGAGCACTCTCTTGGCTAACGAGAGGCAGGGTAACTTAGCGGGAATCTTTTACCCTATGTATACAGGTTCAGGTCAGTGAGTAGCCAGACAGTTTTAAACAAAGCAATAATATTTATTAAACAGATAGAAATTATTAAGAAAACACAACCTCACTATTACTAAGAAATAGGAAAAGAGAGCTTGGGGGAAATGGGTTTTCTCGCAGTCCTGAAGAAGTCCAATTGGAGAGAAGGAAACTCAGCACAGCGGCCGAGAGGAATTCGCTGAACAGAGCGGCAGCAAGGCTGGATAGAAGTCCAAAGCGATCAGCGAGAGTTCCAAGGAGCTCTCGGGGCTGGGGGTTTTTGTTAGGAGAGAAATGACTGTGGGCTATTCTGGTCTTGGGTGAAAACAATGAGTTTTGGGCTGGAGACAATGTCTCCGAAAGGTCAGAATTTACATGATTGAGTTAAAGTCCAAATTGACAATGGTGTAGCCGGTATGCAGATGCAGCTAGCTTGTCAGTTAAGCACTTAGCTTGCCAGGTGCCCGCTCGGGGCCAAGGGTCTTTTGTCGTAGCATGCATCGCTAATGAAGGCGTTTGCCTGGGGAGGTCTCCTGAAGCATATCTGGCAGTTTCTGGCATGCCTTAATGTAAACAAAGATGAATCAGCTTTAATTGCCATACCTAGCTCAGTGCTTGTTCGGAAGCCTTGCAAACACGTGGCTGGTGGCAGAGCAGGGCCGAATTGTGATATCAAAATGATATCATTGGTTTATCAAAGGCGAGGCTAGTTCACGGTGGTAACACATGAGCCCATCCCTTCCTAAAATACCCTGTCCAATGGTTCCCAGGGTTTGAGTGCACTTACCTGGGAAAAGGGCAGTGGGACAGGACTGGAATGCTGTTGCTGTAGCATCTAGTCCACAGTCCAACAGCCTCCGTGCCTGAGCGGGCAGAGGTAGAATCATAGAATTCTAGACCAGGAAGAGACCCCAGGGGCCATCTAGTCCCACCTCATTTTGTCATGCGGGAATACACAATCAAAACATTCCCAACAGATGGCCATCCACCCTCTGTTTAAAAACCTCCAAAGAAGGAGACCCTCTGACACTCCCAGGCAGCAGTGCATTCCACTGTTGTACTGCTCTTGCCATCTGGAAATTCTTCCTAATGTTTAGATGGAATCTCTTTTTGTGAAGTTTAAAGCCTTTGCTCCATGTCCTAACCTCTGGAGCAGCAGAAAACAGGCTTGCCCCATCTTGAAAATGACATCCCTTCAAATATTTAAACATAGCTGAAGGGGTGTCATATGGAAGGTGGAGCAAGCTTGTTGGTGGCCTCTGAAATATTGATGTTCTGCTGAACTTATTCTGCAGCCTCATCGTCTAGACCGACTGGGGTTTTCATGGCTTCCACAACCCCAGTGGGCTCATCTCAATTGCTACCTGGCCCTACTCATGCATAGGACATACACTTGGTCAGCAAGGGTGAGGGTAATCTGTGGGTAGCGGGTTTGAAAGAACTCCTTTGTCACGGATAGACCACTGCATAATAGGGCAGAGATTTGCCAGGATCCTAATCGCTTCAGGGCTGCTGGATCCATGGAAATGGTCTTTCCTCAGAGGCTAATGGATCCAGAAGGATTCCTGAATGCTATCAGGGATCTACACAGTGGGTGCTTCTGTTGATGCCCTGGTTGATTTGTGGAGCAAGGAGATGACCTGGATGATTGACACAATAACTTCTCCTTGGTTGTGGAGGAGATCAAAACACTTGAGTAGAAGACTAGCAAAATGGAGGAAGAAGGTCTGGGGTGAATCAGAGCCTGGACTGGGCCCATTGTAGAGCTTGCTTTTTAGGAGTGAGGGCTGCAAAGGGAAGGGAGAGCTTATATTGGCACAGTCTAGCCCAGCACAGTTGTTTAATATAGTCAAGAGGTATTTAACAAAATCTCTTCAAGTCCCAGTCGCCAAGGGGCTGTTTGCCCTGTGTAGCTATTAGCCATGCCTCCACCCTCTCACTCAGCAGCCAGAGCTGGGAAAAGAACCAGTCTCTTTCTCTTGTTACCTTGTGCATATCCTTGTGTGAATGCTTCTTGATTTTGGTGCATGTCATGTTCTCCTCTGGTAGATCCTCCGGTTGCACTGGGCCCGGTTCCTGGTGCTCAGCCTCACTGACTGCAGCTTATCTGGATGCTTCCCTATTGGGTGGGTTCCCTAGGTTCCCTACCTAGCTAGTGAAGCCCCACCGAGCCCCCTGGCAGAGGGTCTCCATGGGCACCTCTCGGTCTTCCCTCTGGAGAACCAGAGTCTGCACATGTGTGCCAAGGAGGGCTGGCTCAGCCAGCTGGTTAGAAGAAGGGAGGAGAGAGAGGGGTGGAGTGGGGTGGGGGGGTGTTCAGAGCAAATGACAACCAGAGGTGTCTTCCCATCCCTGGCAGTGGAGATACCACGGCATGTTAAGAAACCTTCAAAGTACTGTAGGAGAATGTGACAGCAGGAGAAAGCTGGTGTGCAATGTTGGTGTGGCATGCAATGTGGAGGTTCACTGGGCTGGTGTGTTTCTGAGTCCTGGGGAGGGAAGAATGTTGCCCTGAAGAGCAACCTTAGGAGCACCCCTTTAGCCAGTCCAACAACATGTTAGTGTTTCCCTGTTTCCTCCAAGACAGACCCAGTGGCACAGTCAGCATAAACAGCACCTGGGGCAAGGATAGAAGTTGTGCCCCACCTTCTCAGCCCTATCCCCGCCCCTACACGCACAGTTTTTTTGCACCCCCTTGGCGTTGGCACCCGGGGCATGTGCTCTGCTTTCCCCACCCTAGATAGGTCTCTGAATGTAACCCACTGATTAAGCAAGGCTGCCCTAACTAGCCGTACCCCACATTTCCAACTAGCCATTGGACCCCAATATCTTCCAGCCAGCATGGCCACTGGGAACACTGGGGGAGAAGTGGCTGTCCAGCACCCTGCCAGGTTGGAGGCGGGTGCCTGAGTCGGGGGCCAGGAATCCCCCCTCTCCCACCCAGATATCTATGTACAGAAAGACACAAAAAGGAACCAAGACAGAAACAGCATCAGTGCCCCCAGACAAAATGAACCCGGCTGCCAGTTCGTAGAGCAACATTGCCATCTATCTTCCGTGTTCTCAGCAGACACAGCATTTCCTCCTCAGATGTGTAGGAAGGAAGCAGCACAACCTGGCAGAGGGACTGCTTTTGGACTACACCTCCCACAGTCTTCCAGGTGGGTAGGAGAACCATGGGAGCTGTAGTCCCTGGAGACCACCCTTCCCAGGGAGATCCTCCAGCCTCAGAAAATGGCACCACTCAAGCGTCCTCCAAGCGGTGGGCAGTGCTCAGCACCCACTTGGCCGCAACGAGGAACCCTCAGCAGACATGTTTCCCGGCCTCCTGCAGGGGAGCTGTGTAGGACATTGCATGAGGGGCGCCCCTCCCTAGAATGCATCCCCGGGGCCAACCTGTGAAGAGAAGGAGCTGGAGGTTAAAACTAGCCCCCTAAATGCCAGTCAAACCTATGAAAAGAAAACCACTCCCTGAAAAAGGCTGGAAGACGTGAGCCAAATGCGGCTCTACCAAAGTGGCACTTCCCAGATGCGTTGGTGCTGATCCCACCATCCCTGGAAGACTGGGTGAAAATGATTTATGAAATCATTTGTTTGTTTTCAGCCATAAGGAAGGTGCCCAGGAAAGTATTGGGCCATATGAAGATGTTTGGCTGCCTGAGACAGAAGAGGAATCGGTTTCTTCCCTTGGCTACCTAAAGCACCTCATGGCCAGGCTGGACATTTAGGCACCTAAGGCATAAAACCCCTGAAGCCCTGCGAACTAAGAAACAGAAGCAAGACTAAACCTGAAGTTTCTGCTGTCCTTTCCCTACAGCTAGTCATTTGACCTCCTGGGGCAGCATGACCTAGCAGTTAGATATGGGAGTGCAGTTTTCTCATCTGGGGAAAAACCAAAGAGGGAAAGCCTCCATTTCACGCTGCAGGCCATACTCAGAGAAACACCATTTGGAGGTAATGGGAGAGATCGAATGATACAGCCCTGTCCTATCTCAGGCCCAACAGCAGAGCTGATAATCCAAACAAAACAAACTGAACAGCTCCCAGCTCATTACTTACTTCTAGGCAGTAAGCACAGGGTCACAAGTAAAGTTCAACAGAGTTCCAAGGCAAAGAGAGTGTCCAAGGTCTGGCAGAGTATTCCAGAGTTCAGCAAGGTATCTGGCAGGGTAGACGGTCAGATAAGCTCTGACAACTCCTGGAGCGGAAGGAGGTCAGCTATATAGGTCTGAAGCCTAGCGCAGCTGTGGTTTAATTGTTGCTGGTTATAAATTCTGAGAGAACAACACCAGCTTTTTCTTTGCTGTCTGTGCTCTGCGGAGGTGGGTACAGGTAAAGTGCTCTTCTATGTCTGACACGGCTGCTGGCGTCTGAGTATTCGGAGCCGGGGGCTGCCGGGTAGGCGTTGGTGGTGGCCTGCCTGCGGAGGGTCGTGTTTTCACTCTGTAGCGTCTGAAGCTGTAGAACAGCGGTTCTCAACCTGGGGGTCGCAACCCCCGGGGGGGTCGCATGACCTTTTCACGGGGGTCACCGCTCCCCCTCGCCGCCGCCGCCAGCGGGCTTTCTCACTTTGGCCACCTCCTCCTTGGCGCCATCCTTTCCTCCTCCACCCTCCCTGTGGAGCTGGCGGGCGGGGCGGGCGGGGAAGAAGGGGAGGAGTGGACGGCCCACGTGAGCTCTTGCGCTTACTCCTCCCTCTTTCTCCCTCCTGGAGCGAAGCACAGACACCAGGGGATGAGTGGCTGGCTGTGAGGTAGGTAGAGGCTGTGCTTCTCAGCGACTCCGGGGCGGGCGGCGTGGCGACGTGGGGTGGGCCGAGTGGAACCGGGTGGAAGGCGGAGGGGGACTGGGCGGCTGCAGGTAGGAGCCAGCATAGAGGCGGTGGGGGGCAGGAAACAGCGCTCTCACCAGCCAGCCACCGGCTTCTGCGCCGCCGCCACGGGCGCAGGTAACGGGGAGGCAGCTGGCTGGCGAGAGGGCTCCCTGTGGGACCGTCCCTGGGCGAAGGCAGAGGGAACTGGGCGGCGGCGGGGGGCAGGAGGCAGTGCTGCCGGGCTCAGAGTTTGTGCTCTCAGGCAGCCCTGGGAGCGGCTCGGCAGCCGAGAGACCCGGGCGGGGCGGGGCGGGGCGGGGGGAGGTGAGCGTGGGGCTGCATGGCCTGCTCAAGCGCTCCCTGGCTTGAGGGGCCACCGGAGCGGGAGCCAGCCAGCCGCCGCCTTCCCCGCCGCCGCCACGAGCGCAGGTAATGGGGGGGCGGCGGGGGCGTCCCTGGGCAAAGGCAGAGGGAACTGGGCGGTGGCAGGGGGCAGGAGGCAGTGCTGCCGGGCTCAGAGTTTGTGCTCTCAGGCGGCCCTGGGATGGGAGCAGCTCAGCAGCCGAGAGACCCAGGTGGGGCGGGGCGGGGCGGGGGAGGCGAGCGTGGGGCTGCTTCGCCTGCTGGAGCCGCTCCCTGGCTTGAGGGGCTGCCGGAGCGGGAGCTGGCCAGCCACCGCCTTCCCCGCCGCCGCCACGAGCGCAGGTAGC
Source organism: Iguana delicatissima (assembly GCA_948472985.1). NCBI lineage: Eukaryota > Metazoa > Chordata > Lepidosauria > Squamata > Iguanidae > Iguana > Iguana delicatissima. The sequence goes on from CAOKZL010000851.1 coordinate 839,927, forward strand.
GGGGGGCGGCGGGGGCGTCCCTGGGCGAAGGCAGAGGGAACTGGGCGGTGGCAGGGGGCAGGAGGCAGTGTTGCCGGGCTCACTGCTCTCAGGCGGCCCTGGGAGCGGCTCGGCAGCCGAGAGACCCAGGCGGAGTGGGGCGGGGGGAGGCGAGCGTGGGGCTGCATGGCCTGCTGGAGCCGCTCCCTGGCTTGAGGGGCCTCCGGAGCGGGAGCCGGCCAGCCGCCGCCTCCTTCACCATGATGTGTGATGACACAGAAACAGAGGAAGGAAGGAGGAGGATGCAGGGCTGGGATTCTCCTCCTGTTGCCATCACCATCACCACCCGGGTTGGAAATGGGGAAGGGGGAACCTAGCTCTTCCCTCCTCCCCCCACTGTTGGTAATGTTGGCGCCAAGCCTGGCAAAGAAATCCAGTCAAACACAGCTGCAGACAGCAGACTTAAGAACTCAGTTGCGGGGGGGGGGGGTGAGTGGAAGCAGGAACAAACCTGAACACATTGAAGCAAAACCTATCTTTCTTCCTTCACATATGGTCATCTTCTCTCTCAGCCTTGGCTCTTCCTTCACCTGTATCATGCTCCTGGATTTTGGGTCCCTATATTTCCCAGCGTGTACCAATTGTTTGCATTTTGCAGAATTCCAGGTTAGTGCTTTACCCTTATCTCTTTGCCATCCCCCTTCAGTGGGCAGTCTTTTACATTTATTTGTAGCATGGCCTCTATGATTAAAACAGTTATATTTTCTGTACGCTTCCTTATCTGAGGCAAGAGGTTGGCCTCTGAATCTTTAGGAACTACCGTATGTTTTTCAATCCCCAGAAAGGTAGCATGGCCTGTGATAATTGTTCTTCTCTTGTTTTTTATTTTCCCTAAACTGTAGGAATTAATTAAATTCTGTACAATGGTTCTTACTCCTTTTAAAGGTGCCAGTTTTCTTTAAGTTTGGCCTAGCTGGGTGACTATAAAAACCTGACATGTGTGAGGCTTCTGTGAGAAGCCATTTCATTTCCATTTCTGCTCCACTTCCAATATTTAGTATCCAGCTTGATGAATCTACAGACGTTGCAAACTGTTCACAGTTACTGGTTTACGTGAGGGATATTAATGATGGCGAGTTTAAAGATGAGTTTCTTTTTTGCAAACCTCTTTAAACGACAACTACTGCACATGATGTATTTGACACAGTTGGTTCATTTCTGGAAGAGCAGGAGATCTCTTGGGAAAAGGTTTGTGGTGTTTGCACAGATGGTGCTCCAACCATGCTAGGATGTCGATCCGGATTTCAACGTTTGGTACTGAATGAGTCACCAAAAGTCATTGGAACTCACTGTATGATTCATCGGCAAATATTGGCAACGAAGACGCTACCACAAGAGTTACAAGAAGTAATGAAAAGCGTCGTAAGTTCTGTAAATTTCATAAAGGCGAGCGCTTTAAACAGTCGACTGTTTTCGCAACTGTGCGACCAGTTGGATGCGCCGAACAATACTCTGCTATTTCACACTGAAGTGAGATGGTTGTCAAGAGGAAAAGTTTTAAAACGTGTTTTTGAGCTTCGTGATGAACTCAAAACATTTTTTAATCAGAAAGCAAGACCGCAGTTTGAAGCACTTTTCAGTGATAAAAGTGAACTGCAGAAAATAGCTTACTTGGTTGACATCTTTACCATCTTGAATGAGTTAAATTTATCACTGCAAGGACCAAACGCAACATGCCTCAATTTGTCTGAAAAGATCCGATCATTCCAAATGAATCTTCAGCTTTGGCAAAAAAAATTGGATGAAAGAAACACTTACATGTTGCCTACCTTATCTGCTTTCTTTGAGGAACATGACATTGAACCAGACAAAAGGATTCCGATGATGATTTCTGTGCTCTGCACTTGCACATGCTTGCAGAGGAAATTTCATCGTACTTTCCAAATCTACCTGACACCCCATTTGCACTTGCCAGAAGCCCATTCACAGTCAAAGTTGAAGATGTTCCTGAGACAGCACAAGAGGAGTTCATTGAACTTATTAACAGCGATGCAGCGAGAACTGATTTCTCCACAATGCCAGTTTTCAAAATTCTGGATCAAGTGTTTTCAGTCATATCCTGTTCTATCTGAGACTGTGTTGCGCCTTCTTCTTCCATTTCCAACAACATATCTTTGTGAAATAGGGTTTTCAAGCTTGTTGGTTATCAAGTCTAAATACAGGAGTAGACTTGTTGTGGAAGATGATCTTCGTTGTGCTCTTGCAAAGACTGCCCCGAGAATTTCTGATCTGGTGAGAAGCAAGCAAGCTCAGCCTTCGCATTGATGTTGGCTTTTTACGCATACTGCTGCAAAATGTAGAAATGTAGTTTTCTGTTGATATATTAAGCCTGTTACCCATGCTTCAAGACAAAATTTCATTTATTTGTAATTAGAAATAAATATTTTACAATATATAATTACATATCCTTTTTTATTAATCACTATGCTTTAATTATCTTCAATTTGTAACAACAAAAATACATCCTGCATATCAGATATTTACATTACGATTCATAACAGTAGCAAAATTACAGTTTTAAAGTTACAGTTACAGTTACAGTAACTATAACTATAACAGTAGCAAAATTACAGTTATAAAGTTATAGTTACAGTTACAGTAACTATAACTAACAGTAACAAAATTACAGTTATAAAGTTATAGTTACAGTAACTATAACAGCAAAATTACAGTTATAAAGTTACAGTTACAGTTAGTTATAAAGTTACAGTTACAGTTATAAAGTAGCAACGAAAATAATTTTATGGTTGGGGTCACCACAACGTGAGGAACAGTATCAAGGGGTCACGGCATTAGGAAGGTTGAGAACCACTGCTGTAGAAGAAAGAAAGAAAAGTGACTGAGACTTGAGAACCTTTATTAAAGTGTTATTAAAGTGTTTATGACCTTCCCTGTTGTGCTGTTATGAACGACTGGAAACAAGTCCACGTTTGAGCTGACCGATCCACAGCCAGGACTGTATTCAGACCAACATGGTGACCACAACATGCTCCATTATCACACTTGATATAAAAAACACACCCATTCTTTCTTTCTTTCTTTTATTTATACCCTGGCTTTCTTTCAGCCTGAGACTCAAAACTGCAGAAACAACAAAAAGCTAAAAACTTGATAATTAAAACAAATTAAAACAAAAACATTCCTATTAAGCACACTTTTAATGTGTAAGCGGGTGGGCTTTTAATTTATCAAGATATCTTAAAAAATTTTTGTAGTTTTTACAATGTTATATGCTCTTAAAAAGCTTTTAATTATTTTCAATGTTTTATTAATGTTTTTAAATTTTTTGGAAGTTCCCTTGGCCCCACTCTGGGAGAAACATGGCATATAAATATAATAAATAACTTGTTAAATTTTTTAAAAGCGTAAAATCATTTTTAAAAATTAACAATATAGTTAAAAATATACCATGGATAGCTAGCTGAGTTTTTCTTAAAGACAGTTGTTTCCCTATACAAAGCAGTTATGTTTCCAACCACTGGGTTGTATCATCCACACTGTACAATTATACCAGTTTGATATTAGTTTAACTCTCATGGCTGGGATTGGGAATAAAGAATCCTAGGATTTGTAGTTTGGGGTGGGGTACTTGGAATCCCCTACCAGAGATACTCTTCTTCATCATCCTGACTACCGAGTAGGGCATCCAAGTGGGGAAATATATC
>CAOKZL010000852.1:600000-812707 GCA_948472985.1 Iguana delicatissima
TGGCCTCCATATACAACAACAGCATATCATGAGAGCTGCTGAACTCTCATTCTCTGGATGTCTTCAGAAAGAGACTGTGCAGCTACCTGCTGGAAATGCTTTACCTGGAGATCCTGTACTGCGCAGGAAGCTGGGCCTGACGGCCCACGGGCCTCCTCCAATTCTATGATCCTATTAAAAAAAATGTACAGGAGTTCTGGTGAGGTGATAGCAGTGAAAGCCATCTCCTGCAGAAGAGAAAGCTGTTCTGCTGGCTCCCAAGTTGTTTGGCAACTTTCTCTCCTGACAGAGTGGCTTTCATTACTCTCTCCATGGCCAACAGTGCTCATTTTAACTCTGTCACCTGTGGTGTCCTTGCCTCCTATGCCAGAATATTTATGCTGGCTGATGGGATTGTGACTTACAACTCCCATTTTCTCCAGCGAATATGGTCAAAGGCTTTTTGTAGTACAAATCCACACAATTGTGTGGAAGAACACAAATAATCTTGAAATGCATGTTATGAGTTGCTCATTATGGCAACTGTTAATTAAGAGGATGTAACTATAAATTCTTGAGGTTAGGGAAGGGAAGAGAGATCATATCTGTGTTGTGACACCAGGATACAGGCCAGTGGTGGGTGCTGTGCGTGGCCCTGGGGCTGTTTTGGTGACCCTTGATCACTTCAAACCCTGAGAACAGCCCTTTTTCTTATTAAGGGGTGGATTGTCACTCCTACAAGACTCCAGGAGTTATGATTTATCTTTGAAACTGGTTTCAGCCTCCTCTATGTTGTTCACACAGACGCACACACATTTTCAAATCCATAAGTGGGCTTTTTAAAATAAATTTTGCTGATATTTCAGGGAGTCTATATTGTTTCCGGAGAGTGCCAAGGGCACAAATCCGGAACTCTCATCCATGCAAGCAGCCCACTCGGGAGACAGGGAATGGAAAGGAGTACATCACCTCATACTCAGACTTAATTTCTGCCTATGAAATTGCACACATACCTTGGTAATACTTTATTATTACAATGGCACTAGAAAATATCCCAATTCTTATATCTCCCACCAGATGAGGCCATAAGTGTATTACACTGCTGTTGGAGCTACGGTGGGTACTATTCTAAAACAAATCATCTACCTATCTATATATCTATCAAGATATACATCACATGCTATGAAACAGGTTCAAGTATTCCTTGGAGTAGGTTCTGGTATTTCTTTGTCTTCTCCGGAGGTAATCCAATTATGTTAGAAACCACTTGAATATTTATATTCTCTATCCAGACAGTACATGTGATTAGAAAATGAAGAATAACAATAATGAATAAAAAACTTTGTTCTATTATCCAGCCATAATTCTTATCCTAGACGCATTAATGCATGGCTGGCACCAGAGAATCTACTGAAATCAATGGCAGAGTCCACTTTTACCAGGGGCTATTCTTTGTTCCTGTCACATGGTATAGCTATCCAGGGTATTCAGTACTGAGAAGAATACATTTTATTGAATAGTAGATTGGCAGTGAGTTCAGGACAGAAGGAAGAGCTAAACACATAAAGTTATGCAATTCCATACTGCTAAGCAGTACGTGCCATTGTCATTTTGTCAGCTTAGGAATTCTTTTTATATGGTACAGTGAGCAGCAGCAGCATAGATGTAACTAAAAGGGAGCAATGCACATTTCTAAATAGAATCTCCATGTGCAATGGTAGTGTACCTCTGAATAAGAGTTACTGGGAAGCTTAAAGCATGGGAAACCTACTGCCTTCAAGCTCTGCTTGTCTATTTACTCATAATATATTACCTTCAAGTTGTAAGTCTATCAACATCTGAACAATTGTCATTTGACATCCCCTAGTTTGAAAGAAAGAGCCAGAGTGGTGTAGTGGTTTGAGCATTGGTTTGATTTCCTGCTCGTCCATGGAAACCCACTGGGTAACCTTGGGTGCATCACACACTCTCAGCCCCCCAAGAAAACCCATAAAGGTTGCCATAAGCTCGAAATGACTTGGAGGCACAGCAGAATATTGCTCAGAAGAATTTTGTACCTGACTAATAAACATATTAAACCATCAGTTAATTTCTCCTCAGGACATCATTAGGGCTTGGAGCAAAAGCGAAGTATGAAGGAAATTTTGATTGGCTGGCCATTTCATATAGCTATAGCTGTTGAACTTCCTGCTTCCAGAAAATCCCTCCCACATCAACTTTGTATGCTTAGCCACTTCTCCCGGGACTATTAGGGTGCCTGTGTGTCTAATAGAAAACTCAGGTGCCTGTTACATGGCAGGTGGGGAATATTTAGAATGCCATATGTTGTTGAACTTCAGCTCCCTCGAGAGTTTGTTGAACATAGCCAGTGGTGAGGAATGATGGGGGTTGTAGTCCAACATGTGGAGGGCCCTATGTTCCCCTCGTTGTTGTAGGTAAACCTTCAGATTCATAAGGAGTGGACAGGCGCTTTGGCTCCTATGGCTATGCCCACATGAACTGAGAGGGTACTTTGGAACACACCAGACACTTTCCTCATAGTTGTACCATGAAAGCATCCAGGATGTACCAGGATGCTCAGAAGAGAGAAAACACAGAGTGTTAACAAATATTATTTGGATTTGTAATGAAAGCACATAAATTACAACTGTAATTAAAAGAGCAAATACTGACAGCATTAAGAAATTTTATTTGGATCTGTGATGAAAGCACATAAATTACAAGTGGAAGAAACAACATGCCACAAAATTGCATAGGATTCTTACAAAAATGTGGGTTATGCATCTAAAAGGCTGGGAAAGAAAATTATATACATAATAAATGAGAAGTCCCCCCCTTCCAAGTTAAAGCATATCACTATTTCCAATCAGCCATCACATACAGTGGTTATACCAATGTACAAGAGTAACATTAGTTTTCAAAGGAAGGCAAGACATATCCCTTTAGTTCTGTTAAAGAATCTCTTACAACCATGTTAGTTTGAAATGTTTGGTGTCCGTGAGCTAAAATCCATCTTAAGCTAATAAAGGAAGATGATCCTCAGTAGTGTGAAGATATCTGAAGTGTACAATGGCAATCAATGAAATACGATGTAGCTCTACTCTCTAAAGCAGAAATGTCCACAGTATATTACTTCCACACATTCAACACGCAACAAGGCAAATACATAAAAGGCACAAGACTCTCACATCATAGACTCCTTTTTTTTCATTACCTTACTTTATTTCAAGTAATATTAATGGTAAATGATAATATCACTGTAAATTTGAACAAGGCAAGATATACAATATTACACACTAAACTACAACTGCAAAAAGGGGCACTGTACAGATATTAAAAAAGTAAGTACAGTCAATGATCAAATATAAATGTACTGAAAACCAACTACAGCTGATAATATACTCTGTCAGACCATTAACTTTTACTTCATAAATTAAAAAGCTCCTCAGAATTTCTCCTAACCTATTTGTAGCTGCACTATACAAGCACATGTCAGAGAAATAGTCTCCTAATTTTTGTGAATACTGCTAGTATTGTATCCTGCCTAACTTAAAACAAATTTATTTAACCTTTATCTTATAAAATGCAGCATTAAACATTGACCCTTCCAGGTATTTTTATTTATTTATTTAATGATTAATAATATTTCTCTTCAAAGTGCAAAAAGTAGAATAAATGACAGGAGTCATACTCTTAAAATCAAAATGAAAGTTTTAGTTACACCCTCCACACATTGTAAGCAGAGTGCATGCCTTTTATGCCCTCGTCAAACATCGTGTGACTTTTCTTTGTACGTGCTGTAAATTAAGAACGACAACAGAAAAATACTGCTCAGATGAAGCTTTAATTTCCCTATGTACACTTATCACTTAACTTGAAACTTAAGTTTGATCTCTATTTATTGCTTACATTTAAATAAAATAAGTTATTTTGCTGAACTCCTGAGGGAAAGCAAACTACATATATGTTATTACATATTAAAGTATTTACTCAGAAAAAAAATAGCATTTCAGTGTTGTACACTACATAGTTCTGTTGAGTTTAGAGGGGCTATAACTTTCCTAACGTTAACCATATAAATAAATTTGAAGGTTAGAACTCAGATTTTCACCCTCCATGTCCTACTGTTTAAGCATTTCCTCTTACTTTTCACAAATATTCCAGCTCTGCAATGCCTGTTTTATATACATCTTGGAGATGACATTTCCCACATGCATACCACAATAAAAAATAATAATAAAAACAATTATGGAAGAGATGTATTTTTGTCAATAATATAGCTGAAGAGCATTTTAAAATAATTAGATCACATGATGTACCCAGAAATGATAATTGAAAACAATGTGCTTAAATCCACAAATGTCTGTTTCAAAAAAATACAATATTAAGGTTAAAGATTGATGATTGCTTTGTAGTGACCCTAGCTTGTTGTCATTGACCCAGAAGAATTAGTCCATATCCCTGAAACTTTCCATTTCACAAGGGAAGGCCAGCAAGGATGTACATTATTTATTTTTACAGAGGGGTTTATGCATGTGTGAATTTGTATACATCTATGTGAATTATGGATGTATATACTAAGAGATTTCATTCTTGCAGGCAAGAATGAATACAATTTCATTTCCCTTCCTACTGCAAGAAAATCAATGAAAACTGTACAGTTTTAGTAAAAAGACTATTTGCAGTTCAGGAGTTACTCTGTGCAACAAAATGCATGACTTTTTTGCATCATGTGACAAGCTTCGTGCAGATAAAACTGCATTTTCTTTGCAGGACATACTTCATTGTGCAGAAAATGCTGCCTTCTGCGTAGGACACTTGTTGTCTTCAAAGAAATGTTGCATGCAGAAAATTCTATTTTTTTGCACAGAAATATTATATATTATTTGCTGCACAAAATGTAATCTTCTGTGCAACACACACACACACACACACACACACACACACACACAAACATCACACAGAGGAAGTCCTGAACTGCAAAGATTCTCACCTGTCTAGGATTTTCCTTGTCAATATCTCCCCACATTTGAGAACCCCATTCTTCTATCAGTTTTCAAACAGTTTTTCCACCCCTAATGTGAACTCATGTCACAAAAAGGAAACATAAACAAAACTCATGTATATTCCTTGAAGAGATTTCACTTTGGGAACTTAGGCTCATTACCACAGTTTCAGTAGAAAATCTCAAAGCAGAATCACTCTCTGGTACACTGTCAACAAAGCAAGCTGCTGGTGCTTGCAAAGCAAACATAAAAATAAAGAACCATATTTTTTAAAAAATCAGTGCAATTATTAAGATGGTACAAGATTCCAGGGTGCAGGTAGGAGGAAACATCAAGTTAAAGATGTTATGGTAGCTGTGTGTGGAGTAATTATTTGTTTTCCCCATTGCTGCTTCACAGGAAGGTCTGTGCACTTGTATCTGCACAACACACTCTGGTCCCTAGAGAAAGCTCCAGACTTGCACCCAAATGGAAAACTACCCTTATAAAAATGGCCACAGAAAGGGCTGCACTGGCCAATTCATCTGTTTTCTTAAGCTAATAAACAAAGAAGGGCTACAAACAACATATAATTTCCACCAACCACTCATTTTAGAAATATGCACCACCTCAACAGAGGTCTTCCACATATGATGCTGCTATACAATGGTCATTCACAAAGAGAAGAGGATCCAGGGAGTGAGGTGGTGACATTCTCTGCCACAGTAATTTAGGAATGTCATCTTGCAGGAGTAGTTAGAGAGGTGTATCAAACACTTTTCCTGGATTATCCTCAAGCTCCTCGTTTTGCAGTGGTTTATGGTTCACTTTTCCACCATCGGATGTGAGGGAAGAAGTGGTAGAGCTGTGGTCTCCATCTTCACTAATTTTGCCTTTCATTGCTTCTTGAACAAATTCCAGAATTTCCAGTGGGAGTCTTTTGAATTTGTCTTGGTATTCTTGATCAAGTTCAGCCTGTAACTGGAAACAACACCAACACGATCATAAACAACACAATAAATGATAATTGTGTTTGTTTGTTTGTTTATTTGTTTGTTTAAAGTAAAGGGAAAAAAGATAACCAATCTCCATGTGTGGTTGACAGAAAGGAGAACTTTTTTTTAATGAAATTTCTAAGGGGAAATCTTGGAGATGTGGGGTCGATGTACCCCTGGCTATACTGGATTCATTTGAATTCAGGCGTATTATTGAATATTGCTTATAGAAGAAATAGAGGAAGGGGAAATAGCAACCCCAACCGAAAGCTGCAGTTTTGCCCTACAGACCACTTCCTTGACAATATGTGATGACACAATATCAGTGAAAGAGGCATCAGAGGTAAAATAAATGCTGGTGGTGTGAGGAGTGCGGAAGAGTGAGTCATATTCAACATAAGCCAGCAGACATCCTGCCTATCACTACCACAACCACTGTAAAACAGGTGGCTGCAGCAGGAAAAGAGTTGAGTGATTTAGTTTCATCCCAAGCACTTCAGTCCTGGGCCAACTGTGCAGAGTTTCCAGTTTAATTAACACCTCTTGCTATTTAATACCTTCAGTCATGAGGACGATACTGATAAATCAAGAGAAAAGACTCAGAAAGCCGGGGCAATTAAATACAGTACTCCCAGATTCCACACACTTGCACAACTTCTTCAGTATACTGAAGGATGTGACTCTGGTAGTTTACAGTAATTAATGAGGTTACTGATGAAGTACAAAAGGTCAGAAAAGTGCAGTGGTAGCAGCTGGCTACAGCTCAAATGGATACGTTCTTAATATTCTCCTTGGCAACTTCCTTGGCAACTTTTTATTTGCCAGATATGCTGCGATTGCTTGCATAGTCTTCTGAACATGTGATGTTTATATCTGACACAATCTCAATATTTGATCTTTAGAACTAACTGTTTGGCAGTTGACATGTAGATTGGCTACTAGGGGCTCTGCAATTCTATACATTACAGTCGTTCTTGTGGTTTCCACTTCAGGACTGTGAAGGCTTTCCATACGGTTGTCTATGTCTAAGAGCTCCTGTGTGTTGCAAAGGATTTTGGGAAAAATTTCTGGGTGCCATACTGTTCACAAGGAATAATGCTGGGCCCTTCTACTGCTCACAGTAAACACAGAGTGAGCCCTAGAGCATATCCAGGATTCCCCTCTGGCTGCTCACTACAGAAAAAAAAAAGAAAAGAAAAGAAAAGAAAGAAAAAGAAAGAAAAAGAAAGAAAGAAAGACCAGGAATAGTGGATATCTGAGCTGCAGGAGATGCTTGTCTGGTTTTATCAAACGTTGCTGAGAGCCTGCTTAGCTTTCAAAAGAAGGTTACCCATGAGGACAGGAGTGTCTTCTCCATCAGCTTTAATTTCTATGGTGCAGCCCGAGATATAAGCAATGCAGTCAACGGTCATATAATAAAAATGAAAATAGAGAATGCCCTGGGAGGTGGTGGTGGAATGGAAAGATATTCTGAGGTACTGGAGGAAGTCTACAAAAAAATAAAAATTATGTTCAATATTCTCTAAAAAATAACTACCAGCTGTATATATGAAACACAACAATATTCAGAAATTTTGCTGCTTGTTCAGTAATGAAACCATCTGTCCTATCCAAAAAAGACTCAATAAAACCTTCTCGAAGTGACTTGGAAACCATTTTAAAAGACAATGAATTATATATTACTGAAGGATATGATTTTAAAAGAAGACAACAAAAACATAAAAGAGCTTACATAATACAATCTCTAGAAAATTACAGAGGCAACACTTAGCTTGACACAAAATATCTGTAAACCTGCCCTCCAAAATTTGTTAAGGTATACCGTGCACCCTCTCTGTATAGGTGTGGATTCCATTCGAGGAACCCCCACATAAAACAAAAAATGCGAAGGCTCACGTCCCATTATAGTCGATGGATGTAACGCGCACATGTCCACTTCTGTGTGCATGTTGGTTCCATTGACCATAATGGGATACAAAGCTTTGAACAACTTTGCATTCATGAGCACAGAGGTCACATTACGGGAGGCCCCACTGTAAAGCTGAAGTGAACCAAAGAAATAATCTTTCTGTCTTGGGAAGCAGACCCAGTGCAAATAGATGCAGACAATGCAGATTGCCTGGTGGATATATGTGTGTTTGCATCCCACAAGCACTCTTCCTAGCTTCGGATCTCATTTATCACATATGGTAAGGATTTCTATCTTGGCATATGGATTAAAAGACAGAACAACAAATATGTCATCATTATCATCTCCCCCACCCTCTGAGAGACACACTGAAACCCATGTCAAAAGGTGTGACCTACCTAGTCCAATACAGTCAACCCTCCATATTTGTGGAGTTCACTTCCACAGATTTCATTATTTGTGAGTCCTGCCCCCTCCCCACCTCACGCACTCCTTTTCCAGGGGAGCTTTCCCTCTTGGCAGCTCCAATCAGGCCACATAGCCCTTTAAAAACCTGCCTGTGGTCCTCCTCCTCTTCCACCAGCCTTTGCCTGGCCAGCTAAGGACAGCTCATAGCCTGAATTTTCAGCACCACAAACCCTTTCCTGATGCTCTTTCGCACCCAAGGAAGGAAATGGGCATAAGAGAGGAAGTATAGGTCCACCATGCCAACCTACTCCTTTTCCCTCTCCTTTTCTTGAGCTAGTTTGGACCCTGGGTGCCAGTTCTTCCTGCTATGCCTTTGCCTCTTCCTACAGACACACACTCACATTTTGATATTTCCATTTGCATTTCCACTTTTGCCTGGATCCTGTGCCTGTAACTCTAGGGAATGTGGAAGGCTAACTGTATTGTCTTCCTCTAAATAGGTGCGGTTCTCCAGGGTTTCAGGTAGGAGTCTTTACCAGTTCTGGAGGTGCCAGCTATTGAATCTGCTTTAACTTTCTCATAAGAAGTACATTGTTACACCACCAAGCTATGACTTAGAAATGTAAAACTATACTTATTTCATTATCGTGTTTTATTCTGTTATTTTTTTCCCCCTTCCCACTAGATGAGATTATAAAATTTTGGTGCATTTCTGGTAATTTTTCACTTGTCATGATTTTTGAGGGAGGGGTAAAAATTCATTTGGACAAAAAGTTTCTTTTAGTGCAAAGAAAATGAACAAAAATAGCATAAGTTGCATGTTTTGCCAAGTGAAAAAGTTGCTTAGAAGGACTTAATGAACAACATCTATTTGCAAAAAACCCCCCAAAAAGTCATTAAATGCAGAAAAATTTGTGAGTTAGTTGACCATTTTCTCAATCAGTTGTATCAATATGGTGATATTCCCTTTCTCCCTGAAGACAAGAAAATTTGCAAGTATTCTTTATATCACTACTGCTTTTGACACATTTGATGCATTTAACATTAGCCTAGCAATATCATCATAGAAATCAAAGTTCACAAAAGAATTCTCTGGGCTACGTTAGTGTGCATTTCAGAAATGGTAAGTTGGTTAAAGTATCCCACTGGTGCTGTAGACTGATAAAAGCACTAAAAGGTAACTGGGCTAAAGGAAGACTCATTTGAAAAGCAAGGATGTACAGACCCCTTCTCCATCATCACCACTATCTAATTTGACATTGGAAACAAGATGTAGGCCTCTACCCCAGCTGGGCCTGTCCCTCTACCTAACACAACCTGGTTGGATCCCAGAGGTTTGAATCACTGGAGCACAGTACACTTTTCTCATCAAGGAAACTAATGAAAAATATATGTTCAATATCTTTTCAGGGAGACACTGGTAAAAATGACTGCAGTAACGTATAACTCTACAAGAAATATACACAAGTATGGGAGCTTCTTCCAATATAGCAGCATCCTCAAGGGGCCAAGCTGGTTATTACAGTACCCCCTATTAAACCTTTCCTTCTAGTGTGTGAGGGTTGGTACAGGCCATTATTACAACTTGCTGTTCTTCTAGGGATGATTGTACCTTCAAGTACATAAAAGATGACACACTTCAAAAGTGACCAAAAAAACCCAACATCACTTTCTCAGGACTACTCCAGAAGTTACTTTTTCTGACAGAGATTAATCTCTGCTGTACATGAACAGGGATCTCTATTTAGACATTCTATTTATTACACTTACAGAAAATGTGTGTGACTGAAAAACACATGCCTCCTACTCCTCTATCTAAACTGGCAAAATGTAAATTGCCCAGAAAGACAAGATGCAGCCTTCCTTCAGATCACACAAGTGGACTCTGATACACTCAAGGTGTGGGGAGAAATGGGCTCCAGATGTAATTGGAGTACTTGCTCTTCTTTGCCTTCTTTTTGGCAGTTGAAGACCTTAAGATCATTAAAAGATGTATAGAATCACACAGTTGGAAGATGTGCTCAATCATAGAGTTGCTCAATGCAGGAACTCCACCTAGAGCATCTCTATCAGGTAGCTGTCCAGCCTCTTTTTGAAGAAAACTGCCCCATTAGGTAATTAGTTCCACTGCTGAACCACTTTTACCATCAAGATGTTCCTTCTAATGTTCAATTGAAATCTACCCTCTTGCAATTTAAAACCATTAGACTGGGTCCTACCTGGACCCTCTGCTCTGTAAAAACCCTTTAAGGTTTATTATGACTTGTACTAGATTGGTTCACAGAGTTAACTAGTCAAGTTTACTGTTTCCACAGGGGCCAAAGTTCTTGTGGTGGCTTCCAATATAAGAAGCATATGAAAACCACATGTCATAAAGCTGGATCCTACCTGAGAAAATTTGTAAATATACCAGCTGTGAGAACACAACCAAAGTTAAACAGCAATAAGAGTAGCTAAGCCAGGACAAACATGGGAGAGAACAAATGTCCTTTTGTTGTTTGACAAACATGCACACCTTAGATGTATTTTCATCCTCATTGGGCCCAGAAATAACGTGTGGGCTTTGAAACAATCCTAACTCAGGAAGACTTCATGAGTATATCCTGTTCAACTGTTTACTTCTGTTCCAAGATTGCTCCCACATATTTTGGTATATACAAGTCCCACCATTAAGAAATTCATAGATCTCATGCTCTGCAGCAAAGATGGGGAAAGTGTGGACTATAGGTCACATGCCCTCTGGGCCACTGCATTGTAGGTCTTAAAGCCACCTGAAGTCCCCCAAAGAACCCAACCCACTTTTTTTTAAAAAAATGGCTGATTTCTCAGCCAAACTATGCTTCCAAAACAATCATACAAAAAGTCAGCTTGGTTTCCCCCCGCCCTGGAAGTCCTCCAAACTCCAGAAAAATGAATTGTCCTTCTTCTGTCAAAAAACAACTGGAAGTGACACTGTTAGGAACAACACTGCAGCCCATGGATGTAAGTGGGTGGCAATGGCTTTTACCCCCTGCACTGAAGGAAGCCAAATATCTCAGAATGCCACTGCAAGAGTAAGCTCTTGCTGCATTTCTCAGTTTCAGGTTTTTTGGATAATTCCTTAGAACCCATCCTTCACAACAAATAAGCTCTGGCAGAAACATTTTTAAAGATGTTGCCAATTAGTCCGGTTTGAAAGTAGCTCACTGCTTTTAGTGGTTTCTTAAAAAGTGCCATGTTAGTAAAAGCAATGTTAACATGATACTTTCTGATGCTTTTTAACGAAAAAAAGTACTATAAAATATAAAATGGCCTCGGATCCTTCTAAATAACCTCCAAAACACAATGTTTCGGAGTAAGGCCCTTTTCGCACGGCATTTTCCATACGAAAGGGCCCCTTGAGTGCAGCGCAAATGTGAGGAGCAGTCCACACAACACACTCACATTTGCATGACATTCCAGGGCCTGGCAGGCACCGCTCACACACTTTTTCATTTTTGGCTTTAAGTTGAAAATGGTGTGTGGTCGTGCATTGCTCCCAGGCCCCGCATGCACTTACCTTGTGTGCGGAGCCTCGGGAGCCAGGCCGGTTGTGCTTCCTGTCTCAGTGCAGACTGGGAAGGTCCCAGGCTGCACTGCGAATGGAAGAGGCGGAGCTCTCATGCAAGCAGGAAGCTCACGCAGAGCTGAAGAAGTAGGGAAGTGGGAGCCTCTCTCTGGAGGCTGCTTGTGTGAGCACCGCACCCCAGCGCCGAGAAAAGGTAGGATGCGGAAAGGGCCTATGTGTTACTCCTTATGCTAAACACGTAATGATGTTCCCAGGTGTTAACATTATTCTTTTTTAAAAGAATACCATTGCCATGTAATCCTTGCTCCCCAAACTAATGTTCTGATTTCAGTAGAGGAGTTCCAGCTTGGAAATGTCTCCCTCTGAATTTGAAGTGGGAGACATTATTAAAAGTGTTTAATGATGGCTCATATCTGAATTTTCTAGTACTCTGTTGCAATTACATGTGACACCAAACATATCTTACAAAATGGAGGAGAAAGGTAACATCACCTGTTCCAAGTTCTGAGATAGTGGAAGTATGAACCAGGCAGCTTTCCAACACTTTCACCAGGGTCAAACCTCACCTTAGGCAGTGAAAGGCAACTATCTCAGAAGGAGATGCTAGAGAACAACAGTGACATCTGTTTAGCTGTTTCTTCTGAACCCCCAGATCCTTCCCTTCTCTCAGAACACACAGCTGTGTGTGCCATTATATTGGTCTTATGCCTTTTTGTGATGCAGGACCTAATTTTACTGCCAGTGCAGAAGTGAGGTTGTCCAGGGATGCACATGTATTTCAGTGGGCTGCTATCCTGCCCCTTTGGCCCAGGCCAACAAAATTTCTTGAGCTGGCCCTTGGCTTTCATTCCTTCAGGAAACTGATTTTATCTTCACATTTCCTCAGCTATAGTATCAGAGGAAAACACATTTTTTGTGAGCATGTTCAGCCCTGCCACAGAGTTTTCTTGGCAAGATTTATTCAGAGGGGGATTATCATTGTCTTCCTCTGGTCACCTAGCGGGCTTCCATGATTGAACAGAGATTCAAACTCTGGCCTCCCACAGTCCTAGTTCAGTACTCTGGCCCTTTCTGCACTCTACCTTTCAAGCAGATGGCTGCTGGGGATCCCAGCACTGGCTCTGCTGGGAGGGGGCCACAGCAGGAGCACTCCCCTCTGCACCAGCTGGCTCCATGGTGAAGGAAGCATGATGGCCATGCCTCCTCCTTCCGCAGTGCAGCTGGGTACTTTCCCCAGGCTGTGCTAGGGCTGGAAGTGCACCCATTGTGCTTCTGTGGCTTCCGCAGGGCAGGTACGTCTGGGACAGTGGTGCAATCGTGGGACACTGATGGGAGAAACCTATCAATGATTTAATCCATGATTGTGCCACCTGGGAATGGGAGAAGGATGGGACCGCAAAGACAACTGTCATCATGGTCCCATTCTTCTCTTGTCCTCATGGTGGGTTGGGAAGGTGGTGTGGAAAGGGCCTCTAACTACTATATGCTGGTGTGTGTACCTCAGGTAAAATAGTTCTGACTGCTTTTCAGCTACTCAAGTCTATGCCAAGGTTTCATGAAGCAATATGAAACTTTGTACATCAGTGTTCTTTTTCATTATATGCACTTCAGTTCATCTAATAACAAAAATAGGAATGATATTAAACATTGGACATAACAAGACAAAAGGAACTTGTGACTAAAATGGATTCCACATGTAAAACAAACAAGTTGCCAATCAGGTTAATTTCTGGATCAGACAGAGATATGTTGAAGCTTTTCTAAAACTTCTCATCCCCACAGCACTGATTCCTTTACTTAGTTTGACTACAAAGCAGAACACCCCCATTTGTAACCCACAGAAGCTGAATAGACTACATTGAATCTCTCTTAAACCAAGAAAAGGAACATAAGTCAGGGATCAGGTGACTTAAGACACCAACTCTAATAGGAAACAGGCATTTTTTTTGCTTTTAGTACAAGGGAACAGAAAACCTTCTGTGTAACTACTAGAGGAGCAAAGCAGTATTATCTCAAAGGATTTTTTCCCCAGACATGAAGACTGTGCTTACATAAAACCAGCATAAAATAGCATGAAGAGGGTGGAGAGTGTGTTCATGCAACAGAACAGAAAACAAAACAGAGGAATTATCTCATTATTAGAACTAAGTTGATTTCAGAACACACCAAGCAACCTCTAAGGTTTAGAGATGCCAACAAAGCTTGCAGAATTTTGTCCCAGATGTAATTTTGGGGAATCATAATCCCTGTGTGAAAGAAGAAGAGAGCATTAGGATTCCCCTTCATTCTTCTGAAACTCTAGGACAGTGGTTCTCAACCTGTGGGTCCCCAGATGTTTGTGGACTTCAGCTCCCAGAAGCCCCAGCCACTATGGTCAATGCTCAGGGCTTCTGGAAGCTGAAGTCCACAAACATCTGGGGACCCACAGGTTGAGAACCACTGCTCTAGGATGACCTAGAAAAGAACTCTTGGTCTCCCTGCCCCCTTTCTATCTGTCTCCAAAGTTAGTATCTTTGGCTTGCAAATATCCCTTCCTGCACTCAAGGCTCCTCCATGTTTCCTTTTAAGCCCCATGGCAGAGGGTCACACTTGGCTATGGGAGAAGGAAATAAGGGAGCTGCAAAGACTTTGGTTGGAAGAAGACGGACTGTCTATCCCAAATGCTGCAAAGTGATACTCATTATCCCACCAAAGACTTTGAGGTTAGATGGTGTTTGGTGGGGCAAAGTCACAGCTTAGAAACGTTAGTTTTTTGAGAACTCCAAGAAATCACCCAGTCAGCATGGCCTGTGACTCTAGCAACTCATTATTTAACCCAACAGTTCCATAGTCTTGCACTGTTGCTAATGCTTCCAGCATGATGTGGCACAGGAGATTCAGTTTTGTTTTACTTTTCATTTTCAAAGAGCTGTACTGGGTTGCTCACTTATTCAGAGAAACATTACTAGGGTAAGAGGTGCTTACTCTTCTCTTTGTGCACAGATCCTTCAATCGAAATGCCTTCTTTAGAAATGCTATTCATCTGGGGGCAGGGGGGAATAGGCAGACATCACTCATTACATCACCCGTCACATTTGGCTAGGCCCATTTTTCTGCCCTTCCGCTCTTGAAAGTGGGTGAGGAAGGACATTAAGAAAACTCACTCGAGATGCTGTTCTGGTCAAGGACTGCTCATGATAAGATCTAGGTACACATCATTCTTTTTCCTTGCACTTTTGTCAAATTACCATTCTGTATCAAAATACTTTGTATGATACATAGCTAGCCCTGAAGATTGCCCTAAAATGCCCTTACCTTGCCTCACAGTCAGGCCAACCCAATATCTCTCTCTTTATGTACACACACACACACAGGCAGACACACACACTTAAAAAAGAAACCAGGGGTTCAATAAATCTTTGCTTACTTTGTTCCTCACATTAATTTTGTTAAATATAAGTTTTAAGTACCGATTATTTCTGGATTGCTACTGAGTACAGCAATTAACAGATAGCCTAAAGACGTCGAAATCCAAGGTAGATGTTGTCAAGGAAATTTAAATAAGAGCCAGAGAAATAGTTAAAGAACTATTTTTGCTTAATCATAGGTTGTATCTCAATTTTGTTGCTATTGGCATAAATTACTTGAGTAATATAATTAATAGAGCTCTAACTGAACATTTTAAATTCTAAGTTGATTCTTTTTATTATGTATCTGATGCGGAAGAAAGGGGAACAACTGAAGAGCAATTAGAACTGCCCTAATGAGGAGGCAGGCCCAGACAGGTCTAATTCATATGGTTATAAGCAATAGCAATAGCATGTGTATTTCTATACCACTTATCAGCTCTCTAAGTGGTTTACAATGCATTAGCTAATTGCCCCCAACACACTGGGTACTCATTTTACTGACCTGCAGAAGGATGGAAGGCTGAGTCAACCTGGAGCCCAGCAGGACGGAACTCACAACCATGTGGCTGCAGTACTGGCATTTAACCACTGTGCCACCAAGGAAAGATGGCAACATTGTCCATCATGGTAGCCTCCTGACTGATAACTCCCACAACTTGTAATGACTGGTCATGCTGACTAGGGGCTGATAAGAGCTGTAGTGAAATTATATGGAAACACCCACTGAAGAAGACTGATTTACTGTAAGCAGTGGAGTACAAGGCCTCTGAACATACATTGCAAGAATGGATACAGCATAACATAAGATATGGATACCTGGGCAGGCTTATGATAAAGTCCTGCAGTTCTTGCAATCTCAAAAAAGAAGGAAAGATAGCAACTGTATGGCACATCCACTACACATGAGAGATGACATTATCTACACATGGAGAAAGTGTGCACACTTGTGTCCCACCACTAATGCAACATGGCCTTTTTCGGATGTTTGAACTTTTGGACCATGCCTTAGACTGCCACAGATCTTCTGCGTTTCCAGGCCACATCATTAGCACTAAATGGCTCCTCAGCCAAAGAGCAATC
Source organism: Iguana delicatissima (assembly GCA_948472985.1). Lineage (NCBI taxonomy): Eukaryota > Metazoa > Chordata > Lepidosauria > Squamata > Iguanidae > Iguana > Iguana delicatissima. The sequence goes on from CAOKZL010000852.1 coordinate 616,293, forward strand.
TCATTCTCTATTGCACCAAGGCACAAAAACATTATAGGACAAGGCACAATATGACCCTTTCCACAGAGCTAGGAACTATCCTATGGATGTTTTTGTTATTTTTTCCTCATCATCTTTCTCCTCCTCCATCACTACCTCACCCTTCCTTCTTGGTTGGTTGGTATTAAGGAAAGGGTTACATCCAGCACTATTTATCCTACAGCTCTGTTCCCTTAGGCGTGCCTTCCTTTAGACTAATCCAAGATTTTCCAGTTATCTGTGCCCCTTCTCTGGGTCACTATTTCTTGGTTTCTCAACACTTTGTACAGATTTCCCCATCATTCTGAAATATTTAAATGGCCCTCCAAAAGCTCCATTGCTGACATGAAGAACTTCGAGCTAAAACATGCTGGCAAGTTTTGCTTACAACCTCTTGATTGTGACCCTGTGCACAATTGAAATGAAGCTCCAAAGAACATTTCTAAAACTGAATCCAGCCCTTCTGCTGGAAATAGTTTCCTGTCCTTGCTGTACTGTCAATGCAAAATGTGGATCATCATATGTTTGTAGCAGGACAGTAGTGAAGATTTAAAGAGGGAGAGCTAACCACCTCACATGCTAAATAATCTGGTCATCAACACAAGGAGAGAATTTGGTTATTCTACTTTGTTGTAGGACACAGCCAAGAGTCAGATGCTATATCATTGAGCCCTGCTCCATTGCATACACTGTCTTGAAATATTATTTAGCTATAATAATGGTTGGATAATAAAATGTCAAGGGAATTTTTTGATGATTTCTGAACTGAGAAGCAACAACAACAAAAAAGAGAGTGTATTTCTGTTTCCGAAAGAAATATTACATGCACAGAATCTATATTAATGAACCAAAATCTCCTTAATCCCTCTAGAGGCTTTATCCTGATTTGCCATTACAGAAGGTACTGAACAGCAATGTACAGTCTTAGTAGTTTTAATCAGCCTAAATGCTCAGAATTTTATATTTCTTTGTCACTGTAGTCTAGAGCTGCCCAACAGAAATAAAATAAGGTATTAAAATATTAGACTATTATAATATGCACACAAACAGTGCAAAGAGCACAATGTGTGCCAAAGTAATACATACATCAGTGAGGGGCTATGTCTAGGGCTCTTTTGCACATAGCAGACATAGTTTTCAAGCTGTGACTGGCAAGTGATACATATACATTTGCAACTCTGCACTGAAGGAAGTTTGTTTGTCATTGATTCTTGTGCATACAGGAAGCCCCTGTACTTTGCCGCCTCGTTATCTGATGACTTGCTCTTTCAACGCTTTCAAAACAAGGACAAGTTCCATGACATGAGGTCCATTTTTTTAATCAGTTCTTGCCTATAGAGGCTTGTTTGGGGCTGCTTGGATGTGAGTTCTCAAGTCTTGACTATGGAAACAGCAGATTCCCTGGTCAAATTAATAGAACTTGTCTGTATTGCAAATATTGAAACACCGGGCTTCCATCAGTTCTTCTTGCCTTACAAAGGTTCCCTTGGGACTGTGTGTACACTGCTTGTAAAGTGAGCTTGGGGAGAGGAGGTGCCAAACCAACTGAGAGACCTTACAAGCAGCATGCACACATATAGTTCATCTCAAGCAAGCCTCTCTAAGTCCTTCATGTTTCCTACAGTAGATGGGTTCTGCTTTCTGACCATTTCCACTTCTGTCCCTAACCTGTCAGATAAGCAGGGGAAGCTTGTAACTAAAATGGATATGCAGAAGAATCACTGATTAACGGCATCTCACAAGAATCACTGATCAATGGTGCCATGATGCACTGTAACTGCAAACAACCTGTTACTGCAGTTTAGGCCTACCTGGCGATAGCACCTGATATCACTTTGATACCATAATTCGGCCTTACCATACCACCCCTCTCCACGTGTTTGTGAGGCCTCCAGACAAGCATGAAACTAGGCTCGGCACTTAACTGCTGAAATATCCTCAAACAATACAGGCAAGCCAGCTTCAGGGACCTTCCCGACAAACACCACATTATGTATGCGCGCTACCTACAGAAGGCTCCCTGCCCCAAGCTGGCAACTTGACAAAGACTGAACCATCCACTGTCAAGCGTTGCACATTTACATACTGGCTACACCATTGTTAATTCGGCTCTGATTCAATCATGCTAAATTGTGACCTTTCGGAGACATTGTCTCGCACTCAAAACTCATTGTTGTCCCCGAGCAAGGCATAGCCTGCAGTCACACTTCTCCCTATAAAAACCCCTGAGTCTGAGACCTTCATCGGATCGCTCCCGAGTTCCAGACCACCTTGCTGCCGCTTTGCTTGGCAAGCTTCCCTTCAGCTCCACATGCTGAGCCACATCGAACCCCAGCATTGCTCTCTGTCTTCTCCCGGGCTTCAGGAACAGGTTTTGTATCACCCGAACCAACTATCCCTCTGACAATCCTGCTATCTTACTCACACCTTTATTTTCCTTAGTTATCTGTGTGCGTGTGTGGCTTACATTGTGTGCCTGTATTTAATAAAGATCATTCATTGCTTTCAAACCGGTCTGCTTCTTGACTTGGCCTGACCCCGTAAACACTGGATTACAAGATCCTGCTAAGTTACCCTGCCTCTCGTAACGCTAAAGCAGTGCTCTGAGCTAATTTTCCCCACCTATAGTTGAGCACATTTTGGAGTCCCTCAGGACCCCCAGTAAACAGGGTAAGAAACCCTGCATGCATTATGACTCTAACACCATCCAGGTGTCTAATCAGAAAAAAAGTATTGAAAAGAAGTTAGTGGTAGAAGCCATCACTGAATTCTACATGCATCATAAAAATATTTATAGACGTTTAATACACAGGAATATGAAGAGATTCCTTCAGAGAGCTTTACACATACAATGTGCATACATTGTAATATTACAATACTCTGGATTGTCTGGGTAGGAAGACTGCACTTGTCATGAAGTTTATACTATACATTATATCTTTTACGGTATATATAGGGGGCAGTGAACAGTCCTCTGGTTTCTGTTGGACTGCTTTTCCCATCATCCACTATCTTTGGCTATGCTACTTAATACTCATGGGAGTTACAGTCCAACAAAACCTAGAGGGACACAATACTATATTTTATGGCAGTGGTTCTCAACCTGTGGGTCCCCAGATGTTCGTGGACTTCAGCTCCCAGAAGCCCCAGCCACTATGGTCAACGCTCGGGGCTTCTGGGAGCTGAAGTCCATGAACATCTGGGGACCCACAGGTTGAGAACCACTGCTTTATGGCATAGTTTTCACACCGAACACTTTTATCTGCTAGCATGGCTAGTTGGAGAATTTGTCTGATACGGCACTTTGTTGTTCAAAAGACTCAAGAAAATGTACTTCCCATTTGAAATTTTGCACTGCAACGTATTGATTTACAGTTAAGCTGGAATCCTGAATAAATGGAATGAATCTAGTCTAAAGAAACCTTGCAGAGATCAAATCTACAGGCATTCCTTTGAAAAACTGTGAAGTTTTTCATCTATGTCACAGAAAAAGGTCTATTCTTTATATTTAAAAAAAAACTTAAAATTTGACCATCAGGTAGTGATGGAGAAAGCTATCAAGCAAGCCTAGCTTTGTGCATAAGTACTATATTCTGGCTGTGACAACTAGCAAAAGGAATTCAAGGAGATCCCCAAATGATTTTGATTTGCTTCATGGGGGCTGCTTCAGAGTCCCATCAAGCTTCCTGAATAGCTTCTGCCCTATTAATTCTTTCATAATATGCCCAAATCCTGAAAACAAATACAAGCGCAGTATATATGCCATTTTAGATTATGCTTACCTACACCATGAGTTAACAAATGAGGGACATTGGTTTTTAAGAGAAAGTTTTAATTCACTGAGATCAATGTGATTGATATGAATGCTAACCAAACTGAATTAAAGATACATTAAGGCCAGATTAAAATCATTTTAGTGGGTTGCAAACTGTGAATCTGTTTTTCCATAGTGTATTCACATAGTTATCTCTGGCAAATGCAACTTTGTGTAACAGGAACATGTAAGGTATGGTTCTCCAGATGGCAGTTCTGCCAGATGGTAGTTCTCAGTCTCCATTGTTACTGCTTGTTCTAGCTGGGGTTGATGGAACTTGCAATTCAGCACCATCTGAAGAACCACATATTCCTTACCCCAAATATACAGCTTTTTCAGGAATTGTTGCTTTGTTACTAACATGTGGCTACGCAGAAAAAGCAACCTAACAGGGTTCCAGTGACAAAATGCAGCCCTGCCATGTAGGAAGAGCATAAACTGATCCTTTAAATTTCACAGCTTTGCATTAAGTAGGATAATTTTAAGGACTGCCTCTAGAGTTTCATAGCCACTGATAAGGTTAATAAATTAATAAGTAGGTTATCCCAGAAAGTAAGGAACATCTCCTAATATAGCAAGAGAATCAAACCACAGGAAGCTATTGGGAAATTTAATACTTCCCAAAGCAGTTAGCAGGCTATTATCCCCAGCAGATTTGAAAGGGTGGAGAGAACCACAATTAGCCCAAATGCTTGTAGAGAAGTTCAAAAACTGACCTCTGGAATAGCTGATGCTATCTAGAAACAGAGGTGACCTGAACGAGCAGCAAAAAATAACTGTCCATTTCCCCCCCTTTGGGAGATGTGATCCCTTGTGTATTTCTGTTCTGAAATATGTGTGGAACATTTAAACTCTACCTATCAACATCTACGTAACATCTGAGAGGGGAGAATGAAGACAAGTGTGTTAATTCTGTGCCCTGTCCTCACTTTCCTCATTGACCCTACACAGATTGGAAGAATAAATTCTGAAGTGAGGAAACTTTTTCACTCATCTATACTCTCCATGTGATGCAAGACCCCAGAAAACCAGAGTCCTACATCACAAAGAAAGCTTATACAAGTAGAAAAGTTGCTCTTACAGCCTGAGATATCCCTCTTAATTCATGAAGAGAGATGCAGAAAACTACAAATAGGTGGAACTAACGGGTTCATCCTTGTTCTTCCCTTTCATGCACTGATGTAAAACAGATACAGAATATTAGAACAGGACCACCAAATGAATTTAAAATAGATTGGGGGCACGCAGATGAACCTACTGTTACCTTGTTTCCTTTTGCTATGGGTGTAAAAAGCAACTCATGGTGCCTTCCAGATGTTGCTGGATTGTAACTCCCAGCCAGAAAAGGTGAGGAATGCTGAGGGTTGCAGCCCAAGAATATCTGAAGCATTGTCTGATTCTCTCTTTTGGTATAAAGTGTGGCTGTGAACTAGCTTTATGCCGAGCTTGTTGTGTGCGAGATTAGAACAAACCAAATTTTATAACTTTATACACAGCTTGACTGAATTTCTACACCAATAACAACAAATCCTCTGGCAGTCAGTTCTGACTGGGGAGCAGATCCCTACTTGTTGGGACAGGTCCAAAGGAAGCCTTAACACACCAGCCCAGTTGCTCTGAGATCACAGTATTACTTAAGGAAGGAGGAGGAGAAAAATTCACTTGTTTTCAGGTAACAATAAATTCAAACCAATAGGCCTGCTTCAACCCTGGAGAAGCAAAGAAAAGGCCTGTACCCTCCTCTCTGTGAGATATTTAAAGAGGAGAATCATACATCATGTGTTGCTTTCATATTTCAGAGACAATTAACAGTCCAGAAGCCCTGTGGATTAATTTACAAATGTCAAAATACTTCTACTAAACCAGGCCTTTGAAGGTTTACGATCAATGTTAAAATTGTCTTTTTTCCTTTTTAGTATGTAAGTTCACTTTCATCCAACCCCCCACAACTACGTGACTGTGCATATCTATCTGAGGCCTGACCAATGTTCTCCATCAATGTATCCAAAGCAGTAGATTGTAATCCACAAAAGTTTATGCAAGTCTTAGAAGATGCCATCAAACTTCTTTATTCTTTTAATCTTCCCCTTCTTTTTCTGCTGAAGCAAACTAGCCCATTTATCTCTCAGAAAATTTATGTGCCAATTTAAAAAAGAACAACAACAAAAAAAACCAGAAGGTTCTATTGGCAAGAAGAACTAGTCTTCCATATTGCGTGCCATGTGTTTTATATCTTGTATTTTAACAGTCACTGTATGGAAATAAAGATGTCAAAATGCAATCTGCTATGCAAAATACAATCCTCTCTCATAAACTGTGCTACAATTAGATACAGAGGATGACAACATGCAGGCAGAATTCCAGCTCCATGGAGCATATATTTTAAACCTTACAATTGCAGTCCAATGATATCTGGAGGGTCACATATTCTCCATCCTTGCTTTATGTCATGACAATGACCGACAAGCCAGGATGCAGAATCCTTTGAAAAAGCAATGACCAAATTTCTGTACCAAAAGGTATCCACAGTACAGCATAGTTTGCAAAAACATGCCTACATTTTAGCTACAGTGATTATAGCTAACTGATAGGTTATACATACTCAATCTTCTGTGCTGATAACTGGAACAGACCACATGAGCACTTGTCTCATCTCTCTAACCCTCTTTTCTCATCCTATTCTTTCTTCTCTTTTCCTGCATTGCTTTATCTTTTTCCTTCTATGTGTCTCTTCGCACCCTCATTCCAAACTTCTCTTTCCCTTTCCTACGGGAATCAAATGTAATAAGCAACATGTACACAGAAAACTATAAAATTCGAGAGATAAGAGGGGATTGAGCTGTGGGAGGTTGGCTGCCAAAACTGGTAAAGTGTAGTAAAATAAGTCTTAAAATAAATTAAAAATCTTGCCTGACCAGAAAGAAATGATGTAAGCTGTTGCCAGTTTTTGCCTGGCAACCGCTAAGTCAATGGAGAGATTAGCCAAAGCCACAGTGCAAAGGCTCAGCTGATTTCCCCGTCTGGGATATTCATGAAGACCTTGTTGCTCAAGTATTTCCTGAAAATGGCTTGGCTCTCCTTTGAGGCATCCAGCAGGTATACAGCATGCCAATAAATGATCTTGCAGCTCTGCAGGACTCCTTTGAGTTGCTAATAGGATATAAATAATCCAAGGTGTCTAGTTAGAAGACAGATGGAATTCATAATACTGTAGTTATAATGTGTGTGTGTGTGTGTGTGTGTGTGTGCGCATGCACGCACGGGTGCACATAATCAAATAAATTCCTCATCTGAATACCTATTTCACCTTGTGAAATTGTAAGATGGGTAAAATAGCTCACTCTGATTGAGATTAAAACAACTTCAAAAACTTTGCACAATAACATCATCACATTAGGCACTTTGTTCTTTTCGTACATTATAACATATGAGCAGGAAGGGGGGGTGACATCTCCTGAAACTGTGGGTGGAGGTCCCCCCCATTTAGTCTATGAGTTGCTCATGTTCTAACAACTCCATACATTCAGTTCCCCTCACAGTCTAGTTTAGCCATTTCCAGTTTAGTGACTTCCACATGTACAACTCACGTAATGTTCCACAATTAGCTATGTTGTGTTGGGATGTGAGGATTCAAATTTGGAAACATCTGGAGGCCACCAGATTAGAGAAGTCTGTCCTAGCTATGCCTCTATAAGTAAGTAAATTTTTGATATCCAGATTAAATCAAACTCAGGAGTAAGTAACAGAATACATAGAACAATTTTTGGGAGGTTCTAGCCCAGTGATTCTTAACCTTTTCTTTACCAGGGACCCATAAATATAATTTGTTGCCCGGGAGCCCCGAGACTTAACTCAAGGTTTAAATATTTAAATTTAGTCTAAAATATTCAAGTATTTATTTCAGTATTCAAATATTTATTGATTGATTTATTAAAGGCTTCTGGAGACTAAGATTCAAATCCTTGCTCAGACTCTGGGTGACCTTTGGCAAGTTACATTCCCTCAGCTTCAAAGAAAGCTAAAGGCAAACCTGCTCTGAACAAATCTTCCCACAAAAATCCTGTGATAGGTTCACTTTAGAGTGACTTGAAGGCCCACAACAACAAAGTGCTGCTGACAGTGGAATGTTCTTTGTAGCCATGATGTCTCTCCCTTTTGAAAAGTGACTTATGGCAACCCTAAGGAGGGGGTTTTCTTGGCAAGATTTGTTGCCTTTGCCTTTCTCTGGGGCTGAGAGAATGCGACTTGCCTGAGATCAAACAATGGGTTTCCATGGCCGAGAAGGGATTCAATCTTGATCTCCAGAGTCATAATTTGGGTGTACATACACACCTACTGCTGTGTTCCTTTCATTAGGGACACACAGCAGGGGTGGGTGGGTGCTGAAACAACTCTCTCGGCATCCGCGCACCCCTGCTGCCGCATTCCTGTTGCTGCTGCTGCTCTTCGTGTCCAGCAGCAGAGCTTCATGAACCCCCTGTGAGGCTTCACGGATCCCCATCAGGGCTTTGCAGACCCCCAGGGGTCCCTGGACCCAAAGTTAAGAACCACTGTTCTAGTCAAGTGTGCCTGTCTACCCACAGAGCAGCATGTCAGTAGCCTCTTTTCTGCCCTTCCAAATCTGTTGGGGACCCTTCCCCACATCTGTTGGGGGACCCTCTGAAGCTGATTGTGGGGTATGCCTTTAAGGGGAAAAAGGAACAGAGACTGGTAATAGTAACATGGAAGAAAATGATTATACAGTGCACATATTTTAGTGATATTTTCAAATCTTTTCCTAGCACTTTTCCATTCATCCTGTAAATCAGGATTTAGTTTGTACCTAGTGAAAAGGACAATTTTTGAGCCATTTCACAAACTTATGTAAAATTGGCTGTTTTCAGTTGCATTTCAATGGTGAGACGAAATTATTTTGAATTTAAGGGAATCAGAATTGCTGTTACTTTGTTCCTGCCTTCTGTTCTGAGATGATTTTTGAACTATGTGAAAAATCAGAACAGGTGGCACCCTTAAAAAATGACTGTCCACTTTGCTGTTCATTGACATGGCATCACTAGAATGGTCATCAGCTCCACTATGTGTAGATAGTTCCTTCAACAACATATGTTATTCCAGAGGTGTAATATCAAATAGTTCTCCAAAGAAAGGGCAGTGATTGAAGCCAGCTTGTTAAACATATCAGGTCACAGTGTGCCATTCAACTCAACTCTAGTTTTAAAGCAAAACTACTAGGGAAAGCATAGTTTTATGTTTAGTTTTCTCTTCTTTTCTTCCTAAGAAGATTTTGTAAAAACACTACCACCCACAGATGCTTTTATGTGAAAGCAGACCAAAAGCTTTAAAGGGAATCCTATTGAGTTCAGTGGAACCCACTCCCAGTAAATGTGCTGAAGAGTTTTAAAATTTTAAAAAACAAGTTGGGGGAGAACTCACAAAATTGTATTATTGGGTCACCTTCACAAATGTTTGCAACCTTCTAACATTTCACACACGCAAACAGGGAGACAAGGGCCAAGCAACATCAGAGGGTCATCAAGATGGCAAAAGATGTTAATGAGGAAGAACACACAAGCTAGGAGAGTCTACAGCAGTTTGCTTTTCCCTGAGTCTACAGGGAGGGCCAAGATTCTGTTACCCTACTCTATACCTCCATCCTGTGGGATGTGCTTTTTCATATATCTGGAAATATATGAATCAAAGACTCTGACTAGAAGAGGTCAAGCTGACCTGAGACACTGTCAGGCTAGAAGTTCAAAGGGGATTATGTGGAAAACACTGGCATAAAAGGGGTTCAAGTTAATCTCTTCATCAGTCTCAGATTTTGGCATTTCCAAATGGGCCTGGGTAGAACAATCAGAGACCATCTCTTTTGATCTCACCCTATGGAAACATTTTCTACACTCCCTGCTGGTCCAGATTTCAAAAGATTATCATGATTCCCATAAATTCTGTCACTCTGGTGTCAAAACAATAACTTATTCTGGAACCCTTTGTCAGTCCTGTGAGAAAGTTTTAAGGCTTTGCCAGAACACCCCTTCAGAATAGGAGAAAGGGTATATAAACCCTAATTTTGGCCCTGGCAATCTGTAGCATTTTTGGGTATAATACGTGGCTCCCAGACCACTGGGCAATGCTACCCTCAGATGCTATCTGAGCCACTCAGCTTCATCCTTCTTCTCCAGGATTGGTAACTATCATCCTCTTCCCCCAATTTCTCTCTCTATCCAACCTTTCATGTCTTACTTTCTGATAGCCTTGTATGGATCTTAGAGTGTCTGATTTCCTGTGTGTTTGTTGATTCTAAATAAAATACTTTGTTTATTTTTAACTGGAACCTCTCTGCAGTTGGTAATGGTATACATAGGTGAAAAGATCATGCCGTTACCATCTTCTTGCAGTCCTTCTTTGAGCTGTAATTTCCCCAAATTCTAATAAGATGCTGGCATTGCAGGTGGACCCCAGCATCCACAGCCTTTTAGGGTAAAAATTCCATCCCTCTTCTCATCTCCGTGTTGCAAAGTTAATTGAGTACAAACTAGTTTTGCACTTTGAATTTAGTTTGCACCAATAGAATTAAGCTGAGGGCAAAAGGGAAAATGGGAGGAAGAAAGAAAAACAGGGGCATTTTAAAAGCAGCTGAAAAAGTGAGATAATGATGGATTAATTGGGAAAGCTCTTGCCCAACTGGGTAGCATGTGTTTAGTCAATCCACTATTTCTCCTCAAGTCTAATTTGGAATATTAAGACAATTGCCCAGTATGTTCTCTTCTGTTATTGAACAAGTCTGTAGATGTCAAATTCTGTGCAACTGGATCAAGAGTTTCAGCCAAAACTTGCCTTAATATGAGATTCATTTCAGCCAATCCACAGTAAACATTTCAGGATGTACAGTCAGCCCTCTAATTTTGTGGGTTCAAAATTCATGGAACTGACTATTAGTGGGTTATTTTATTTAGTTAGTTATTTAAAAAAATCTTACTGTATTTGCCCTGCCACAGAAAAAAATATGTCCTCTTAGAATTTCTACATCCTCCAGCATGATTTTATGGTCCACTTCTCCCAGAAGTGGACTACAGAATTGCACTGGAAGACCTAGAGATTCCTAGATAGAAGACTTCTCTAGTATTGCTAGGTCCTCCCATATAGGCAGAAGGTGACCAAAGAATCATGTTGGAGGACCTAGAGATTCCTCGAGAAGTGTTAGCAATTATATAAAAAAAAATCATGATTTTTTATTTGCAGTTTTCCCACTTTTTTGGGGGGGGGGTCTTGCACCCCTAACCTCTATAAAAGTGGAGGGCTGACTGTTTAGTACATGAGTAACAACATTTCTTTAAAGCTTTTACCCTATTCTCATGTATTTGTCCAACTGTTTATGTGCCATATTAATTCTATTATATAAAATGTGCCAGAGCTCCCCCACTGGATCCAGGGAAACAGCTCCCAGCACCTGCAGGGTGAATACCTAGTATGTTTTGTATGGACTTTTTGCTGCCAGAGGCAATGAACAAGATGGACTCCACTTCCCAGTCCACAACCAGAAGCCGACAGATGGCTGAAGCCACTATCAATGATACAGCCATTCAAACTAAGTATGTCAACCAAGTGATTTAATTTAGCTTTTAGGGATTCCAGTTCTGTCCTCCAGCAGAGGGAAATGGCTAGGAGGCTCTAAAGGAATATAACAGAGAGTGTACCCATGGTGCTGGACCCAAGCACCTTCTGACAGAAAGGGTTGCCTTACTTTGCTTACTTGTACAACTAGCCCTGTGAACACAACCCAGAATTTGAACCAAATGAAGGGATGCAGAAGCTCCTTTAAATAACTAGACCTATTTTTGCTTTAGGCAGGTTTGGAAATAATGAGGCTATCCAGATGTTACAGCAATTCACAGCATTTCCTACCTTTAGCTATGCTAGCTAGGACTGCTTGGAGCTGCAGTCCAACAACATCTAGAGAATATGCACAATTCCCAATGTTTGTTTTAGGGGATGGGACTACCAGTAAATACCTAGAAAACATTTAGACTTGTAAAACTCAATCTATATTAACCAACAGGGACATAAAGGATTTCCTTTTAGTGGGTCAGGTCCTTGGTTCATCTATCACAATCTAGAGTATGTTCCACTTGGCTCAGTTTTGTCTCCATTTGGCATATAAATACCAAGCCATTGTTGGTAGTTTTAAGGAGAGCTGGGGTGAATTAGAGCTTCTGTACATCCACCAGTAACAGCCATTATCTGTCTGAACTTAGAGGTCCTTGCATTCATGCGAGAACCTCATGAAACCACAGATTCTTTGAGAAGCATGGCACTCAGTTTGTAAAGCAGCTAGAAAGCTATTGTATATTGAGAAAGTTGTTTCCAAATTTGCATGAAATCACCAGTCTCAGGTAGGAGGTTTCTCCAGACTTCTACCACTTTGAAAACTGGAATTTTGGAGTATGGAAACAGAATACTTTCAGATGCAGAACATATACTCTTATTACTGAGGGAGATGTATTGTTTTTCCTGATGGCAAATAGGGCCTCTGTAGGTGACCCGTAGTCACAGGGAAGCTATTTCATAATCATATTTGCCAAATGGTGGCTATTCAGAGTAACATGGGGATAGGTGAGAATAGTTTTCAAAATTATTCAAAGCACCAGTTTATTCTACTTTTGAGTATGTCATGTTTGTTAGCATGCAAGCTCCCTTGCCATACATACATAGATGCTAATTTATATTTTCAGGTGAGAGCAGTGTTGCAAGAAAAGTGGCATCTCATTGATGTCAACATTCTCTAAATGGTGTTCACAGCTGATTTTCCTTAATTGTGAAGAGAGATTTATTTTCTTTTTTGCCAGTTCTGAGATACTGCACTACGAAGCAGAGTAAATTTGTTGACTTAATTAAAAAAAAAAATCACCATCATCATTGCCATTGTAGTTGTTGTCGTCATTGTCAACATCATCAGCTCACCATCAAAGACAGAAGAGCTGATATGGGAATTCCTTATTTCTATGAGATATTTCAGATATTCCTCCTATATAAATGTTACACACATTTCTCATAAAAACCTCAGAAAATCCTTGTTCATGTGCCTTCCTTGTTCCTAATATATATCATCTTTAGAGATATCATCTATTTATCTATTTATTTAGGTTACTCCAAAATACTTTATTAAGGCTGAAAACCTACACAGACTCAGCAGGAATGTAATTGGACCCGTGCAGGGTGTAAATCTTGATTAATTTCTGCATGTTTCTGAATAAAACACATTTTTTCTGAACAAAAATAATAAAAAATTGCAAGCATTCTCCTCATCATCAGTAAGCCAGCAGAGGATTGTATCACATACAGGAAAGGAGAAAATCATTTAGTTTGCATTTCCTGATTATAATACATAAACATGATTATAATTTAATATTTGCATTTTTATGAATTCTGCGAAGCAGTAGGACAATAAAAAGGTGTACAAAATACATATATGAGCATAACCGCTTGCACACATACATACACAAATATAAATAATTTTGAATTTGTATAATCTTGAAATTAACTCCAAATAATATACAAGAACATTTTGTACTGGGTTAATGGGCTTGCAGAAGAGCCAACATGATGCAGTGGTTTGAACACTGGAGCCCAGGGTTCAATTCCCTGTTTGGCCATGAAAACCCACTGGGTGAGCTTGGATATATTACACACTCTCAGCCCCAGAAACCCCCCCAGTAGGCTTGCTTTAGGGTCATCAGAAGTTGGAAACTACTTGAAGGCACACAACGACAACAAGGAAAGTGTGTAGAAAAATGTGTATCTTAGGAAAAATGCATGAAAAAATGTATACAAAAATGGAGGGGAACAAAGTTCAATTTGGAAAAAAATGGAAATTGTACAAAACTAAAATGGAGAGACTCCTCCATCACTAACTATAAATTAATACTTTATATGATTCTGAATGGAATGCTACTGATAAGGTTCTTGGAGGATTTTAAAAATGAAATAGTAGGAAATATTTTGGTAATATTTTCTATTACAATTTTGTGGTGAGCTCCCAACCTAATGATTCAGTATTTGGCAGTATTTAATGTCCTTGAATATTTTACTTCCTGCTGTTGTTACTAGTGTACACTCCACTCCCAAGCTGAGCAAACAGGCTGAATGCTCAATTTGATCTTAAAGCCTTAACCTTGTTCTAAGTACTATGATTATCTCTTTCCCTTCGGTCTTTTTTCTTTGATATTACCTAACTCTTTTTGGGGGAGGCAATGCTATACCTGTTGATCCAGGAGTAAGTTGCACTGAACTCAATGGAATTTATTTCTGACAGATGTGTATAGCACTGGAGTGTAAATCTATTCGCTTTGCTGGCCAATTTGTCAAACAGGATTCCTCATGATACATTCATGTAATCACTTTGAAAATATTAACATACACTTGACATGAGCACCTCATTTACAGTTCAGTATTTTAGGTAAACGTTCGATAAGAGAAGAGCATCATAATGATGCAGTCAATGGTGGCACTTTCATAGTAAAGAAGAGACAGCTGTAATTATCTTATTATAAATATAATCTGTAAATTCAAGCTGATGGTTATTTCAGCAGCTGACAAGATACAATATAAAACTAAGTAATGTTTCTGAACAGTTCTACGTACACTTCAGAGCCCTCTTGACTATTAGCAATATCATTTATTTATATGGCCCAATGCTTCAAAGGTGGTATTAATGGAAGGGTTGAAATTTGCAGGCAATGCGATTTGCAACACAGATTTCTTAATTGGAAAATAATGAAATAGTTAGTGATCATATTTGCTTAATTATCAAGAGATAACATTAGGAATTAAAACATGCAAAGGTATGTTGGGATGGGAAGGTTGGATGAATCAATGACTATTATGTTAGGGTTCCTATCAATATGGATCAAATGAGAATTATTAGTTTTACTAGAGAAGAAAGGCAAATGTTTCACTCACTTTCACTAGTCTCATACTCCATTTCTACTTCTGCTTTTCCTCCTCTACTTCTGGTTCTTCTATGCTCTTTAAAACAAAACCAAGGATTGTTTCAATTTTAGGTGAATAGCAATTATTCTAAACTAGAATATCACATTTTTACACATAACAGCCAGTAACATCTCCCCTCCCCATCATTCCACCTTATTATTCCCCCAATTAATGCAACTTAATGACAACTCTTCAATTGCTCTCTGGTTGGTGCACCCATCGGGCAATGAAACACTTCTGCCTCTTCTAACTCATCCCAAGGCTGTTTTCTCCACATTACAAACATATATTTCAAGGAAAATAGAATTGTTCTGCTGTGAAAGAAGACATGGCCTCAGGGATCATGTCAATCTCCACAACAGAAGACAGATCCATCCATCATTTGAGCTGTAAAAACAGAGATCACCCCTTATATAGCTAAAGTCAAGGACAAGTAAGTGTTGGGTAATTTTGGGAGAAAATTTTCTTAGGAACTAAAACTCCTCTTGAAAACTGGGGTAGGCAAAGGGCAACACTAACGTTCTTTTTTTTAAAAAAATCAGTCTTATAAGTGACAACATGGTTGAAAACTGGCAAGAGGCTACATTTTAACAAATATTTTGGCTACCTTGACAAAAAAAGTGGTACACATACCAGAGATAACAGAATGGAAACAGGAATTGATTGGATCCATAAAGATAAATGACAATACATCTCTTAACATGTGCTTTGAATTTTTTTTTTTTACTAAAATTTAATTTAGTGACAAAAAGATAAGACAACTTGCATGACTATAATTTTTTCCAAGTAGAAAGATTTGTTTGTTGTGTTGTTCAAATATGTATTAATTTTAGTACTGCTACACTTTCAGGCTGAAGTAATTTCAAACAAGGAGATTACGGGTGCCATTTATATACTCTCCTGGCAAGAAGTCCCAACAAACTGAATACGACTTATGTCTGAGTAGACAAATAGGATGTACAACCAAATAAAGATCCTGTCTTTTGTTAACATCAATATGTGGATTCATATGCTCAACATATTTATAAATCCAAAGCTTGTTCATGCAAAAATGTGTAGTAATCCCTCCACATTCGCTAGGGTTGGGGACACAGGACCCCCATGAAAGTGAAAAAATGCGAATAACTCTAGGCCCTCTCAAGCCATAAAACCACAAAACCAGAAAAAAGTATGATCACCATATTCAACCGACCATGGATTCCTTTCAGACATCAGGGTTCCTTCACAAGGCAGAGGTGGGCGGCTGGTGGGGCTTACTGCCACCTCCACTGTTGCCCCACACCATTTTTAAGAGGGACTTACAAGACTCATTCACAATTTCTCAGTCTCATGAGGTTTGCTGTCTCTATTAAAAATGGCATAAGGAAGCAGCAGAGGTGACAGCAAATAATCCATGAATAATCAAATCCACAAAAATGAAACCTGCAAATGTGGAAGGCTGACTGTACTCATACAGCTATTAGGAATGTTCCCCTGAAAACACATCAAATATAGTTTGGCAGAAACTGAATATGCTACAAGATCCACACCAGCAGAATTTTCTGTGTCACAAAATGAATTTGCAAACTTTCATCTTAGTAGGCACTGTTGCATGGTTTTGGAAGACTACCTCATTTTCGCACAGTATTTATTTGGGAACTATGCAGGGAAATTTAAGAAGGCCTGCTTCATAGTATTACAAAGTGTCAATTTATCAGGCTGAAGAACATGCATTCAGTTAAAAGACATTTTGCATTGCTATTGCATACAATTTAAGAATAGAGAGAGTTAAAATCTAACAAACAACTTTACGTCCAGCATTTGTTAAACTTTGCAGTAATTTAACATATGGCTCTATTTATTCTTAGTTTTCAAGTAGGAAGTATATGTGGTGAAAAACTATTCAGAGAATTGTGCAGGTTAATTCACTCTCACAGGAGGAGACAATTTTCAAAGGGAAGCTCAAGAAAACAATGTATATCGTTCAGCTCAATTGTTCTGAGCTGGAGATTTCACCAAATTCTGGAAAATACAAATTTCTATATGTATGCTATTAAAATATACACATTTCCAAATCAATTTATCCTAAACTGTGTGTTTTAAAGTGCATTTTGTTATATTAGTTTAATCTGAGAAACTGTAAAATGTAAAGTAGTACAAAATCTGATCTGTACATTATTCCAGGAAATACAGGTTCTTTGAGTGTCCCTAGTTAGAATTAACAGCAACAACATGTAAAGGAAGCAAAACCTTCTAAACTCTCCCAACCACACCAAAGAACAGAGGGGAAGCATCTGAGTCTTGTTGTTCAGAGAAAGTTACTTTTAAAAAAGTAATTAACTAGTGTTAAAGATATGAGGTCCAAAACTACTTAACTACAGTTATAGTTAACAATTCTTTTAAAAAAGCTCTTTACTTTTGCATTATTCAAAGAAAAATAAAATACTTATGTTTAGTTACTTCTGAATAATGGTATAAGTCATAGGCCAGTGGTCTAAAATGCACCGAGGTAATAAAACATACATGTTCTGTAATAATCCAAGTAATTAAAACTTTTGTAGTAATTACACTTTGTCACTTAGAATCACAATGTAACTTAATTATGCCTTGCTTATTGCAATAAGGAACTGATTGCAAACAAGCAATTACTTGTAACTCAGTACTTGCAAACTCTGGCTAAACTGATTCTGATTCAGCGCAGAGCTCAGAAAAGTTACTTTTTAGGTTACAAAAGAATTGCCCAGCCAGCATAGAACTAGAGTTCCAATATCTTCAGGTAATAGTCACCTAAAGTAACATGTGATTACTTACAACTGCATTCTAGAAGCCAGCTGCCAGGAAAGATAACATTACAAGTGATATAACAAAGAACAATGTAAAATTCATAATTGAGCAATTAGAAAAAAAAGCAGCATTTGCATTGCAGAACCCACCCAGCTAGGAAGAATCTGTATAGTAAAATCGTGGTCATAACCATTCTGAAATTTGGAGAACATATTTGATAGTCGCCATAGGACCATAGTGAGCTATCTTATACCATGTCAAACCATGACTCTTATGTAGCTGACTCTATCTAGCACTCTGAGGTTTCAGGCAGGATTCCTTCTTACCTCTACTTGGAGACGCCTGGTACTATTGTGGTCTCCCATCTACGTATTAATCAGATCTGACCTTCCTTAGCTCCCAAAATGAAATCAGTGTGTTCAGGGTGATATGATGGTGCACAATATCTATTTGCACAGTCACGATCACTGGTCACACCGTTTTTGTATGTCTAGGCAACACATCAAGCATTATTCAGGAACAGCCAAGTGAATAGATTTGTGCAAGAATTTCACAGGCAGCTACTAGGCAATGCCAATGACAACTCTAGTGCTGTAATGAATTTCCTTTCTTGCCCCCTTCCACTTCCCTTTTCTTTGCTGAATTTTTAAGATACAGGTGACCTCCACACCCATGGTTTAACTTCTGCATATTTGATTATTTGTGGATTATTTGCCGCTGCCTCCATGGCTACCCTACACCATTTTCCTCATGCCTCACATTCATAGCCTCTCTGCAAGTCTTGGACGTTTTTATTGAAAACAACATAGAGTAGCAGCAGAGGCAGCAGCAAATAATCCATGAATAATCAAATATGCAAAAATTAAACCCACAGATGTGGACGGCTGACTATATTTTAAAAATTCAGCAAAGAAATGAAAAACTGGTTAGTTGGCTCCCCACTGTAGCCTATAGATATTCACAGTTTTTCCAATTTTGTGGGAGTCCTATGCCCCTAACTCCCACGAATGTGAAAGGACGACCGCAGTATATCCAAGATTATGCAATCCAACTGAAAACTTCAATAGAATACTCCTAATAACCACACGGTAGGTTCACCTTAGTGTCACCATAAGTCAGAAATGACTTGAAGGCACACAATGACAACAAATGAAGTACTAAGATTAGTAGCTAAACAAAACATCATCACCTAGAAATCAGTTAGCAGACCAGCAGTAAACAAACAAATGAATCACCAACACACACACACACACACACACACACACACACACACAAACCCATGGAGGATGGGAAAGTTAGTTTTGGACTACAGTTTCCAGAATTGTGGTCCTGTTGGCTGGAAAATTCTTGGAACTGCAAACCAAAAAAATCAACATTTTTAGCCTCCAGAAATCAGGGATAAAAAACTTCAGAGACCTAATGGAAAAAGTTCCTTATTGGCCAGGGATGATTGTTGTGTCCCTTCAACACCTTCCCAACTTATGATGACCCTACAGTCTATCATGGAGTTTCCTTGGCAAGACTTGTTCAGAGAGGGATTGCTGTTGCCTTCCTCTGAGGCTGAGAGAGAGTGTGACTTGCCCACAGTTAGCCAGCAGGCTTCCATGGCTGATCAGAGATTCATATGCTGGTCTAATGCTCAAACTATTACACCATACTGGCTCTCACAGCTCAGAATACTTATTATAAAATTATAACAATTTCTCACTGGAATTTGTTTTATCTCCAGATATTCGGTTTTGCCTTGAATGTCTGGACTGTGTTCAGATCACTGCACTTGTTGTGATGTTTTCAATTAATGTCTTTTTCCCCTATGCAGATAATAAAGCAAATCTGGAAATCCTGAGATAAGCTAAGGTATATTTGAGGGACCATAAAAATAATAGTAAGTAAAGCAAGCCATTAAATGTATTATTTCACATTAACTAAAGAACGTGTATGAGTCATTCTTGGCTCTTTTCCTCAGAGAATAATCTACATGAATATGTTCTAGTGGTTTAACTATACACAAATGCATAATATTCATAACATAATTTGCCAACAGATATTACTCATCTATTGCATTCTATTGCATTCAGCATGGAATGCACCAATGGCACAGTAGTGCTATCAGTGTGGTTCCGTGTTGCACAAATCCCTAAATCTTATTAACAAAAGGCATATACAAAATAGAGCAAACACACTTACATTGCTGAGTTAGAATTCTGTTTTCACAAAATAGGCACCAAACCCCTCTCCACCATCAAGAATGCTGAACTTTTATTCTACTTCTAGACATAAGCACGTCTTCCAAATGAGATTTCTTACATGTATTCCTAATTGTGTCATCCCTTGATTCTCCAGTGATATCATCCCTTGAGTAAACATCACTTTGATTCTGTGTGGGTTTGGGTTCAGTGTCTAATCTGTTATTGAACTTCTTGGTGGACAACATAAAAATGATTATCTAACTAAAAGGTAGACTGCCCATTCTTTCTCCTAACACGTTTTGTCAAAAATCAACCCGACACATTCATCTCTTCTTTGAAATTATTTTGAAAATAATCTAATATTGTAATAATGTAAAATATGTCTCAGCAGAGATTAAAGATCATGATTCTGAGCATTTCAAGGTGGTGGTTCAAATATTCAAGGGTATGTGTTTATTTCTGTAATGTTCTTAAGTCAAACTGTACCTGAAGACAACAGCTACGTTTGCTTTTCATGTGTCTGCCTTGTTCACATACAAGAGGATGCAGCTGTGTCTAGTTTTTACATCAAAATGTGTGTGCAGGTAAGGAGAGCAATCTTACTGCTTTGCCATGTCAAGCACTCTTCTCCCTGGCCCATCCCATTCATGATATCTGAACAAGGCTCACAGCAAAGTGCTTGACGGGACAAATAACAAGAGTAGTAAAGTATAGTGAGATTCAGCTTCCTTCCTTCTGGTAGAAACAGTAAATCCTTCTGGTAGTAAATGCTTCTGGTAAAAGTAAATAGACCAACAGCAGAACAATAAACATGGCTGCTCCCATCACATGCATTTTGTCCTGTGTTGTGAAAGGAGCATGTTCAGCACAATAGGTTTATAAAGATGTTAAGGTGATAAGAGTCTCTGCATTTTGCTTGCCAAAATTGGAAAAAGTGTGGGCAGACTATATCCTTGCACTGTTGAAATGTGAATTTAAATCTTGTTAGTTTTTCCAAATCCCTTAAGCATTCACCTGCTACCTACTGTGAAACTATTCCCATGATGCTCCTAAAGATATAGGAACAACACAGGTTGTGCTGTTAAGGCCATGCTTGACATGGAGGCAGACGCCGGACCTATCAGCTGTTTCTGTATGGGGCAGCCTTTCTTGAGAGGTGAAATGTTAGGCTCTCTGTTTAAGAGGGGCCACATGTAGTAATCTATTTGTAAAACTTATACTGAAAAAATCACATGGAAAACATCTTTAAACATCTGTAATAACTGAGGGCTGTAATAAATGAAGACCAATCTAGAGTGACTGATGTCAAACCTGGCTGCAGAAGTGGGTCTTTGGCCAAAGCCCAGTGAAAATGCTGTGTAGGGTGAGAGGGAATTCAAAGGGCAGCACAATCAGGAAGATGGAAAGTGTGAATCCTTCTCCCTGCTCAGAGCTTGTAATGTTACATTTTGGATTACAGCCCTCCAAATCCCCCATTCAAAATGGTCAGTAGCGGGGCAATTCTGGGAAAATGTAGTCTAAAAAAAGTAACATTTCCAATCTTTGTCCCTGCTCACTTTCTACTCTTTTCATTATTTGAAAGTAGGGCTTCTGAAGCTAGGACTCCATGACTATAAGGAAATTCTGCTGAGAGAAAACAGTGGGAGGGGGCAGTTATAGTTGGGGGAAAATGAGGTAGTGAAATATCTAACCTCTCCTCACCTGCCTGCTTTGCTTTGAATCAACCCTGCCCTATTTTACGGGGAACCAGTGGAACCTTAGTTGTATCAAGCTACCAGCATCCCTATCTATGGCTTGGGATGACGATGTCCACATAGGATACAGCAGCCATTTAAACTGAGGATAAACACATACATACAATATTATCATTTTGTGCAGAAGAACTTAGTGGCACAATAAAAAAATATTAGTGTGTACACACTTGTATGAGCACGTATCTGCCTGAATGGGTTTCAGTGCATTCTCACTCGTACTATTTATTAGCTTTTCTAAGCAGCAGAGAGACCAAAATGGTAAAACAGACACCTCAAATCAACTAGATACTTTAAGTGAATTCTAGTTGAGCTCCATGTTGCCAAATGAAATAAAATGTTTTTGACAGCTCCCAAAATCTGTTTACCATACTTTCCAGCATCATTAGCTGCCAAATAAATTCATTGCCAAAATTCATTAATTTCTTATTCCTTGATTCTTCCAGCAGCATCCTAATGTTCCAAACTTCAGCCAACAGCCAATTGTTAGTCCCAATTTGAGCAGATCCACTGAATTAAACAGAATTTGTCAAGTCCACATTTATATTCCACTGGTTCTCTGGGTCTAGCAATTGTAGCTGGGACTAGCAATCTTATTTAGATCTTCACTCCTTTCCTCCCAAATCTCCTTCAGTTCTTTTTCATGTGCTCAGCATTTCGTAGCATAATACCTGAGATCTCTCCAATCATCTTGCTTTCCTTTTCTTTCATCCTCACAGACTACTCCCTTTTTTTGCCCTGTCCTCTCTTAGCCTACCCTTTCCAGCTATTTCAGCTATCCACGTTCCAGGTGAAGCCTTTGCTTACGGCAAAATGCCTCTCAAGTTCTTCTTTGCAATCTTGAGAACCGCACATCCACTTATCAGCAGAAAGAGAACTGGGATTCTCTCTAGGACTTAATATTCTTGTTATCAAGCTGACTGGGATATTTATGTCTGTAAGAATTCTGGAAATCAAAGCTGTGGGTTTTTTAGTTTCCTTGTAAATACGTATTTCTGAATGCAGGTGACTTTTTACAGATGGCTCCTCATGGCCCAGTTCTATCACCAAGGTCACCTCTGCAGTATTCCATTTGCATCCAGCTGACATTGATTCATGCTGCCAGATGGCTAAAGATGAAGTACAATTGCTCAATACAATGTCTGACCTACTTATTCTCCTAACAATCTGCTGCTTAATACTTGCTGAAAGCACAGCACTTTTAATTAAACATGTAACTTATTTTCTTATAGCAGGTACATGTTTCACTGAGAATATAGCTATTCTAGAAATAAAAACAAGAGAATTTCAATGTTCTCATTGTTCTCATTCTTGTTATTCTTGTTACTTTAAGGAACATAAGAATGCACAGCAAATAACACTTCCTCAAATAGCTTAAGAACAGTTGTTGTTGTTGTTTGCCTTCGAGTCATTTCTGACATACGGCAATCCTAAGGTGAATCTATCACAGGGTTTTCTGGGGACTGAGAATATGTGATGCACCCAAGGTCACTCAGCGGGTTTCCATGGCAAGCAGGGAATCGAATCCTGGCTTCCAGGTTGTATTCCAATGCTCAAACCACTACAGCACACTGCTTCTCTCAAGAACAGTACTGCCAAGGAATTACAACAAGTACTGGCTTGTAAAAGAATCACAGGCCAGCTAGTCAGCAATCCATGAAATTCTTATAATACCTTTTTTTGTATTTTGTCTTTCTGGACAAGCAGAAGGAACAGCCAGACAAACTCCAGCTATCAAACACTGACTAATGCTGTTTTAACTACAGCTATAACCAAGAATGCAGAATAACCACACAACTGAAAATAATAATAATGATCATAAAAATAAAAATTCCTTAAAGGAAAATAGATGGGGTACAGACATAAGCAAAACAAGCCATGTGACTATTAGAGGCACATTTCCTTCTTCTTTTTGGATGATTATACAATTCTATGCATCATCCATATGATAATTTTAATGACTTCAATATTCATTTAATATGGCAAATCTATACCTGTTTAGCCAGGTGTTTTCAATCCCCAAAATAAATTTTTGGTTTGGTATGGATAACAGTCTCACTCCAAAAGGGAACACAATATGGTTTAACAAACTTATATTTGGCACAAAAATCATGGCAGTGCCCTGTGGTCTGCAAACAATACAGCAAACATGAAAATGTTTGCACACAGCTGATTTTGTGCCAATGTTGCAACTTGTGAAAACATCCATCATTTTGATTTACAGCACTTTCCACTTTTGATGGATTCTGCTTTTCAGTAATTTTCAGTATGCTCTAATGGGGGAAAATGTGTTTATTTTGATTAACTGGAGGTGAGGGAAAGCGGGAGAGAGAAATGCAGTTCTTGTTACAGCTTCAGACATAATGTCAGTGAAGAAAAGAAAGCTATGATTGAAGAGCAACTCATCAGTGAAGGGAATGGCAAACAAATCAAAATGTTTTGTATGTATATGCTACAGCCATTAATTTTCTCCTCTATTCCGCTTAGCAACTAATTGCCATTGTCAAAAAAAAAAAAAAAAAAAGCAGCTCCCATGAACTTCAACAAATCTGTTTTCAACCAAATGAAGTAAGATAGTCCCTGAAAATATAGGTTAGAGGGAAAAGTAAGACTGAGTTGAATTTTTCTGAGGTTTGTTTTGCCTGATGTTTCAGGAAGTATAACATTTGCTCTGAAACAGCAATGTTCACGTAGGAACCACACACACACCCATACAGCAGGCAAAGCATTTGCTAAAAGGAGGTATGATTCCATAGCTCATCACACACCCTTCACAAGGACAACTGGAAGCAGGGAAGCTTGAAGAATTTGACCTTCAAGGAGGTTGAAGCTGAGCTCATCTGAGAGTTTAGCAGCAAAGCCAAAATACTGAATTTTGGTCCCATCAGACCAGAGAATCTCTCCCCACGTTTGCTATATCTCCCACATGCCTTCTTGCAAAGTCCAAACGGGCTTTGATATGGTTTGTTTCGGCAATGCCTCTTTTCTCAAAATTCCTCCATAAAGTTCCGCTTTGTGGAACATCCAGGTGAAAGTTGTCCCTTAGACAATTTCACCCATTTCAGCTGCAGGTTTCTCCAACTCCTTCAGAGTTACCATTGGCGTCTTGCGTCTCTAATGCCCGTCTCCATTTACTCAGTCATTCAGTTTTGGTGGGCAAGCCTTTTCCACACAGAGTCATTGTAGAGCCATATCCTTTTCATTCTGTAATAATGGATTTAATAGTAGTCTCAGGGATGTTACCAACTGGGGAAATTTTTTAAAAAATAACTCAGTTGTGACTGGCGCTTTCAGAAAGAGGTGCATTGAATTTTGAATGCCCCACAGAGATGAACTTCATTCAAATTACTCACGTGAATGGGTTACACCAGACATTACATAAGTGTCACAGAGTAAAGGGGGTGAATACTTGCACAAAAACACCTCTTGGTTCATTTTTATTACTTATATTTTGTGCCACAATAAATCATTTGCACCTTCACAGTGCTGGCTATTTTACGTACATCAAGTGTAACAATGTCAATTAAATCCATTTCAATTCCAGATTGCAATACAGCACAATGCATAATGGTCAAAGGACATGCAAGGCACCTTAAGTTCTTTCCCTGTCATGGGAGAGCTTGGGTATCTCTTTGGAAAAGCCTCCATTGAAGTGGCTGCAGCATTTCTCTAGAGAGATCCAGGCTCCAGTCTTCCCTTCCACTATTGTCAAATGAGGAGACTTGCCTTGCTCTCACAACTGGAGATGTTCAGTTTCTGCCTTTAAATGTTGATCCTTTTTCACAGGAGATGATGTTTTAGACAAAAACAGCCCTCATTTTCACTTCACCCAAGGAAAGAGATAGCAGTGGGACTTCCCCCACTTCTCCCCAAACCTGAGCTTGATGTTTTCTCAGTATATTTCTAAATGCTGTGCACTGGTAAAGCATTTGCTAAAAGGAGGTATGATTCCATAGCGCATCACACATCCTTCACAATGACAACTGGAAGCAGGAAAGCTTGGTTTGTGAAGTGTTTTCACACATGCTTAAACACTTCTAGCAACGTGAAGATCCAAAACCCATAAAACAGAAATATCTTTATTGGGTCAACCAGAAAGCACAAAAACTTCTTAAGAAATTCAATGTTCTCTGCCTAAGAAAGGGGCAGTTAGCCTCACACAAGACTGAGACTGCATGGATCTTGATGGAAGTTACTTTGCTGCTAATGGATTTGAAATTTTATTGCCTGTGTTTTACTGCCCTTTGTGCTTGATGTTCCCATGGCCAAGAAGGGGTGTGACCTCGACCTGCACTGATATCGCTCTCTTAACTAACAAGAGAAGTAACCTCTGAGATAAGCCTGCTTGAGTATTGTCAATTGACTCCAACAGTCAAATAGATGTTCAGCAAACCCTATAAAGCCTTGGCCTCAGAGCTTTCTCTTAAGTATAGGCTCTTCCTTGGATTCTGATTCTTATCTGATTTGGACCTTGTGTCTATTTCTGAACTTTCCAGCCCAGTATCATGCCTCTAATGTTCCCTCTTGCCTGACTGTGAGAACAACCCTGTTTGCCTATTCAGGCAGGAATTCATCTTCCATCCTCATTCCGACTACTCATGCTTCTTAACCCTTAGATCCTGGTTGTCTCCCTCTCAAATTTGTTCTCTCTGTTCTTGGGCCAAGCCCATCCCACCTTCAGAACGGTAGCTGAGGCCTGACCTGCTATTTCTGAGAGGTCCAGAGAGAATTTTGAACAATTAATTATCATAGACTACAATTTCAAGAATTACCTAGCCACTGTGGATCCTGGCCATGCTAGCTGGGGAATCTGGGGAGTTGCAGGTCTAAAGAAAATAATGTTTCCATGTTCTGGATCACTGATATCACTGGTTAGTTGTTATGTATCTGAAGCTGAGAAAAGAACCTTAATTAGCTTTAGTATGAAAATTGTGATGGAGGAAACAGCTGATTGGGAAAATATTAAGTGATTCCATCTGTTGTGATCAAACTTAAAGCTCCCATATTGGCATTAAATAAGAAATGACAGAAGAGGTTGATGAGTCTCCAGCATGCAATCTACTTTAGCATTAACAGAAGTTAACATGTGCACATGCAAGCTAAGTCCAGTTTAAAAATTCACAGGGAGCTGTTAGTACTTGCCATTCCCCCAGCTAAGTAGGAAAAGAAATTATTACTGTAAACAATCACACCTCCACATTCACTAGGGTTAGGGGTGCAGGACCCCTGTGAAAGTGAAAAAACCGTGAATAACTCTACACTCTCCCAAACCATATTCAACACACAAAAAAGTATGATCACCATATTCAACATGGATTCCTTTGAGTATCAGGGTTCCTTCACAAGGCAGAAGTGGGGGGCTGGGGGGGCTTACTGCCACCTCCTCTGCTGCCCCACACCATTTTTAGTAGGGACTCACAAGCCTCACTCACAATTCCCAATCTCACAAGGCTTGCAGTCCCCATTAAAAATGGCACCGGAAGACAGCAGAAGTGACACCAAATAATCTATGAATAATCAAATCCACAAAAGTGAAATCCACAAATGTGGAGGGCTGACTGTATATTTTTCATATAAATCTGCTATAAATTCAATGAAATGCTATCCAACATCATGAAGGCTGAATATAATTTACAATGCTTCTTATGAGGAAAAAAAATCTAGCTTTGTTTAGATGATAATCAACATCTTGGTCCAAGCAGCATCTACTACTCCTAATATTATGAACATAAGCCATCTATTGCATTGATTTTCCTTTAGATTTCTTTTTAAAAAATCACTGAATTTAATTAGAAAGACCAGCAATTGCCAATCTCATGTGAAACAACAGAGCAAGCAAATGTACTGGTGGAACTCTGCTCAATAGGACTAAAATGAATGCAGGACTATGGCTGAGCTAATTCAGTTTATATATTGCCAGTAGGGTGTTGAATCCTCTCTGTGTTTTAATCTGAATATATGTTGGTGATACGGGTCAGTACTTTCGATAGCTTCTTTAAAACCTAGCACAGATTTACCATCCTACTGACATTGCAGTTACTAGCTTCCACGGGATGATTTCATTTCATTTCATTTCTCACTCTCAGCTGGTGGTTGTTACCTCTTCACTGGCTCTCCTTCCTCATAGAATGGGCTAAAAGCTGTAGGAAGGATAGATAAAGTAATCATTCCATTTCTGAAAAGCTTTGATGACAATAGTGTTCACTTGTATGCCCAAGGAGAGATATGATTTCACCCTGAGAGAATGGGAAAATGAGAAAATAAGTAAAGAAAATTTTGTCTGGGCTAAGATGCAAAAGGTACTTCTCTTTGTGAGTAACGTATAGATACTTGGACCGCTGTCACCTCCTCTCTCCTTCAGTTGAACACCAATTGAGTACAGGAGGGGTGTATAGGCTTCTTTCCACTTCTGACAGACAGCATCCACGAGGCCAAAATGGCCTCTCTTGCAAGCAGGCAGTGTCAGCACGCGATCTGAATGACCATTCTCTTTCAAAGAGGAAACATCACTGTCAAGTCCCAAAAGCCAGTCTCCCTCTTCACAGGGGTGCCATGTCTTTATGAGGGCATAGCCAGTTTCTCTCCCTCTCTTCCCTTCTCCTCTCTTTAAGAAGGTAGCATCAATGTCAGCCCACAATGAGTAGTTTCTTTTCTTCATGTAGTCAATATCACAATCACCTCACAATGTCTCTTTCCTTTACTTAAGCAGCATCAGCACGACATCACAATGGCCAGTCTTTCTCCTTTAGACAAGCAGCATTGGCATGAGGTCACAACGGCCAGTTTCTCTTCTTTAGCCTGGCAGTGTCAGCATGGTAGAAGACTGGTTGATCTCTTGCTTTCTTTCTGAAGTAGGCAGCAGCATGTGGACATTATGTCTCTTTCTCTCTCAACTGAGTCTGGTGAATACCCTTTTCTTCTCATTGAAGTGTGTGAGTTCAAATGTTTACTGACACTATTTTTACGTGTTCTTGGGTTGCAACCATTGGTGGTGGCCACAAATATCTCACTGCTTTGGGCAGAAGATTTTAGGATGAGAAACTTCTCCTTCTCCAGAGGAGAAGGTAACTGGGAAGCAGGCACTCCAGACATTAAAGGGTTCTGTTTACAAAGGAGTAGATAAAATGGAGGAACACACAGGGGTGTTGACACTACCCTCTGGATAAGTGTAGAGCAATGAATTGCAGAGTCTACCAGAGCTCACCACAGTGTAAGAGACAGCAGGGCAGGGAGTGATATAGGCAGATATAGTCAAAGGTGGATATTGTTTGTTACCATATACACATTGGGCCTTCACCATCTCTATGTACTGTGACAGAGATAGTGGCAAATCCCCAACCACCTACAAGGTGACATTTCAGGTAGAATCAATGGCAGACCCATCCATGGAGCAGATGTTAGCATACATCGTCCTTCATTTTTCAGGAAAATGACTTTTTGCAATATTCTTTAAACCAAAATGCATTTAGGCACATGCTTCCCCTTTAAAAATACCATTTTGGGGATGGTGAAGAAGCGTTGCTTTTGGGCATGATGGTCTACTTAAAATGTGTGCACATGAAGCATAATATTCAAAGCCCTCTTAGGCTTGCAAGTTCTCCGAAGGAGGTGTGAATATAACAAGGCAGAGGTAGTTTGCACGGTGTCTCCGCGGTGGAGACACAATGCCCCTTCCCAGAAACCTTATTAACCGGGAAAATTGTCTTTGTCCCCACATGGAGAAAGCCTCATACAATCTTGTATTGTCAAGAGAGTAATCAGCAAGTCCCCAGAGTAAGAAGATGATTTTAAACTGTCCCTGGAGAGATCTGAGAGGATAGCAGAGTTAATAAGTTTGAAAGGAATAATGTATCCATTTGTCAAAGTATCAAATTTAGAAAAAGGCACTTGTCACTGCAGAGTTCATTCAGTGCAGCAGTAGAAACACTTTCTTCTGCAAAGTAGCTCTGTTGATGAAGGATTTAAGATTTTTACAACAACATAAAGACAGATGAAAATTCTACATCATTATATGTCTGAGGGCATTTAATTATTAACAGGAAGCTAGTCATGATGTGAAGCACAGGTAAGAAAAAAAATCACAGAGGCTCTAAAAATTCCTCTCTTCGATAACTCCTCCCCACCTCCAGCAGCCAGTTTCATTATATAGAACTATCTTTTTCATACTTCTTGTCCAGAGGTTGATTAAAGAAGCCCAGATAATATTACCTCAAAAGGCAGTTAATTTTCCATATACATAATCTGGGGTGCTAATCCTATCTTTTTGCAAAGGAAGTTTTGGACTACTGAAGTTTCATTTTTCTCAATTACAGCACTGACTTAAAATAACTATTAGAAACAGCCCATGGAAGCCATGGAAATTAGGAGAAACAGCCCATGGAAACCGGTCCTAGTTAATAATTAACTAGCAAAAGTACCTGGTTCTATATGGGTTGAACCCCTTAGTCCCACTCCCATGATAGAGCTGGCTTTCTTCCCAAACTCTTTCTTTTACACTTTTCTTTGCCGTCCTCCATCCCAGTACTCATTCAGCCAAGGCCAGCTACACCTGCATTAGAAACCCCTCAGGACCGGTTTCCATGGGCTGTTTCTCCTCCTCAACGCACTGTCTCTTTCTCCCCTTCCCACATTCCTGCTGTCTTCTCTCTCTTGCCACCACAGTGATCATTCTGGTGATTTCCGCACAAGACTGTTATAGCACTATGATTCCACTTTCAACATCCTATGGAATCTTGGGGTGGCCAGGTGGCCCTTCCCTAAACGGTAAACCCCAGGATTCCATAGAATGTTGAAAGTGGAATTATAGCGCTGTAACAGTCTTGTGTGGAAATGGCCTCAGTCTTTACCTTTCCTGGCTTTCCTTAAGTTTCTCTTCCTTTTGCTCTCTTCACCATATTCTACTGTGACAAATCAAGGCAGACAGATTTGCATATTACACAAGCTTTCTCATTATGTAAATCACATGGTGGATTATGAAAAAAGCTCACCAAAAGGAGGAGCATGCTTCAGTTCTGTGTGTGTAATGCAGGAGTATATAACCTGTGGCACAATGCTTTTTCTTTACCACCCTTTCCCCTCAAAGAAATCCTTTAACTTTGGGATCTGCAGAAATGAAGATATTTCCCAGGCAGAGTTTGACT
This sequence comes from Iguana delicatissima, assembly GCA_948472985.1. Lineage (NCBI taxonomy): Eukaryota > Metazoa > Chordata > Lepidosauria > Squamata > Iguanidae > Iguana > Iguana delicatissima. Next base: position 646,957 of record CAOKZL010000852.1, read on the forward strand.
AGGAATGAGAATTCCCCAAAGTGCTTGAAGCATCAAAATAAGCATTTGCAACATTTGTAACAGAAGTCAGCTAAAGAGAGAGACAAATACATATTTCAGAGAAAGGAAAGTTACCAAACCCAGGAACATGTTGCATGTCCCACATACATACCAACTGAAGATGCAAATGAATATTTTTTTCCAGAGGTTATGAGAAACCATTTCAAAGCTTTAAAAGGTTTTTCAGACTGAAAGATCAGCAATATGCTTAAGGCACACAGATTGCTCAAGACATACAATTGTCACAAACACCCATTTCATGGGAAGGGACACTTCTAGGTCTCAAGAGCTACAGGAGATGCCACAATCAGGCCATCAAAGATTAGTAAACACATTCTGAAGCGAAGAAGTTAATATTAACAGCTATACAGCTTTCATGACCACTAAGTAGAGAGTCTAAAATTATCTAACTGCACCTATACTCAGTTTCACAAATACATTCTGTTTTCAAAAGAGGAACAATCATACCAACACAATCAAGGCATAAAATTCTATGAGCATTACTGAGGAAATCTTAGGAATCTTGATTCACACACTCAGAAAGCAGTTTCAACATGCTAGGTATTTTTCTTAGTGATAACACTATAGATTAACAATGACAGAATGTCTCTTCAGTGTACCTTTTCCCTGAAAAAGGACCTGGCATTTGTTTTCAAATGTGGACCTCAAGACCAGGTGACTCTGAACACGTGCAAAAATCTTCCTCCAGAATTGCAGAGTCATTTTTTCTCTAAAACGTCCATTAACAATGCAAACTTATATCTGTCAAACTCAGAAGTAATGGTCATTGAGTTCCATCAGGCCTAATTCTGGGCAAGTGCACACAGGATGGACTGTACTCTGAAAGATAAAATGCTTCTCAAAGGGGGCCTTTAACACCCACTCCGTTTTCCTCTCTTTTTCTCACACACATGTATGTGCACAACATACACTGTAACTCTCCTGCTCCTGATGCAGAGAAATTGCAAAATACAATTACAATTACCTCCCTTTCAAGTGCAGGCCATCCATGACAAGGAAGAGAGGGAAATTTCTTTTAAACACGTGCTTGAGTTGCTCTAGCAGTCACAGCTGAGGGCTGTTACATTAATGGTTTAAAAGCAACTCTACTTAGCACAGATGCATGCTATGCATGCCCAGGCATGCACCTGCATATGCAAAGATCGATGGCCTACTCTACAGTTTTAAATCTCTACTGTCCAAAAATGTGATGTCAATGAAAAGTGTGACTTAACTGCTTCCTACACATACTGAAAGGCACTAGCAGGCTTGTTTCTTGTAAAATAATTGGGCAAAATGGTAAGCTGTTGTTTTGCCTCGGGATGTAAATCTCTTGGGCAATAACAAACAGTTTAAACATTTTTCCCCACTGCAAGGAAGTCCTTAAAAACACCCCATTGTTCAAGGACAATTCATAGTTCGGGATTTATTTTGCAAAAAACCCTACACGTAGAAGTTTTGCTCAGAAAACATTTTCTGTGCAGAAAATCAGGCTTTCTGTTGAAAAAATTATGATTTTGGCACAGAAAACGTTCTGTGCAGAAAATGGCATTTTCTGCACAAAACCCCCACATGTGTTTTTTCACACAAAATACGCCCTGAACGGCAAAGATGCATCAGAGTTTCACAATACTCTGGAGACCCCTCTTTTGTGAGGAATTTGAATATTCACAAACACAAACATTTACAAATATCCATTCCACCCCTAGTTTTCCCTCCCATCTCACCTTCTATAAAGGTGAGAGTTACAAGAGAATTACTTTTTCAAATGAAAATAAAAATGTTGGAATTAATGTATATTCTTAGAATCATAGAATCATAGAAATGTAGAGTTGGAAGAGACCACAAGGGCCATCCAGTCCAACCCCCTGCCATGCAGGAAAACCCTCAAAGCTCTCTCGACAGATGGCCATCCAGCCTCCGCTTAAAAACCTCCAAAGAAGGAGACTCCACCACACTCCGTGGCAGCACATTCCACTGCCGGACGGCCCTGACTGTCAGGAAATTCTTGTTACCTATGTGTTCTTGTTGGACTCTTCAATGTTCTGTCTATTTATTTTTCTACACTCTAAATTCCCATAAAAAAACACTGTTACTAGAAATGCAGGCAGCATTTTTTGTGTACGTGTGTGCAAAAATCATGGAAGTTTTGTTTGTTTGTTTATTCCACAAAACGTAGCAGTTTGCTACAAAACACTGTTTTTAGAAGTAGTGGTTGGCATCCTATTTAGCAGTTATAACATCATGCAATTTTTGCACATAAAACATTGTTTCCAGAAAGACACAAAGTTTTCATTTTTCTTCTCCATAAAATCCAACATTTTTACAGTATCTTCCCCCACCCTCCGAAACACTTTAGGATATCTAATCTTTTAAAAAAACCAAACCAAACCTTGACTTCTTTGTTTATTATTTCAGATTAAGTTTCCAGAATATCAGGGAAGATATTTTACTGCTGGGCAATGAGTAATTGCAAATAATCTTTCTATCCCTACTTTAAAAAGAGTTTGGAACATCCAAGAGCAGAGACACCATACTGCTAATTGGGCCTTTTTTAAAAATCATATTAGTCTCTAGTGCTTTACCTTTTGCACTGGCTTCCTGTCTGTTTCATGCCCTCGTTTAAAACACAGTGCTGCTAACTTACAAAGTGAATTAACAGCATAGGACCAGGGTACTTGAAATATCACTTCCTTCATATATGCTGTGTACCCCAGACAAGCAAAGCAATGTGAGTGGATACTGGGGAGAATACTATTAAGACACATGACCTATGGAATAGTTTTCTCAGAGGGCTTGTATGGCACCTACTTTACTGTCATCCTAACACTGATGACACTTGTTATGTGGCTCCAAGTCATTTCCGACTTATGGTAAACCTATTATGGGGTTTTCTGGGGTTGAAAGTGCGTGACATGCCCAAGGTCACGCAGTGGGTTACCATGTCCGAGTGGGGAACTGAACCCCGGTCTCCAGGATCGTAGCCCAACGTTCAAACCTTTGCAACACGCTGGCTCTCCTGATGACACTAGCTAAAGGTATTTTTAATACGGCCAGACCTTTTAAGCAACTTACATTCTAAATAAACATTTGGCTTTCTATACAAACTGTATTTGGTTAATTTGAGCTGCTAAATGATTTTATTCTTCTCCTTCAGAGAAGAAAGTTTTCACACTCTGCTTACTTCTTAAAAATATTTTTATCTCATTAAAATGTTTGCTAATGGTAAACATAATGAATATGCATTAAATACAAGTAAGAGACCCAGGCCATTTCTGCACTAGACTGTTATAGCGCGATTATTCCACTTTCAACATCCTATGGAATCCTCCCGAAACTGCAAACCCCAGGGTTCCATAAGATGTTGAAAGTAGAATAATTGCGATATAACTAGTGCGGAAATGGCCCCAGAGTGGTGTAGTGGTTTGACCGTTGGACTATGATGTAGAGACTTGAGTTCAAGTCTCCACTCAAGTCATGGAAACTCATTGGATGACCTTAGGCAAGTCACACTCTCTCAGGCTGACAGGAATGCAATGGCAAACCCCTGCTGGACAAACCAAGAAAACCCCACAACAGATTCACCTTTGGGACACCATAAAGTGGAAAATGAAAGCACACAACAATAACAAAACACAAATAACTGAGATTATTATTATATTTCATTTTTGTTTTATTTTTGGCTTTGTAACTCATGAAGGGAACATCAGTTGGTGTGTGGCTGTCTCAATACTAGAATTATCAACACCATCACCACTACCCCACAAGCTAGAAAAGCTACAAAGTCCCGTGCTTGGTCTATTGATTAAACTTCCTGGAAGTACAAAACCCACAATATACAGTGATATGTTGAATGGAAAGCGTGAACAAATTATTATGCAAAGCATGCGCAGTTGACATAATCTGGGGACATTATGATCAAAACTGAAGGACCAAGAAAGCAGTCTATAGTGGAAGCACATACAGAATTAGGTGAATTCCAGTTTAGCAAGGACATTTTCAGTAGTTCTGAAGCAGCAAAGGAAACAGCTTTGCAATACTGGATGAGAAGAGAGCGGGAACTTAATAGAGGCTGCATGCTAAAACACATGTATAAAATTGTTTTCAGTGAAATGCAGATAACTACAGGAGCTGGGTACAGGTAGTGCTCCCAAACATAAGAGGATAAATTCTATTAGGCCTTAATAGTTGTTAGTGCCAGTGAGCCACCAGTGCGTATAGCACATGTATTGAATGAGCTCAATGGCTCTACTCCCTGGTATAGTTCCAGACCTTGACATTAGTATTTAAAGCCTGAGCAGCCCATGAGCTGTATGCAGACTGCAAGCCCCACTTTTGTAGCTCCTTAAGCCCCTGACAAATTGTCGAAACTTATTGAACCCAATTGTTGTTTAAAAAACTGTTTATTTTTTTTCCTCTCTGTTTGCCCCCAATATCTAAACTGCCAGCATATGTGGCAATTTTCTTCCTTTCCCCACCGACATCACCAAATAAGCCCATTTCTGCACTACACTATTATAGGGCTACTATTTCATTTTCCAATATCCTGTGGAATCCTGGGGTTTGCAGTTCAGGGAGGGGCCCTTAGAATCCTCAGCCAGAGAGCCCTTTGGCCTCAGTAAACCACAAATCCCAGAATTTCACAGGACTTTGAAAGTGGAATAATAGCACTATAACAGTGTAGTGCAGAAATGGCCTAAGAAGAGGATGCAAACTGGTTGCAAGGGGAACTGGAAGTGACACAATATACCTCCTGTGTGCAACTGATGTTCTGGTGCAGCTCCTGGGCAGTTTCCCACTCCTACCCTAAAAAGACTTGCCTCAAAGCAAAGTGTACTTCCACTCTGAGGTTTCCCTTTCAGCAAAATTTTGGAGGATGTCCTGCTATGACTCCCAACTTATGCTAGACTGACAGAAACAAGGAACAGGGCTGTCTGAGCACTGGCTCCTTCTTGATAGAATTCTCTACCTAGAGATATTCAACAGCCTAGCCTGTGCCGTGTTTTATAGGAAAAGTGCTCTAAAAAATTATTTTCAATTGAAAAAGTTTCTGGGCACTCAAGCCAGAGTTTCAGTTGCATCCATTCAGATCTGTACTATTTTGCTCTGGTGGTGACTTTAACTTTTTAAGATTGTCACATTATTTATGATGGTGAGTATATGTGCACACATGCTGTATATAGGTTTGTTGTGGCTTAAATTGGGGTGGCAATAATTTACTCCTCCAAGTGATCCTGGGTTGCAACTCCTGGCATCCCTCACCATTGGGTATGCTAACTTGAGCTGCTGGAACTTACAATCCCTGAATATCTGAAGGACCACATTGTTCTCACCCAATTGCCATTGTTGTCTGCCAACCTCAGATGGCATAACCCCCATCTGAAGGACTGTATTAAGTGATTGAGTGAATGAATAAAGCGTGCTAATCTACTTTTGGCCAGTTTATAGCTTCCTCATCTGGGTCTACTCATCCATACTAACAAGTATGTCAGATCCCCTTTTCTATCAGGTACCTGTGTACTGATAACTGATAACTGTTCCAAATAAGTTCTTGGCAGATCTACAGTTTATGTTCACATTTCTGTGTCATTCTCTCTTTTGTGTATGTAATAAAAATAGAGAGAGCACCCACAGCTACACTCTTCCAGAGAGTCTACTTTTGTGTAATTTATTTCATAATTCTCTTTCCAGCATTCTAACTCAACAGAGAGGGGGTGATCTTTGTTACAGATAAATTACATGACTCACTGGCAAAACTTCAGTCATTAATCTTTAGGAAATGCAGAAATAAAGCTATTGCCATTCTAGTCACTAAAGCATATGCTATAAACAGAAAGGAGACAGTTTGCTGAAATTTGTTATATGCCAACTGTGTAAAGACCTGCTCTCCCAGAGCTAAATTATCAGCCACCAAGGGGTTCCCAGTGATTTCATTTTTTGCCCAAGTTGCAAAGGCCAAGTAATTCATCACTATCTTGATAAAAGCGCCCACAGGCGACAGCAGGTATGCTGACAGCATTCTGCACTGTAGCACAAGATACTCCATTATGCATAGGACTCCATTATAAAAGAAAAAAGAAAAGAAAAAAAGAAAAAAACAGTGTTATGTGGTAAGTGAAATGTAAATCAGCACAATGAGGAAGCAGGATTGAGAGGTGAAGGACACCCAGTTGAGGAATACAGACTTATTCACACATTGTCAGACACCTGCATGAATCTTAATTCATCTGAAAGCCTGGCTATACCTCAGGGTTTTTTCTTTCCTTGCCAAAAAATAGGTTTCCTGACACTTGGAAGACATGGAAGAATAACAAAGAAGTAAGGAATTTATGCAGTTTTCACCTAGTATTTCTTGATCCCACAGTGTTCTGGTTAATGATTTTGTGCAGAAATACAGAGGCTTATCTAGGGTGCGGCAAAGAGGGTACATTCCCTGGGCGCTAATACCGGGAGGGGGGAGCAAAAAAAGCCACGATAGAAGATTTAGTGGTGGTGATGGCAGTGGCAGAGGAGGAAGAGGAGGAGAAGGAAGCAGTTCCAGAGATCGGGGTGCAAATTCCATGCTTGCCCTAGGTGCTGCTTACACTAGATATACCTCTGCAGAAATACATATGGTTGGGGAGGCTGAGCAAAAATTGTGGTTTTTAATTTTTTCCTGGAGGAGGAAAAATGCTTACAGAGACATACAAAGGTTTTTTGCAGAATTTTAAAAAATACAAAAAAATTTGCACAAAACTCCATGTGCTTCTAGAAACAAGTGTTTTTTCGAGAGGGTATGGAAAATAGGGAGGTTGCAAAAGACTGATTTTTGTGCAAAAATCCCACAAGTATTTATGCTCAGAAACCTGAAACCCTTTAGATCACTGGTTCTCAACCTGTGGGTCCCTAGATGGTTGTGGACTTCAGCTCCCAGAAGCCCCAGCCACTATGGTCAATGCTCAGGGCTTCTGGGAGCTGAAGTCCACAAACATCTGGGGACCCACAGGTTGAGAACCACTGCTTTAGATTGTGTGAATACAAGATGAAAACTGTGCAAAAATATTCATTTTATTTTGCAGCACGGAGAAAACTAGAGATATTATACATCCTTGCATGCAAGGTTGAAATAGTTCAATATTTACACTCTTACTACACATTACACCAATTGCAGCCAATCTCTGGTCTCAGGTGTTCTTGAACTTCATGGCAGTGGACAGGTATTAAGTGAATCGAACAACATCTGGGGACACAAAGTTAGGAACCAATGCACTAAAGTCTCCATGTGGGAACTCTGCCCCGAGAAAACAGGTTCACTGTAAGTATGACAGTGCTCTTGCTCTCACTGATTATATTAGTCACCATCAGACTGAACAGCCACCACCGCTACTCACATTCAGCAGCACAGCAAACCTTGTCTCTCAACTTTCCTTCTGGAGGTTTTGTAATCAACACCTCAATCGGGGTGGGGAAAGTGTGGTTTGTGGTCATCAAGAGGCTCTGGCCTGTTTTTGAGATCCACCAACATTCCCCTTTAGGTCCTAAAAAATATCATTATATTTTTGTTGGCAGTAACTGTTCCCTTAGAATATACAAAGGTAATCAAAACAAACTTTAGCCAATGTGCTTACAGTGCTATTCAGCTTAGCTGGACCTCCATGTTCTTCCTAAATTTTGCCAACCAGCCTATCTTTTAGTACCAGTGGAAATGTGTTGTGTTTACTTTTCTTCCATAAAATTGTGGGGGCTTGCTTCGCTTTGATCTTTGTACTTTGTTTTCAAAACCCTGAATTTGTGTTCTGAAGTTGACTTTTAATCACATCAGTTTCAGAATGCTTTGCTAAATTATTCACAAAGCTGTTGTCAGCTTACCTCTGGGGAACTCAAATTCTTACCTTCAAGAATCAACTGCTCTTTTTCAAGATCTGTCCTACAAGTGGCACATAATAAGTTGTCAGGATTCTGAACTGTAACATTTCTAACTGCAGATGGAGGCTTGCATTTCACCCAAGTAAACTCTTTGCATACAGAAAACCAGAACATCAGACATAAAGGTTTAATATCTGTCTCCCAAATCTGCCGGATTATCACATGAGAAAATAAATGGGCAGATCATGAGGAAATGATTGTAATAAGAATGTAAATCCATTTACATAATTTAACTGGTTGCACCCCAAATAGGACTGGCACAAAAATGGCAATGTTGACTACACAGCTAATAAGGAATTAGAAAAAGGCAGCCTCCTCCTCACAGAACACAGTGAGATAGCAGCTGGCATTCTCAGATATGAAGAGAACCTGGTGAAAGGATTAGTGCCACTTGGGCTCAGATCATCACAACATACAATGAATGATTATTTAAGCCATAATTAGCAATTTCCTCTAACAGCATGAGACCCATTGCCCACTGTGCAGGAAGTTTCCAAGCCTCCTTCAACAACACAGACTGTCGTACGTGCTCATCATCTGCCTGTGGTTGCCAAACATTCAAGGGAGTCTTTTATGTAAGCCTTGCTGTGTTCTTTTCTTCATTAATTACCATTCAGCCTTAGCAGTTGACCCCTAGGCCTCAAGTGGTCATCAAGTACAGACTGTCCAGCAAATTTCTTCATAAACTTAATGCCTAAAGAAGCAAATGCTCACAGGGCTGAAACAGCAATATCACCCTCTATCAGAAAGGAGAAAAGGAGTTTCATACAATAAATGCCTCATTTTTTTTTTTGTGGTTTTGTAAAACAAAGCTAGGATTAATTAATATTCAAAGAAACCCACATGGATCAAAATAAGGCATAAAGGCCCTAAAGGATAAGACATGAACTAATGGGTTAAAACAGCAAGAAAGGAGATTTTGAATAAACAAGGAGTTACTGATAGTGTGAACTCTTTAACATGGGAACTGTCTTGGAAGGTGATGGCTATAAGTTTGTTAGATATTTTCGATGCCACCTATCAAGGATGTTGCAGCACTGGATTTAGTGCATCAGCAGGAGGCTGGACTAGAGCTTGGAAAGCTCTCTCTCTCTGTATGTGTGTGTATGTGTTAAGAAACTGGTTCTCACTGTGTGTATACGTGCCTTCAAATTTCCTACTGACTTATAGTGACTCCACTCATTTTATAGGGTTTTCTCAGGCTTGGAACACGCAGAGGTGGTTTTACTAGTTTCTTCCTCTATAATATCTGGTATTCACTGGCAGTCTCCCATCCAACTACTAACCAGAACTGGCCTTCCTTAGCTTCCTAGATCATACAGGATCGGTTGCCTCCAGGGTATTTAGTCTTAGTCTTTAATCAGGAGTTTGTCATTACAATGTTCAAACAGTGACTTGGTACATCAGTAATTCAATTATTGCTTCTTGTTACTTTTTATAACGTTCCCTTCTCCAGCCTTAGGATGTATAAGGGAGTGGCACTAAGCCTGGAAAATTCCTGCCAAAATGTATCTAAAGTCTCCTTAAAAATTTACTAGAAATCTTACTTGGTATGCAAATAATGTGGTATTCCCACTTTTTTAAAAAAAAAAAAAAGAGAGAGAGAGAGAGAGAGAGAATGGTAATTCAGTATAGGTAACTATATTAGGTATAAGTCATTACCTCAGGCTGGAATAGGTGACCTTAGAGTCATTTCAAATAACACTATTTTATAAAATTCTTTGTGATGATGTTATTCCCTAAGTGCAGTTTTTCCTATGTTTTTCCTCCTCTTACAATTAAGCATTTGATGATAATCAAACTTATTCTTTACAAATATGCACCTTGAGAAAGTGTTTGTCATCAGAAATACACCTGTTTTGTTAAGGTTACTTAAATTTAGAACCTTTATGTAACTCAAAAACTCAGTTGCTTGCAAGCATCTTATGTAAACAGCATGTACTGTCTTAGGTATCAATCTCACTGCAGAAATCCCTCAGGTACTCTTGTAGACATAAGTACCAAACAAGTTGAGGAAGCTCATTATCATGCTGAATATCGCTTCAGATTGTTACATGCATCTTTCATGACCTGTTTGTCACTGGGATAAGAATGTATGCAATGCTGGAAGAAGGTTAAATTAAAAAGGATGTTGCAAGTCAAATATAAATGAAGCAACAATCACTCATTCACAGTTTCTAAATGCCAAGAGCTTCTATTAAAAGCAGAGGAACAACATTTCAAGATTATTATTGTGGCTAACTGAATAAATGGGGGGGGGTTAAATTTGTGGGAGGTGACACACACAATCATGGAATCATCCAGTTTCTCTTCACTCAGGATTGAAACACACTGATAGGTCCTTGTTGAATCCTTTAATTTTTCAGAATACTTCAACACACATATTAATAGGTACATGCAATCAAGATATGAATACAAACACTGAAAAGAAATCATATCAGGTACAGGACAGATGTATGGAAAACAAGAGAAGCTTCTTATCCTAAGGTGCACTATTAAAATGCACATATGTGTGCCTGATGGCTTAAAAATATGTGTGCTGTTCAGTTGATCTAATATAATTATCCTTTTAACATAAGAAAATAAAATTTGTAATATTTTTGCTCTGTGATTTCCAATTACTTGCAACTTTTCAAGTATCTTTTAAATTAACTAATATATAATCATGCAAATATCAATTTAATCTATAAGCCTAGGGAGGTAAAGGATATGTGCAAAATTTCTCATCTTGAACAAGAAAGGGTGCCTCAAACCTTGGAGACATCTAGTGAATAACTGATGACCCCCTGCACAAGATTTTTCAGCTCTTCATGAGAATGAAAAGATTTACAGTTTGGTGTAAAATACTGTTTTTTGCACACAGGCAAAGATCCTTCCTGAACTTTGCAAAAACTTTGCAAACAAACAAACAAACTGCAACCCCAACCTGCAAAAAATCATGAAATTAAATTTATTAATTAAATTAAAATCATCATTAAAATCATCAAATTAAATCATAGAATTTCATACTTTCCCGCTGAGGGAAAACTTTCTGTAGACTAGGGATTAACATTCCTAGTCTAGAGAAATATGTAGACTTTCCACATTCAAAACATTTTGTGGACCTTTCTCATGAGAAATATTTAATACAACTGGTAGGCTTCTTTATCCCAGTTTCAGTTTCAGTTTTAGAGAAAAGACAAGTGCAGTGTGTGTGTGCCATATTACACATTCAGCAAATCACAACTGGTATGGAAAAAAAGCAGAGAGACATTTACCCCTCTCTTACAGTATTAGAAACTGGTGTGAGTCAATGAGACAGACTGACAATTTAGGATAACCTAGATGTTTTTATTCATAAAATGCACGCAATATGCCAGGACAGACCACAGACCTTACCAACATCCATATGCCGAAAAAAACGGGCAGAAGGAGGGATAAAATGGGTCTCTTCTTGGCCAAAAACAGGTTCTCTAAAAAAGTAATAGCCTGGAAATGACCTTAGTTTTGGCCAAAAGAGGCCAGATGGTACAACTGGTTCTGCTTCTGTTTCAAACTAAGGTCACTTTCAGATTATTAAAAAAAGGGGTATTTTGGATTTATAACACACTGAGGGTGTTGAAATAGTCTTCAACTGATAAGTTCCAGGCCCTGGAGAGTGGGAGAGAGGAGTTACAACTCCACGATGTTCTCGACATGGGCAGGCTTACCAAGGATTGGAAACAATCTGACTGCCAGTGTCTGGGAAAGAATAAAAATGGCCCCAGACCCAGCAAAGATGACCATCCTTGCTATAAATACAGAGTGAAAAGCCATGGACTTAAACTATGTAAGGTTAGATGAAGAAAACAAGAAGACATGAATGAGTCTATTAATGAGTGCTTATATACCATGTTTAGAGGCAGTGTATAGCCATGGGGAAATTACTATTTTGGACTACTTTACAACTCTCAAAATCTCACAGCCAATATGACTGGTCATCATGTCGATGGTGTGATCCTTGAAGTTATAATCCAAAACTGTAATGTTTCAAATTTCTTTTTGTACCCCAGGCTTCAAATATTAGTTTTAGGAGAACATGCAGAAGGTCTCCGGTTCAGCCCAAAACTGGGGACAAGGGGACTCCTCAGCCTCTCGGAGATTCAATGTAAGGAAGTTCTCAGTTATTAACTAGATGTTTCCAAAGTTTGAGGCACCCTTTCTTGGTTCAAGATGAGAAATTTTGCACATATCCTTTACCTCCCTAGGCTTATAGATTAAATTGATATTTGCATGATTATATATTAGTTAATTTAAAAAATACTTGTGTTGGAAATGTCAGACAACCAAAGCAGATACATATCACATGTGGCAGGAATACCAGTATGTCTATGTTACGTGTTTGGTTTATTTGGCAGCAAATTGTTAATGAGATGCCACAAAAAGATTTTCTAGCTGCCTTGTTAATTCTGTATTGGTCCTATTTAATAATGATAGAAACTGATCTACCTAGAATAGTATGGTTACTGACCTCAAACCTATTAATAACTGCTAAAATAATTTGAGGAGTAGATTTGAAATATCTCATCTCCTAAAATGAGAGAATGGATGAACTGCTTTGATATAGCAGAAATGGACACACAGAGGCAATGTACAAGAGGGAAAGAAGTTTAGGTGTGATTTCTACTGCAGAAAAATGGGAACCATTTCTTGGGCAATGGAACTGGTCTTATGTTCATATAACATTAGACAAAATTTAACAAATGATATCGATGCAGATTAAAGTAGTACTTATCTTTTTTTATAGTCCCTTACAGTCAGCATTTCTGATGTCAAGACATATAAGCGATGAAGATTTAATGATCTCATATTGAATGTCTTAATATGACACATTAGTTTTCTTTAATGTAAATTGGTGCTCCTCCTTTTCTCATTTTTGTAGTTTTTTTTTTGTGGCAAATACATTGTCTTTTGCACCAAATACATTTTTTATATCAAAAACATTTTGTGCAAAATGTAATGCTATTGCACAAAAATGTAGTCTGTACAAAATACAATTTGTGTGTGTGTATTAAAAAAACAGTGAGATTTCCCCCCAAAAAAGCTACTGAAATTCAAACAAAATCAGAGAACATACCACAGAAAGGCTCAACAATTTATAGCTAGTGGGGAAAAACTTTATTTTGTTCTCACATGTGAGAATAAAATAAACAAAGATTGATACCTATGCTATACAGATAGATACAAAAATTTCTAGACAGATGGAAAGGGGAAAAAGGAAACAATCAACATGGTTTAAAAGCTTTAAAAGCATTAAGATTAATAAGGAATTTAATAACCATTATGTAAGAAAACCCCTTATGAATGTATAGAGGAGGTATTTTTTAAGAAGTTGCTAGAAAACACCTTTTTGGGTGTCCCCCCATGAGCCATACTACAAAAAAGAGAATGTGTTATTTGACAGATGGATAAAATATGAAGACTTGGTTGAGTTACAAAATGATCAAATCACAATAAGAACACAACAAGAATTAAATGAAAGTGGAACAAGATGTCACTGGCTGTTGCATAGACAAATTATAGAAAAATTGACAATCGACATAAAATTACACAGCCATCAACTAAAAGAAGAAGAACTGACAGCAATTTTAACCTCAGAAAAACCAAAAAAATTTCTTTAATCTATAAGATTCTATTAAAATGGGATACAGAGAAAGAATCTGTTAAAATTTGTATGATAAAATGGGCACAGAATTTTTCTTGTGTGATTCCCCTAGATCAATGGGAGAAAATCTAGAATAAAATATTAAAATATACAGCTTGCCAAGACATTAGAGAAAATGTTTACAAGATGTATTTAAAGTGGTATTTAACGCCTGAACAATTATCCAAAATGAATGTAAAATATCCTAATAAATGTTGGAAATGTGTCTCTGAAGTTGGAACATTTTTTCATCAATGGCGGTCTTGCAAAAAGGTAAAAAAAGATTTGGAATATGATCCATATCCAAATGGAAAAAAATTTAGGGTTTCATTTTGAAATGTTCCCTGAGCTTTATTTGCTTACAATAATGAACAACAATATAGAAAAAAAGGCTGGTAAGTTAGTATTTTATATGACAGCGGCAGTTGTTATCTCAAAAATGGAAACAAAAAATGCTCCCCTCTATAGCTGAATGGGAGATGAAACTTTTTGACATACTACAAATGGACAGGTTTATCTATGTGGTAAGAGGAGACAAATCTGAAAAATTTACCAAAGGCTGGGAATGTGTGATGATATATTTCAGAAATTTGTAGGGAGATATAAAGATGGTGAAAATTGATTTTTGATTAAGGAATGGTAACAACACAGGAACAAAATACTTAAAATGTGATAGACAGACACATCAAACCTTTTCTTTTGGATTTGCTAATATTTCTTACTCGGGAGAAGTCATGGATGATTGAAGAATGCGATTAAAGTAATAGAATATAAATTAGATATATATGTAGATATTTATGTGTGATATCTTTGATGAGCTCGGATGAATGTTAATGTTGTTTTGTTTTATTGTTTTTATATACAATGTTATAAAAATAAAATAAAACAGAAGCTTTAATGCAAGCTCGCTCTGCATGACACCAAGTACATGTTTTTACATATTTCTATTTTGAATATGGAAAACTAGATAGAATTAACAATCTCACAATCAGTTAAACTTGTCTCACTGGAAGTTTGTGTTCAGGAAATGAAAGTCAAAATGGCCTTCCGTATACATCCACAAATTATCTGCCCAGTGTTTTTTAATGTTAACACTTGATATCAGGTAGAAAACCAGTTCCCTGAAATTGAAGCCCCAACAGTATCTACTAAATTACATTGATTCCCTCATAGCCACATGCATCCATGCTTTAGTCAGTATTAAACAAGTGTTAAAATTCATTTTCAAAGATTTATGTATAATGAACAGTAGATTCTTTCCAAGCTTTAAACGAATAATCCTGTTAGCTCATGCACAATCATCTCATTTTAAAAGGATGAGATTATGCAAATAAGTAAAATAGGCAAAGTCTTTGATTTGGCACAGAGGAAAAGAATCATGTCAACAGCCCAAGGTCTAAGAAGAGATCAGTGTATTTTTAAGATTTTGCCTTATTTCTGGTTCATTCTATATGTCTTTTATGAAGTTTAACGAAGGCTCATGGCAGAAATCATCTCTTGCCCCTGAAGCCAAAAAAGTATTCTAAAAAATGCGAAGGGAAGAAAGATTCATTAGCTTGATCTGAGCATTTTAAGCATGCCTTCTGAAGGTATATAAATTATGGCTAGCTACTGCAATTTATGTATTTATTATGAATATCACGTCTAAAACCTGACAAACTATTATCTAAGAAACCACACAAAAGGCTTATGCTTCCGTTTCTTTTGCCTTTAACACATATGATTTGGGGTAAACTGTTTCTCTCTAATTGTTTGGCCCTGTTTGGCTCAGTAGCTGATTAAGAGATTGTGATGACTGAAAGGTAAATGCTTTTACTGCTACATTGAGAATACTGGAAAATATTCCTTTCTGCTTTATACAACACTACTAATGCGCTAAAAAGGTTCACTTTCCTTTTGTAGCTGTCCCCAAAGAAAGTGATCTGAAAAAGGTGGAAAAAACCAAGAGGCAGTGAAGCAAGTTGCTGGGGGGTAGGGGATTAGAGCAACTTCCAAAATAATTCATGTTTGGTAATATGCATGTAGCACTTATTTTAAAATCTGAAAAGAACTCAGGGAACATGGAGAAGTGGACCCATTGTTAGGGGCTGTCCACCATCCACATTTGATATAGTTTATATGATGTAAATGATGCATTGCTATGACTGGAAGCCATGCTGAGTAAGAGGCAAGTTGGCCAGATAAACAGGTCATGAGACCCCCTCACAGGCTTACCTAAGTCATACCAGAAGCTTTCAAGTGCTAACAAACTTCCAGTTGGCCATCGCTGAGATAAAAAGTTTTCAATGTTCCTACAGAAGAGTTGATTGGTTTACCCCTATCACCTCCTTCCTTCAACATCTATTCCTCTGTGTACCTTCCTGCCCAAAGGAGGTAAGGCTATCGAACAAACTGCTGACTCTTTGTCACCTACATGCTAAGACCATCAACTTATCCTGTATCTCATTTTCTGAGGTGCAAACTCCTTTGTCTACCTTACTAGTGGGCAATTGGCACACACGGGCTCCACGTAGATTTAGGGTATAAAAATCCCCATTTCTACCAGCTAGCTGCAGCTTTTTCATTTGCTAGATGTCATTGCTGTCACTGCATCACTCTGAACACCAATTTAGGCTGCCCTTAGATGTAAATCTGAGTCACTTCACTACTTCAGCCTCGCTATCCATAATTTTTCCTCCCTTTATCTTTCGGTTACCTCTTGTGGGAATGCATGACTGTTTGTATCTTGTGTGCCTGTGTGATTGACTCCCCCTAAATAAACATATTTTTTAGTTTACTTTTGAGTCTCTGGCTGGCTTTCCTGCAAGGACCCCGTAAATATTGGTGAAGAGATCCTGCTAGTCACCCTGCCTCTTGCAGCATTCTTAATTAGAACCAATTAATTCCCCATTTTGCACTGAATTGCAGGTACTGCTGAAGGATCTCAAGGGCCCCCCCACCTTTTGGGGTAACACCATTCATGTCCTCTCTGATGACTACCTCGACAGCTGCTGCTTTAGGTACTGTGCCTAAATAAAGGAGTCGGAGAACATAGATCCATCCACTATCCTTCTTACCCCAAGGCTGAGTCTCTGACTGAGGCCTTCCTGGTGAATCTGAACGTAGTACATCGTACTTCTTTTGACACACCCCTGTAGGAAGCATGCAAAAATGGGACTGTGGAGTAGATGGCAAAATGTAACATTAAGACATTTTCGCCTGGTGCCTGTTCGTCCTGAAGATTTCTGAACAACTGGAGTTTTTGTCTGGTGGCTGTCTGGGGTGGGATGTTCTCTACTATTTGGATTTTTTTTTTTTTTTTGCTTTTTAGCTTTCAATATTGATCTCTAACAGATGAGTTTTATTGCTTAACAAGTGAGTTGTGTGTGCCTCTGACAGAAAACAAACAGAAGGTCCCAGTCAGCAGCTAGTATTTTTAGGGCTGAAAACTGACATGTAGCAAGAACAGCGTAGGCTCTCAGAGGAGAAGCTGGTGGAACTTAAAAAGTCAGTTTTCACACCTTTTTGTAGCACTGGAAAATAACTTTTGAGGGAAAGGCAGGAATTGTGGGGACATTTGAACTTTGCTTGTAGGGTAGCAGCTCCAGGTAGGACGTTATTCAGGAGACTACATGATGTCATATGCAACATCCACAGGGCTCATCGTAGGCCTACAGTTACCAAAGACACCAAGAGTGATCTGCAGGTGTGACTCAAATTTCCTCTGCCTTTTAAACATTATTTCTTCCTAGTGAAATGAGGTTAAGCTTGGGGTTCAAATTTAATGTGGTGCAGCTGGTTCTGTTGGCTTGGTATTTACTTTAGGGACAGATGGTATGCAACCAGTATCCTCCAGATGGGTGATGGCTGGTATTGAAGACAACCTCACCTTCCTAATTTTTTAAATCTCCAATTCTAGTAATTCTATGTCTCCAGAATTCTGTCCATTTTGGAGTGCAGACACCCTAATTCCATCACCCCAGAAGACCAAAGTTAAGGGAATTAATAACCTGTACAGTTGCTAAGCTACCACTCTAGACTCACACCACAACACTATTAAGATATGAAATTATGTGAAATACACTGTCTTTTCCATTTCAAGATGTAACTATTTAGGTGGATGCACAGCAGTGTCATGCGCCAGAACTAAAAATGGTCCCTACAGGTTGATGTCAAAACAGCTAAGATATAGCATCAGATCATTTACCATGCATATCGCAATTTGGTACCAGAAAATTATTGGATTCATCTCAAGTGTTCAATAGGGGCATGAAACAATACAGAATTTGCACGAAGCTAGTCATGGAATATTTCAACTTCAGGAATGACAACAGCTTTGTATTCTTGTGCGCTACATATACTGTACTAATTTCAGATGCCAATCTGACTGTAAATGCCCACTGGATTCCTATAAAACATTTCTCACACAACCAGCTAGAGAATATTCAGTGTTATAAATAACTTCTTCAATATTTTGCCACAAAGTCTTTTCCCTTTCTTCAGGAACAAGGAGATTTTCCCAATGGCTGTGAATATTGTTTTAGCTAACCTGATGCGGTGATTCCAATGATAAGCACTTTTCATATAGCTAAGTTTTTGCAAACACCATAGAACTGGAATAACAAAAGTTTTATTGTAAATGGGAGTCTTTGCCAGCAATGTGGTAAAGTCAATAAGGAACAGTACACATTATCCATCTAAATAGAGTAATAAAACATGTAGAAATGAAATGCAGCTTGGATGATGACAGATAGTAGTAAACATTAGGATGCTCTTTATGCAATTAGGTATTTGAGGATGCATTAAAGAAAAGTAGTTTCACATAATGCCAGATACAGTTCAGTGTGGTTTGATGTAGTTTTAATTTTAAAACTCTTACTGAGAGATTTTAAAGAATTTTCAAAGGCTCGTAAGAAGAAACCAGAAATGTGTGCTTATTGGGATCAGCTTCTGAATCTTGTTGGACCTTTGAAGGGCCACAATTGTTTCAGAGAGGAAGGGCAACTAGGAAGAATTCAGATGAAAATCATTTTCCCAGTCTTCCATGTGCCAGCATAGATTATCTGAGGTATGTATCATGGTACATTGATAAAAAGTGGAAGCTTAAAAGTGATCATCATTGATTAAAAAAAAAAAGTCCAACTGCCAATTCTGCCACGAAGCAGAATTGAAGATTTTTCCACACAGTCACTTCTGTTATGAAGTTGAAGTAACTGATGCAGAGATCCCAGAAAAAAGAACAATTGGACAAACAAGATAGAAAATGTTTCTAAATAAAAGCTGTTCTATCACAAGGTTTTGTCTTTCAATTGAGCCTTTCAGCAAGAAAGTAATCCTGAAAGGGGTTGGAAATACAAACCAAGAATTGCATGAAAGTGTAGTGATGGATGATCAAGGCATTAAAAAATGAATATCTGCAGTGCAATGCAGCAAAGTCAAAACGGAGAATTGTCATTAAAGAATATGGTGATCTAGAGTCTGAGATGTTTACATCTCATGGAAAACAACACTGCAGCTTATGCTGAACTCTGAAATGACAGGCTGGTCAAACAAAAACACTGATCTAGTCAAGAAAGTGAAAGTGCCTATTTTTGCTTCATAACATTCTATGACTTCTTAGAAGACTTCAAGAAAAATAAGCAATGAGGAACAGTTTATACACTCAGGAAATATCTGACAACAGTGTCGCAGCAAGAGGAGAACCATGTACAGTCATTCTGAAGTATATTGCCAGCCAACAAAAGAAACTAAATATGTTGGGTTATCAGGACTGAGAAAAACATCATAGATGAAAAACAATTCATTTACAAGCATCTTTCTTGTTCTAACATGCACAGTGGTTGATTTTATGTCTGTGCTTTGGCAGACATCAGGCAGATATATCATGTCTGAAGATGAATTTGTAAATGTGTGAGAGCAGTATACTCATATTTGTCCTATACATCAGATTGACTTGACTTAGATATGGAGTATTTTGACAACTGCACTGAAACCTGTCAGCTCTGAAAACTCTAAAAGACAGAAGCTCCATCTAATCCCCAAGAATTAACTAGCACTATATGTGACACAGACACTCTTATTCAGCTACAGAGGTTGTGGAGCGAAATCTTGCTTTGAGAGCAGTTATATCTGTTTTGTCAAGGGTGGATTTTTTTGGTGCTCTGAGGAAAACTGATTTCAACCTATACAAGTTGGGTTGCTTAGTATAACTAAAGAACTTCTAAACACTATTTGTAAAATACCTATTTTAGCTCCTTAATTTTGTTTCCTCTTCCTCTATTTCTTCCTTGCAATGAACATTAAGTTTTAAACACTTTTTTCAGTAAGTGGAGAAAATATTAATCTGGCTATGAACAGTGCAAAGGAGTATCTTGTACAAATACTGCGAGCCAATATACAATAAGTTACTTCTTATAAACTCTTGGTACACAATCAGTAAATTTTGGTATTCAATCAGGAAAGCCATCTGTCAGTGACTTTCTATCATTGCCCACTTGTTTTATGGCAAACAGCTGGATAAAACAGCTTTCTGTCCCATGGAATTTTGTTTGATATGATGCTACAGATATAACAATTAAAAAGCAAACCAAAAGCATTTTTTCTGAGTTTGTCCTGGATTCCAGAAGCATGCTGTTAAACACTATGCATCTCCATATACATATTCATAAACACACACATGCACGCACACACACATCTCATCCTCCTCATATAATTGGTGACATCAGAAGAGCAATCATCATTTTGAGAGAAAATCCTCTCTACAAAGGCATGAGTCAATTAACAACCAATGACACATTCCTTTTGTTATAAAAGCATTTCCTAACTATCATAAGGCAATTGAGAAAGCTATCCATTGCTAAAAAATTCCAAACACCTTGGTAGAGCCAGTAGCAAGCCTCCAGTTACAGCCTTCTGCCAGCCACCAAATCTACAGAGATTGCTCATAAAAGCTCTCCTGAAAACACTGGTCAGTAATCCAAGATCACATCCTTGTTTTTCAAAGCACTGCATTATCTCTATGTGCTATATTAAGCAGACTGTAACTTTTAGGAACACAGTGACTGGCAGGACCTACTATATTAAACAGCACGTCACCTGCTGGTCCCACAATCTTATTTATGTGATTGAATGCAGACATAAAGGATGTCATCTGCAGTTCCTGGGCAAAACAACCTCAGACCTGCACACACACTTCAGGAACTGTAAGTCTCCAATTCTAACCAGGAAGCTAGAGGAACCAGAGGCTAGGCATTTTAACTCAGAACACCTCAGCCTCTCTCACTTGTCCCTGTTTAGTACTAAGGTGTCTTCTCCTTGATACATCTCGGACAAAAGAGAAAACATTTGTATTTATAGACTTAAGGCCCCAACACCACATGGTCTAAACTTAGAGGATAATACCATCATCAAATGAAGAATACTGATAACACAGTGTTCTAAACTGCCAACTTAAATGCAGCTCACTTTCATCTTTAGCAGCTGAAGGAGGTGGAAGCCAAAATGTTTTGCTCATGAATTATCTTTCAGTTCTGTTTGTTAATCACTTCAAAAATATATATTGTGATTAACTGCAACCTTCTGGAATCCAAGACAAACTTGGGAGAAGTGCTGTTGGTTTGCTGTTTTATCACCTATGTGTTGTCATTATATATTGTCAAGTCATTTCCAACTTACGGCAATCCTAAGATGAACCTACCATAGGATTCTCTTGGCAAGATTTGTTCAGAGTTCAAGGAATACATTTCACCTACTGAACCTAGGGTCTTTTGAAGAGAGCAAATATCTTATTGTTGGTTCTCTTCATATGACCTGCTCAGTGGATTACTAACCTGCAACTGAAAAGCTATGTTATTAATATTGCTTGCTGACCTACTGTTATTTTTGGTAATTGTATTTGATTTTGTGAAACTTTTTGAGCATAATGCATTGTGGAAAATGTGACATACAAATAAACTAAGACCATGACTAACCTTAGTAATGGAATCCCATCACAACTTTAGAAAGCCTGACTCACTGCTTCACTATTCTTGAAGTTGTTCCTATGGCCCAAGTTTTGGGGGATATATTGTTAACCCACTGTATCTTCTTGTCCATTGCAGCAAAGCACAATAGCTGAATCCTACCCTACTCAAAGCAATCATTTATTATTTCTGCTTACACAGTAGTAAACCTCACCTGTACATCAGGCAAATGAGATCCAACTGTAAAACAATACATGAGAGTTCTGAACCTATAATGACAACAGAATTATAAGTAACCAGAACAAGAAAAGAAAGTTCAAGATAAATCTAGCACAAACAAAAAACTGCTCCACTCTCACAAATAGCAGATGAGGAGATAAGTATGTCTTTGGGCAGCACATCAGAGTACCTTTGTGTATGCAAAGACACCCATCTTCCATTCTCCAAATTAAACAACCTCAACTCCTTTCAGTCTTGTTATACGTGATATTCTCCAGGCCTTCCAGAAATTTTGCTGCTCTCTGGATCATATCCAGCTTCTATGTGTCTTTTCTGAAGTGCAGCAATGACACAATAGTCTAACAAAGGCCTCACCAATGCTACCAATGCCAGGCGGGGGGAGGAATTACTTCTCCTGACTTACCCATGATGCTCCTTTTCTCAACCTACTTGATTATTCCTCAACAATCATCTTACCGGCTAACACCCTACAGTTGCCTACCTAGGAAACAGGAGTGCAGAAAAGATCTCCTAAGTAATAACCTAGCGGTTCTTGCCTAGCAGCAGAATTTTGTATTTATTCTCATTAAAGGTGTGCTTATTAAATGCAATCCTTTTTATTCCTGCCAGTACTTCCAATTTGTTGGAATAAATTTTATTTAATGTCCCAGATTGCAAACTACTCACAGTCTTTCCTTGTTTGTCGCTATCTGCACATTTGCACTTTCCATTCCCTTTTTGAAGTCACTAATGAATATATTAAACAGCACTAGGCCAACATTTATATTTTCCAAAGCACTCATTCAATCATGGGGACGAAGAAGAGCATGTCCTCATATTCCTTCAGGCATCTATAATAGGAAACTGTCTCCTCGATTATTGAATTTCTAATATTTGCACAACTTGGGAAGCAATTAGAATTAGAGGACACCTCTAGACTGCTGGACAGGTGTGCTAAAAATAGGCCAGTTGAAATCTTTTCCTGTTGACAGCAGCTGTTCTGACATCAAGCAACAGCAGATGAAAGATGTCTGAGCTATAACTCAAATGTTCCTAGGTATGCCTACGGTGTGCTTAGTTAAGAAACTTTCGAAGTATACCAAATCAGACTTGGCAACAGAATTTCTGACATCTTCTTGCCACTGAACCCCTAAAGGTATAGAGCTGAAGTAAGAGTTGAAGGGGATTCCATGTATCTATTCCTCCGAATTTTGGATTAATGCCCCTGCTCCAATGAAAAGCAATCACTGGTGGCTCCAGCAAGGAATGAAAGAATTGTGGGCTCAGATGAAATGATTTACCTCTTACTTGCCAGTAATTTTTCCTTTCAAAAATTCCAGGGGCTTTTCTCTTACTGAGGAAAACTTTTGGGGTGATGTCATGAGGAAGAGGCAAAGCAGTTTGTGACAAAAGGGGAATGTGCAACCCTTTTATCCTAGCTGCCGCAACCCCAACCAAAATAAAGGAGGGCCCCCTGAAGTTGTGAAGACCTTAAACACGACAGCTACAGGAGATCTGATCAAAGATCTCTTGTGGTCTTGTCCAGCTGCCCGAAATCTAACAAAGGTACGAGAAAGTCTGTTTTGATATTTATACAATTGAAATTAGCAGTAAGAAATATGACGTGAATCTCGAATAATGATATAGGCTGGGCATCAGAATACAACAGATCTGGCAGGATGCTACACCTGAAAAGTCTTACAGGATCATAAATATATATAAGCTCACTTTCGATGCTATGTTAGGGAATTAACTTTCTTGTACTGTTACAAACACATATATATGACAAAAACAAACCCTGGTTATGGTCTGACCCTTATTTACCCTCTTTTTCTTCTTCCTTTACATCTCATCACCAAACTTATGTGGAAGACTTCCTAAAGCTGTACTATAACCTTTATGCATCCATCTTCATCACCATTATCATCATCATCATCACCACCACCACCACCACCACCATCATCATCATGTTGCCTTTTCCCCAGCACTGGGACTCAAAGCAGCTTACAAGTTATTAATACCAGGGCAGACTAAAAATATATGAAAATAACACTAAAGAAGGCCATTGCAATGAATTCCTAAAAACCTAATGGAATAGGAATTTTCACTGGACATCAGAAGAACAGCAAGGATGGCATCATCCTGGCCTCTGTAGGGAGGGAGTTCCAAGTCTTGGTGTACCCACTGAAAAGCCTAAACTGAACTGTGCAAATGCGCCATCTACTGAATGAGGGCTGCCTTATTTTAATTTTTCTTACACTGCTGAGTTGCTAAGCTGAAAGAATTCATGGTTGGAACCTGATGTACACAGAACTGGAGAGAGGACATCTTCTTGCTCCTCACCATCATTGCCTTCCATGCAGCCTCAAAACTTGTTATGGAAGCCTGAAAATCCCTATAGAGCAGGTTGGTAAATGGTGTTGAAGGTGAGTCCAACTGTACTATCACAAGCTGAACATCATGTCTGTATCTACTTTGCCAAAAATGTACATTAGCAGATAATGCAAACGGGACTGATAAATAGTTTGGCAAAGACTAGAAGCAGAAGGAGCATTCATAAATTTTCTTATCCTTGATAAAGAAGTGCATCTCAACATCTTGAGACATTCCCCATCAAAAATTCTGTGAACTGCTGCCAGATTTTTTGCTCTTCCATAATAGGAAAAAGGCCAGTTGAATTTCTTTCCCACAGAAGCAGCAGAACTCCTCCCTTCACATTTTGTGCAAAAAACCCATTGTAATCCACATAAAATGTTGTCATTGTGAAAACTAATTGTATCTTTGCTCCAAAGCCAAAGTTTTGTGCAAGAAAGCCTTTTTGAAAGTTTGTGAAACTTTCATATAAAAAGTCCTGAAATGTGAAAAATAATTTTCAAAAGGTGAAAAATTCTTGTAATTTCATGAAGCTGCGAGAAAAAAAATTAAAACTTTGCTCCCAGCTTCATGAAATTACAAGTTATTTTGTATGAGAATAAGTGAAGATTTATATGTCTCCTGCAAATACTAATTAAATTATTAAATTTATAATAGCGATAACTTCTAAGTTAGTATCTTTAATACAAGGCACCTTAGGGGAAAAAACACAAATAGAAGCACTCTTATTACATATCCATGAAAAAAGTATGAAGATGATAATGGAAGCATAAAGTATGTCTACATACATCAGACGAAATAAGTATGAAAAGTGTCTTTTTATTTCTACATCTCTGCTCTACATTTTTGGAAGTCCAAAGAAAACTCCACAGAATTATTGAATATGCTTGCTTATTTAAAAAAAATGCAAAAGGAAACCCATAAATGTTGCTATGTAAATACTTGATTGCATTCTTCTTTCATCTCTTTTTCTGCATTCCGTTTCAATCAAATGACATTCCATTTCCACTGAGCACGCTCAGTATTCCCTAGTTATCAGTAAGGTTTCCTCCCCTACTCCAATTTCTTTTCTCGGCCTAAAGATTGCTCTAAATACCTGGAAACTTTAGGGGGCTCTCTTCAGTCTGCTGATATCTGCCTCTTGGGCATGGACCGGTGCTACTTTGGCTACACCAAAAAAACCCCTTGACATCACCATTAATCAGAGCTTTGACAAGTTACTTGGAAAGGCAAAGGGCCATGCTGTCAGATGTATTTTGGTAGCCAACAGCTCCTTACAATTTACTTTTCTTGGATGGAGGGTATTTTCAGCACTTGGGTTCAGGATAAGTGTTATGCACCAAGAGAACAATTCATGCTCAAAAGTGATTACTCAAGTATTCCTAAATTAGCCATACAAAATCATAACATAAAACTGCTTTGAGACTACTTTGAAAACAATTTTATCCCTACCCACCCCAGTGCACAAAAAGCTCTGTGAAATAATTAATACAATCCACCCTGCACTGAAAACATCGAAAGAAAAAGATGGCAGCTATTTTCACAGGAGATGAGCATGTGCACTAGGTTAAAAGAATTTTGTTTGTCATCAGTACGTCCATGAGGAAAATAATTGGTCTAAAACCCCATTTTAATGCTCTGCTGTTCTTGATTTACCAATGAAAATCATAGCAGAATCAAATACTCTGAATTAATTCCATGTATGCCTATTGGGAACTGAAGGCAGTTCCATCTATAGGAGATTCAGAAAACAATTATGTCAAATGAGACATTAAGTCAAAATATATGTGCCTATGCCATCTGTTCAGCTGAGATGAAAAATGAAGACCAAATATCCTGAATACGTTGTCATCAACATCAATGTGAGTGGTAGTTCTATTCTGTTGCAAGAGATTTTATCTAATTCCTTATGTATGTTATTAATTTTCTCAGGCAATAAAAAAAGGATTTATATCTGCTACAAAACTACCGCCCCCCCTCCATTCTCAGGTAAAACAGTTCACGGTTTGCTCTCCTAAAAATATGTCAGCATATTGCACCCTCTCCTGGTGAAAGACACGCTTTACATTTATGACGTGCACAGATTCTCTGTGGCTTAAACTATTGGACTTTCCTCACTACACCATTATAGTGCTATTATTCCGCTGTCAACCGCCTATGGTATCCTGGGGAGGGACATTTAGAATTCTCGACCAGAGAGCTCTTTGGCGTCAGTAAACTACAAACCCCAGAATTCCACAGGATGTTGAAAGGGGAATAATAGCACTATAACAGTGTAGGGCGGAAGGGCCCTATGTTTTTGTGGGGACAAGAGCTTCAAATGCATACTTAAGTACACACTAACATTACAAGAGTCTTTTTCTTCCACATGATAAAATATCTGAACATCTACCTATTTCTTCAGTTATGTTCAGAATCAATACACTGTTAAAGAACTTACCTTCAGGTTCTTCTTAGTAATTAAAAAAAAATTCTAGAATTTGAGACTACTTACTTTGGGCTTTTCATCTAGTATTTGCTGACGAATCTCCTTGTGTTTTTCCACAAGCCTTTCCTGCCTTTTACTCTGAGCATCTTCTAGCTGTGAAAAAGCAGCAAAATTCAATGTATCATATTCAACATATAGTTGCATTTTATACTGAAGTCACTACATTGTTAGAGGACAGTTAGGATGGAAATCCTGTGACCTTCTTGCATCTCCCATTTTAATTCACCATTGTCTACACTTGCTAGGGCTGACGGGAACTGCAGTCTAATAATATCCGGAGGGCTGCATGATCCCCACCGATCTATGGTAATAAGCTCAGTAGACTATGTTGATATTAAACAATATTTTATTAAAATAATTAGTCTCTATGTAATAACAGAAGATTATGTGTGCGCCTGCAGCAAAGTACCAGCATTCTGAGCTCTAGAACCCTGAAACGTGGCAAGGACACTAAGGGGACTACTAGGGTGTGCATCTTGGAGATATTTTGATTCTTGAATTAATGTCTTTTGGTTAATTAAAAACCTCTCTGTAGCCTGCAGTTGTGTCCTTAGACACTATGTATCTCCAATCTTTCCCCAGTCGCGTGGGGACGGGGGGCAGGGGGATTCACTCTGGGCGGCAATGTTTCTGGGGCATCCCAGCCCATAGCCATGCCCTGGCCATGCCCCCATGCACCGCAGCCATGCCCCAAGCACAGTGGCCACAACCCTCGCGCCATACGCTTGCTCCCCTCCCATCCTCCCTCCACAGTGCAAGCTCCGCCACTGTCTTTCCTACAGAAAAGGCAGAAGGCAAGCTAGGGAAATTTTTTTTTCATGAGGCCTCTAAGCAACCACACAGGCTGCTTTCCTCTGCAGGACCCAGAACTCTTTAAACACTTCAGAAAGAAAGGATTCCTGTTGCCTACCAAGCAGGGTGAGGATAGTGAGAAGGAGGAAAAACTGAATGAGCACCAAGGAAAGGTGTGAAAGAAAGGTAAAAACAGGGAAGAAAGAAAAATAATGGAAATAGGGCACAGGAGAGCTGATAGAAAGAGAATGAGTATTGTGGTGGGGGGATTACTATGGGGTTTCTAACCAGGAAAAGCAAGATTTCTGCTGCTATTTAATATATGAATTCAGAAAACTCAGTAGGTTTATTTTTAATCTAAAACTTTTCTTTTGCTAGAAATTATTAATTTAAATCAGTGCTTCTTAAGCTATCTGATGTGGACGACTGCCATCTTTTCCCCAGGGTGCCAGGATCAGCTACCACATTTATGACCACTAGCTACAATTGTTTATTTCCTGGAAACTCCCCTGTGACCAGCAATTGATGGCTCACGGACTAGCCCCCGTGCATTTCTTTAAATCATACTGAATAAAATCCAGTCATTAGTCTCAACTAGAGAAGATCTAGTGAACCAAAGGAGTTTAAAAATGCTGACTTCCTTTTCAAAAATTAATTCAGTAAGTCCTCTATACTTGGGCCTAACAACTGGATTTAGGTCAGTTTCTTAAAATTAGAAGAAACATATAGTTGGCTAACAGTATAGCATTAAAACAAAACCTAATAAACAACCAGGGAAGCCTACAGGATAGGTGGTTAAAATCACTCAGATTTCTACCCTAGACTCAATGTTTAAAACCTAATATGTAGAAAGACAGTGGAATAAGAAGAATCAGTGATCATGCAGTTTGTGGATAATGAGCAATGTAGACCAACACCTGCAAGATCAAGAAAGGACAGCACAATATGCCAGATGAGAAATTTTAGTTGCCTCCCCCATTTTCTTTCAGGTGACCATTCTTGCTGGAAATGGAACTGGGACTGTGGGTCAAACTAGATGATACGTTTGCCGTTGTTTTATTTTTGCAAACATGTTCCCCAAGTGGCAAAAGATATCTGTTTGCCATAGCACATGATTGTTTTCAACTATGTATCTTACATTTAGTGTTCTTTGTTTTGCAGTTGGTAGCAGGAAAGTAAACATGAGCTTCATTTGGAAGTCTGATTGCTAAGACACATATCTCTGTGAAAACGGTGTTGTGGCAGGGACATTGATTTCATTCCACAGACCACACATTCTCCTCAATGAGAAGTCTGATCCTATTTCTCCTGTCATTCTTAGTAATGAAATGGATCTATATCTGGGTCACTTTTCTGCTAGGGAAAAGACTCTTAACTTTTGGAAAGACCTTAGTTCCTGGCTGAACCTAATAATAATAGTGTAGTTTCTTGGGCTGCACATAGACACTCCATCCGCTCTCCCGAGGAATGGGCATGGTTCTGATAAGATGGAACACCTGCTGCCTTTATTGGTGCTACCCATGCTTATATTCCCCGCCACCACAAGGAAATTGCTGGGCCCTAGGAACTGGCAAAGCAAGGAAGGGAAGAGAGGCAAGGGCAGATATGACTACTGAATAGGCCCTGCTTACAGCTTGCTTGTAAGAGACTATGATCAGACCCTTGTTCAACTTGTACCTGCTCTTAAGGAGCCAAAGTATGACACTTTTCTGAATACCTCAGCCATTGTACATTTTGCAATGTGTCAAGAGTGTTTGTGATACGAAATGTCGTATTTCTTAGAGCAGGTCTGGAGCCTTTGCTACCTTCCTGTACAAAAAACAGGAAATGGACTTTTAAGTTCCCTATACTCAGTATTCCACTCCAACATCCTATCTGAAATACCACTGTCAATGTGTACCACTACATTCCTTCACATTTCAGATCTAGTAATGTCGTAGAGAAACACACAAAATGCCTGCATACCAAGACAATATTCAAAGTTACTTGGTAATGAAGAGATGATGGGAAACCAAGTATGCATATGTATACATACATATGTTTGTATGGCCAAGAAATACTGGAAGCAAGAGTCCTCTGTACAACAAGATAAACTTTTCTATGGTATTGATTTTTTTTTTTTAATGGCTGCTCTGACTTCATTACTCTGGGCAAATCAGCATGTGCCTGCTATCTCCACACCATGAGCACACATAGTAAGACTGAATGCACTTGTATGCAGATGACTCACCCTTTTAATGTACTGCACCACCTCCTGAATATATGACCGAATCATTTCTGTCTTCTCCCTGGGAGCAAGATCAAAAAACACTGATTCCATTTAATTAATTCTTATCTCATGCTTTCAGTATACAATATGCTGACTCTGCCACAAAGCGTTTGCTCGTAAACCATACCTCCATTTAGCTAAGTAAGGAAAAAAATAAAATTAGATAGCACAGACATCACTAAGCGCGTTGTATGCGAGAGATGGCGAAGTGGTTGAGATTTTGGTCATAAAGACCACAAAAATTAATGGCCCTGGAGTTTTGTAGGCTTCTGTGTTTGAGGTGCATGTGTACATCCAAGGACATGTGTATGCACTACTACAATTTATTGTATGTGACCTCCAAGATCATTAGACTGAAAGGAGAGACTCAAATTTTCTAAATAATTAATTATTTTAATAATAAGCATGGCAAACCTCTTTCAGCCCAAGCTGGATTCAATTTCAGATACATTCTTGGGGGCTGCATTCCACAAGTGGGCAGGGCCAAAGAGAAAAGCATGGGACCAAAAATACCAGCAAATGTGAGCTTCAAACTCTTAGTATTGTAACTAAATCTAAGGAGCAGCAGTGGCTGATGACCCCCATGTTAATGGCGTGGTGAATCCACTACAGGTGCTAACCTAGGTTTTTAAGTACTCTCCAAAGTACTGAACCTTATTCCTAAATAGGCTTAGCACCCTGGAGACTGCCTTTAATTCTGAATTAAAACATGGAGTGGATTCACTGCCACATTGACATGGAAACCACCAACCAACACTGCTTAGGACTTGCATTTTGTCTGAATTGTCGAGTGTGGGCGAGATAATACATGCCAAGCAGGGAATCCAAAACATGTTGGTTTCATAGGGAAGGGGATGTGACCATCCAGAGAGTGCTAAATTCGCAACAAGAACTCGAGGGTCTCCACTTCAGTTTGCAATGCACAATCACTGGGAGGGGGTGCATACGTCTACTTTCACATGTGGTGTGGAGAAAGAATACACAGAATTACAGTCCAAGGCTTCAGTATCTTTGGTGACCTTTCAATATTTTCAGGACATAATTCAAGGTAAAAACTGACATATATACTTACTCATCTACTTGACTCCTATCCTTTGATTTAGCTTCTGTGATTTTCTCCTGTCTCTTTTTGTCCATCTTTTTCTTTAACTCTTTCTTTTCTCTGCAACAGATTTCGTTTTTAAAAAAGAGAAGGAAAAGCAGAATAAAGCTAAGGCTGACATTACAGACCTAAAACCTTGCTTGTTTCATTCTCAAAGAGTTTCTCTGCTCTGGATGAGATTATGAGAGTTTCTCTGCAAATTCTGGTAAGTTTCTGCACTTTGGGATATTTTTTGAAAAAAATTAATTTGTGCAAAGGAAAGTCCTGGGGAGCTTTTTGTACACAATGAAGTTTTTGCATAAAACCAACATATTTGCCCAGAAAATAGTGTCTTGTGTAAAATACACATCTTTCTGTGCAAGAATATTGGACTTTGCACTGAAAAAAGTTTCGTGCAAAACACAAGTTTTTGCACATTTTTTTCATTAAGATGTTCTGAAAAATGTGTAAAAGTTGGTGATGTTATTTTCTCAGTAGGATGTCTTGATGTGTTGAGACACTTTTATCACTGAACATGTTAAAATCTGAAAATCTTCTTTACATCCCAAGTTGACAACACAAACTTATGCATATAGGAAGTAAGTCCTGTGTTGTCTACTAGCTGACTGAACTGTAACTGTGTTTAGAACTGAAAGGAGGAGATCATTTATTTACGATGTGCCTTACCTTTCACACACTTCTTTAAGCTTCTTCAACTGATTGCTCTGGCACTCCTCTGCTACATCTGTCAGCTTTTGAATGAGCTTAGAGGAGGAAAATATAGGCATGTCAGGAAGCTCCAAAAGCTACATATTATTGCTAAGCATTCTGGTGGTTTAAGAGTTTAAGCTGCTTGTGCCCCAAACTTTCAGAAGCGGAAGGCCCACAACTCCGTAGTTGTGAGCCTTCCCCTCCTGAACCGTTCCTTGAAACTTCATCTCCTGAATCATGCAGTACATGCAAAAGGTCCTCCGTTTAATTACTGGCATCTCCAAGCAGGACCAGGAGTTAACTCCACCTGAAAATCCTGAAGAGCTCTTGCCATTGAATGAGTGTGCATTTTGCTGTGGAAGAGGCCCCTCCACTCTTCATAGTCTCCGGCAGTCCTTGTCAGGAAAGGGACTGAATGTGACAACATGTCTCCTTGCCTCCAATTTAGATCCATAAATCCATGCCAGGAAGGGTCTGGGGATACAAGAGGCCTTAGAGGTTGCCAGCTTTGCCTGTATTGTTCCTGCTGCTGCCAAATAAATGGTCTGCGAGTAAATGCATAGCTTGAGGGTGGGGTGTTAGGCATGCCATGACAAAGGCATGACCAGAATTTGGAGCCACTGTGTAGACAAGCACTTGTTTCATGACATTTATGGTAAGTCTTGTGAGCTGCTGTACATATTCTGCCTTTGCTGGCAACAAGATTCTGGAAGTCATTATCCATAAAGGTAATCTGCCTGAGCTCTTAGTCCAATATGACAGCAAACAAGAAATGGATTTGCCTTACCACAGCATCAAGATAGAAAACATTGATTCTGTCCCTCTGATCTTCCATACAACAATGTAACCAACTGAGCTAAGAGCATGCACCCCTGACAGTGTCCCCATGCTGGGGCCTACGTTGGAATTATATAGTAGCAGTGTTCCTGCCTTCTTTCCTCTCCTTCTTGGCACTCCAAAACATCTATTACCAAACTGATTGGATTCCTGTTATGGCCCAGAGGGCTGCCCCATACAGTGTGCTTGACTCAGCCAACAGTGAGGCTCAGCTGTAAAAATAAAAGCTGCTTTGGAACAATATATGCATAATATCACTCTGCTGTTTATAGCCTGGGCTCTGGAATCTATTTAGAGTACAAATAGTTTCACAGAAGGTTGTCTGGCACAAACACGAACTATCTGGAAGCCATTTTTTAAAACTGATATCAAAGCTCTTGTTTCCAGTTCTGTAGGCTATACTAATCTAATTGCTTATTCTGGAATGATTTTTGATAATTGATGTGGCAGTAAGACATTAGGCAGCGCATGTTGGTTTCATCTTCAAAGCCACAGAGTGCATAATCCCCAAAGAATAGCCCAAATTTCAAAACAATCAATTATGATTCAACATTTTGTAGTTAGTTGGAGCAGATGTGAAAGTTGGCAAGAAGTTGCTTCCTCACAAGGCACAAAACTATCTTTACAAATTGGGAAAGGTAATAGAAATGAAGGAGCCAGTATCATAATAATGCCTTTACAGTAAACCCATTTGGAAGACAATATACATTTCTGGTGCCCCACTGTATTAAAAAAAGAGGAATAATTTCACACACATTTTCCACAATTTTTCGTAAACTGCTACAAATCATTATTTTTTGCCATTAGTTATGGGAGCAGAGAGAGGAAGACTGAAACACATAGTGCTCTATTTATTCTTCTTTTAACAAGAAAGAAAGAAAGAAAGAAAGAAAGAAAGAAAGAAAGAAAGAAAGAAACCCCTTCCATATACAGATGCAGATAGGTGGCCAAAAACACAACTAGGTCTTCGTGCAGTGTTGTCATTACAGTACTTAAAAGAACATGGGGAGGCAAACTATTATACATACCAACTTAATATGTGCTTGCTTCTGGTATTTTTCACTATAATACTGTTCTTGACGAAGATTAAGCAGCTGTTGCTGTTGTTTTTCTTTCAATTCTATCAACTTTTGAGTCATTTCTGAATCAAGGGTGGCCAACTCTTGTTCAACTGTTGATGAACTGTGATCTGGACTGCTGGTTTCACCTCTGCAGAAGAATATGGATTAACTAATTTACACAAGTTGTGAGGGCACTAGCCAAAAATCCGTTGTATATATGTGTGTCTGTGAGTGTACATGCTGTTGTGTCAACTCATCTGGACAATGACTCAGCTCAGGTTGAATGTAGAGATGTTTTCTGGATCTTGTAATTATCTTAGAATAAGCCCAGGACCATATCAAAATATCATATCATATCATATCATATCATATCATATCATATCATATCATATCATACAAATCAGATTTAGAAGTGAAGCTTTCCATTCACATTGCACCATACCCAATTACCTGCAGCATCACTATACAAATACATGCCTGCTTGAACTGAGACATTTTTGGCCCACGTTTTGATGAAATTTGTATACTACAGTCTGCTGCTTCTTAGAATGGTTCTACTGCCAAAAATCATACAATGTATAATGATGTAATGCAATAGACATGGCAGCAGCAAGTTCTGCTAAAATGTCTTTTCACTTTGAAGTACAATGTATGTCTTTGTTCCTACTCTTAGGTTGCAAGGCTCATACGTTACATTAATTTAGCGTGTACATCAATTTTGTTTTTGATTGATCTGATCTTTCAGTAAGTCTCTTATCAGGTCCACAATCCAGAGCCTGGGGATGGTGATGTCATTTTAAGCTGCATACCACAAGCATCATCCACAGCTGCACAGATTGTGTGTATCTGCCAGCATGGTACAGTGGAGAGCCAGTGTGGTGTAGTGGTTTAAAGTGCTTCACAACAACTCCAGCAACCTGGGTTCAAATCAATGCTTGGCCATAGAAACCCAGTAGGAGACCTTGGGCAAGTCACACTCTCTCAGCCTCAGAGGAAGGCAAAGACAAACCCTTCTGAACAAATCTTGCCAAGAAAATCCTGTGATAGGGCTGCCTTAGGGTCACTGTAAGTCGGAAACAACTTGAAGGTATACAACATGTGCCTTCAAATCTCCTATCAATTTATGGCGGTTCCATGAATTTCATAGGGTTTTCTTAGCAAGGCATACTCAGCTCCTTCCTCTGAAATATGGCCTACAGCACCTGGTATTCATTGGCACTCTCTCATGCAAGGACTAACCAGGGCTGATGCTACTTGACCTCCAAAATCAGACAGGATCTTGTGCCTTTAGGTTAATTATATGCCATTTAAATAAAAATGTCAAGTCTAACAAGTGAGGAAAATACATAGACACACTTCAAGGCAGCACTCTTGTTTTGAGATTGCTCCCACTTTCTGTGAGGACCAGAGAAGAGGGATTAGGCCCGAGGAGCTGGAAACTCTGTTTAGGAAGGAAGATGACCCCTTAACAGATGTGGCATGAAACCAAGGTACAACTGGAGGGAGAAAATATCGCAATACTACAAACACGCTGCTGGTTTATCAGCACTTGGTTTAAATGTCACTCTCTCAATGGCGCTTTTATATTCTGTGCATTACGTTGTGGCTGGCTTTATTTCAAAACCTATAAATATGCTTCTGATCAGCCAGCACCATTCCTTTAGACTTGGTACATCCCAGATGTACGTATCCTGATGTGAAACTATTTAGCGGCTTCCAAAGAACAGAGTTCACCAAAGGCAAGGGCTCTGTCAAAGGAGAGAAGGCTGAACAGAACAACATGCAAAGACAAGGGGGAAAATAATTTTCATAAAATAGAATCTGAGCAACCTATTCCCCAAGGATCAGTGTGATATTTCTGGTCTTGGGAAAGAACTGCGACTAGAAAGGGTGAGGTGAGAAGGGGGAGCAACGAAAGGGGCGTGTGAAATAAACAGAGCAACAGCAAACTCAGCGCTGACATTTAAAAACAAAACAAAACACAAAAATCAGGCCAACACAAATGAAATACACCGCTCTGCACCTAACAGAGAATCAGAGGTGTTTACAGCCTACTACCAGGTGTAAAGCTTGTTGCCTAGGAAACCACAGAGTCTAAAAGAGAGATAGTTTACTTAAGGCCAGGACTATTGCTTGAGAAACATCATCCCTGTCTGGGGGGTGGGCGATGAGAGAGGCTGGAAAGACTTGTGCAAACATGAGGGATTGAAATTCAGACCTAGAAACCCAAAGCAATACAGAGACTGCCCTCTCAGGTGGGGAATTTGTAAATAGTAGCAGATACCTATGCAAGTGGGAAACAGTTTAGGTTCACTGAAGTGAAAGGCATCAAAGAGACCCACGCTGATGCCTGGCATAGCTCACTGTGGCTGATTGTGATGGACTGAACAGAACTACAACTAAATACATCTGAAAGAGCAACAAACCAAATATAGACTGCTCCATCCATCCCTAGAGGACAGGATTAGAATTATGAATGCAGATACATATTTAAATGCATACTTGTCTTTAAAAATGTAAGCGGATGCAAAAATAAACAGGACCAACTGCTGAGTGAGAACTGTGATGGGTTTATATACAAAATGTTTGCTTGATTTATTGTGTGACTAGGAAGTAAGTAGCTGTTAGGAGAAAGGAGTGAATGGAGTTTTGAATTAGATGCTATTTGGTGGAGTATTTGAGGAGATCGGCATGGGGTGGCTGGTGAATGACAGCTGAAAGTTCAGTTTGAGTGGGAGGGGATTTTAGTTGGGGGCAGCAAGAAATGTGTCTGAGAGGAGTCTGAGTTCGACTAGGGTTGGAGTGAGAGAAATGAATTTGAGTTGAGCGGCAAGAGTCTGATTTAGCTTGAGATGCAAGAGTGTGGTGTTAATCATCTGCTGCACTACGTTTAACTTCTGTAAATAATTTGTTTTTGTTTTTGTATACTTTCAGACTCTGGAATTGCTATTATTCTGAGAGCTTGATTTCAGATGAGGTAGTATAAATCCTCATAGAGATCTTGAGGGTATTTAGACTGATCCCACAGTTGATGTCACACAAGCGGGACAGGAAGAAATCCTTATCTGTGGTAGAGTTGGAGATCAAGAAAAGCCCTCACACGGAGTATTTGCAGGGAACACTGGAAAAGCTTCACACTGGGTAGGTTAAGTATAAAGCCTCTTACATTTTGTCACAGTGATGGGACTGCCTGAGAGGAATCCTCACAGTAGGTGGCACTGGTGGGATATAAACAGAAATCTGCACATCTGGTATAGGCAGCAGTGGGATACAAACTGAGTTTCTCATAAGAACATCTGGAAGTGACATGGACTGAATATATACTGGATTCTGCACTCCTAATTTTTGCTGACCTACAGAGGTACACAAGTTCCTGGTTAACGTGTGTTATACTAGTACAGCAGAGTTACAACAAGGGAAATGAAGAAAAGGCCAGCATGGCTTTTAATAGATCTTCCTTTGCAATCTTTGGTTGTATTATACCACCAAAGACTGCAAAGGAAGGGTAAGTAACAGCATGCTGGTCTTCTCCTCATCTCCTTTGTAATGACTCTCTTAATATTTTCTAAACCACTTTAGAAAATATAATACTTCAAAAAAAGTACATATTAAAACAAAATTAAACCATTAAAGAATTAAAACAGCTAAAAAGAGATTGAAAGATAACAGTTAAAATTAAAACAGTACAGCACTCCCTAGTACATTATTCAAAAACTTTATGTATTAAAAGCCTGTCAGAATAAAAAGGATTTTGGCTGCTGACAGAAAGATAGTGGAGGGCAGGAGGCATTCTGGTCTCCTTGGCCAAGGAGTTCCAGGGTCTGGGTCTTGCATTTCCCCCAACTGTGCTTGTGAAGGTGATGGAACTGAAAGAAGGGCCTCTTCTGATGAACTCAGGGTCCCAGCAGGCACAAACAGGGAGATACGGTTTGCCAGATAGCCTGGACCTGGGCCATACAAAACCAGCACTTTGAACTGTGCTTGGAAACAGATTGGTAGCCAGCAGAGCTGTTGCAACAAGAGAGCTGTGTGTTCCCTGTAGCCAGGCTCAGTTAAGAATCTGGCTGCAGCTCTTTGGACCCGTTGAAGTTTCCAAACACTCTTCAAAGGTAGTCCCATGTAGAATGCATTACAGTAATCCAACTGGGATGCAACTAAGGCATGTGTCACCATGGCCAGATCTGATGTCTCAAAGAACAAGTGCAGCAGGCACACAAGCTTTCACTGTGCAAATGTATACCTAGCCACTGCTGAAATCTCAGCTTCCATGCTCAGAGCTGAATCCAGGAGCACACCCAAGCTGTGGACCAGCATCTTCCAGGGGAATGCAACCCCATCCACCACAGACTGAATCCCTATTCCCTAATCTGCCTTTCAAATGATCAGGAGCACCTTCTGTCTGGTTTAAATATCATTTGTTCATCCTCACCCAGGAACCAGTTTAGGACCAAAACAGCTTCCATGGCTTATGGTGGAAAGGAGAAATAGAGTTGGGTGTCATCTGGATGCTGGTAGCACCAAACCTCAAAATTCCAAACAACTTATTCTAACAGTTTCATGTATGTTAAATAGCATGGGAGAACAGAACGAGCCCTAAGGGACCCCACAGGTCAACAACAAAAGGGCCGAACAGGAGTCTCTCAGTACAACCCCTCCAGGTTCACCCCTCCAGGAAGGAATAGAGCCATTATAAAACAGTCCCTTCAAGTCCCATCCCAGTGAGGCTGCTCAGGATACCATGGTTGCCGGTATCGAAAGACAGTGGGAGGTCCAGCAGTACCAACAGGGACGTACTCCCCTCATCCAGTTCCCTAAGTAGATCATCCACCAGGGCAAACAAAGATGTCTCTGTTCCATAATCAGGCCTGAAATCACACTGACACTGATCTAGATAATCCATTTCACTCAGGCACTCCTAGAGCTCCAATACCTTGCCCAAGAAAGGTATGTTAGATACTGCGTGATAATTATCCACTATAGAGGGATGCAGGGGCTTGTTACCAAACTACTTAGGCTATTTCAAGTGGGGGACAGTTTGGGGGCAACCAACACTTTATGGCTGTCCCCTGTGTAGCACTGCCTCTCCATTCCATATTTCCTTCTACCCATAACTATTGCAGCGGTGCTCCCTCCTTTACTTCTCCTCTCCATATCACTCATCTTTTTTCTTATTTTCAATAGGGTAAGTTTTTAAAAACTTTCTCTTTCCACAAGAAAGAGAAATGTGACAGCCAACTTTGTTTATCAGAAGAGAAACAAATTCCACAGAACATACTTTTTCTTACTGTCTCTTTTTGCTGTTTTCTCCAAGACTGCCCTCCGTCTCAGGTAGTCATTTTGGATTTCATTGTATTTTGCTGTATGTTCTTTTATAAGATCTGTGGTTTTCTTGTGGTGTTTCTTCACAAGATCCTTCATTTCTTTGTAGTGCTTCTTCTGAAGTTTTACAAATGCTTTCTGCTGCTTTAGTTCCTCGATAGTTTGTGCTTCAACCTCTGCAATAATGAAGAGGAATGTTGTGTTGTATTGCTGTCATTATTAGACATTTACACATTCACAGGGATGAGAAATAGGCCCTAAAAGAAATGAATTGAAGCAGGGAGTTGAGAGGCCCAAAAGTATTGCTCTCATGCATATTGGCCATGGTTTTTTAAAGTGGAACAAAGTTACACTTGCACATGTGGCATTCAAGAAAATTTCCCATGGTTCAAGACAAATAGAACCATGTATTTATATACTGAAGAGAAAAATCCCACGTGAAGGTCAAGGGAAGTGATAGCACAATTCTATTCAGACCCCACATGGAATACTGTATCCAGTTCTGGACACCACAGTTCAGGAAAGACACTGACAAGCTCAAATGTCTTCAAAAGAGGGCAATCAAAATGATAAAATGCCTGGAAACTATGCCTTATGAGGACTGGCTTAGGGAGTTGGGTATGTTTACCCTGGAGAAGGAAGGTTAAGAAACAACATGATAGCTATGTTTAAATATTTGAAGGGATGTCAAATGGAGGACGGAGCCAGCCTGTTTCTGCAGCTCCAGAGACTAGGACACAGAGCAATGGCTTCAAGTTTCAGGAAAAGAGATTCCATTTAAACATTAGGCAGAATTTCCTGATGGTAAGAGCAGTTTGACAGTGGAATATGTTGCTTTGGATTGTGGTGGAGTCACCCTGTTTGGAGATTTATAAAGAGGATGGATGGCCACCTGTTGGGAAAGCTTTGATGGTGAACTCCTCACCTGTGCTTGCACCTCCACTGCCTCCAAATTTGCCATTGCAGTCCATAAAGATCCTTTCTTCTTGAAAACCAGATGTATGATGTATGTTCACCTTGTCTACAAACCCAATACAACTCACAGAAGCGCCATTAGCCTTGTAAAGAAGGTATGTGTGCACCAGATGTCTTGTTTCAAGTGAAAATGTTGCTCCCATTATTACCATATCCTCAAGAGACAGGGCATACATGCCTTGTTTACAAGGCTAAGAGGACTTCTAGGATTACTATTAACTTTAGAAAGAAATTGTAAGCATCTTACACTTCTTGCTTTCTCAGAAAAGAAAACCAATTTTTGTTGTGGCAAATTCAGAGGTAGTAGTGAGATGCAGCTTCCAGTGGTTTTGGATGAGTGAAGAAGAACAAGTTGGCCTGTGAAGTCTCAGATGTCTCCCACTCTTGTAAGAATCCCCTCCCTAACATGGCCATTTATCTATCATTTTGCTGAATTCAATCAGATACAAAAACCTCCAGTTATACAGGCTCCCTTGATCCAGTCTCAAAAATATAAAGAATCAGACTAAGAATTTTTTATTTTAAAATCAGCCAGTATAAGACAATCTCAGGGTGTTGTGGTCATATCCATTTTTTTCATGTGATAATCTTCTACATGTATACTCAGCAACAATTCTGTTTGAAGTCAACTAGACTTATTCCGACATAAGAATGTAGTGGATCACACAACCTAATCAGTAATCATGCCAGAGCAGTACTCAAAGATAAAAATAATCACACAAGTTGTTGTTCTTTCTCAGCTGTTGCATAAATATGGTTCCTGGTGGAGCCAAATGTTCTACAACCACACACAACTCTCACCCTTGCTTTTGACTTGGTGGATAAGGAATTAATTGACCACCATGAATTCAAGTCCATGGTGTAGGTTGCACAAGTGATTGCGGAACTGTGAGATCCAGCATAACTATGCTAGCAAATAATTACACTAAGCAAAACTATATAGGATCTCGGCTCAACTCTCAAAAGGAAGATCTAAGCATTGTAAGATTTGCTCAGTAACTTCGTTCATGTTTATAATATCCACCATGAGGTTTCTAATTCTTTTCTCAGTGAACACTTACATTTGATTATATGACCAAAGACCTTACTATTTCAACAAAGAAGAGCTAGGGAGAAGAAATACCATACTATCAGACGGGCAAGTTTATCTTCTTGACATAAAAAGACATCTGTTTACCATAGAGATTCTGATGTATAATGTCTAAATATTTCTTACCAGTCAGAACACTCTGAACAAGATCTTCTGTTTTTGCTGGCACTTTCATGGAACCTAGATGCAAACAATAATAACAGCGGTTTTAAAATAACCAACACAAGTTTTGAACAATAGGTACCCCAGTTTTCTTTCTAAGGTAAGAAAGCATCTTTTAAACTATACCATCAAACTTCTTTAATTAATACAGGTTGTATGTCACCTAATACATTCATCTGATCTGTCAGCACAGGGGTGGGAAAGTGTGACTGGTGCTATTGGACTACACCTACCATCATCCATACCGTCTGGCTATACTGGTTAAGAATGTTGGGAATTGTAGCTCTGAAACATTGGGGAGAGATATACATTCTCTATCCAAATTAGGGCATAATTCAGCAAGACATTAAAAAGGAAGGACTCATGCCCCAACTAATTTATTTCAGCATACACTTTTGTGGACTCCAAATGCAGATAATGAAGTGGACTGGAGCCCACAAAAGCTTATGCTGAACTGAATCAGTCTCAAGGGCTGCTTCCTCTTTTTAATACTAACTCGGCGGGACATGGAGCCTACCTGTCCCCCCACATGCACACATATGGGAATGACAAAGTAGGCACTGGCATAACCTTCCGTCTTCATAAAGCAGGGCTTCATTTCTAGTAAGTGCCGCACAGATTAGGATAGAGTGCCAAGTGGATCAGAAACAGCTAATCAAGACAGATAATGTCTCAGATCCCAGAAACTACAGGGTTTCAGCTCTCAATCTGTGCCCTAGAGGAACTGGTTGGCAGCTGGCAGATACCAAAGGAATATAGTCAGAGAGAGAGGCGAGATGGGAAAGGGGTTAGCAGGGATGTATTGACAGGCTGTCAAAATACCCCTGCCATTCCTACCAAACCTGTAAGACTATTTCGATAATCTTCTGTATTGGGTTAAATAGAATGCAAGATGGTGCAAAACACTCAGGACCATATTCTAAGAGTTGTTATGATGATGATGGCTCTCCT
Source organism: Iguana delicatissima (assembly GCA_948472985.1). Lineage (NCBI taxonomy): Eukaryota > Metazoa > Chordata > Lepidosauria > Squamata > Iguanidae > Iguana > Iguana delicatissima. The sequence goes on from CAOKZL010000852.1 coordinate 688,831, forward strand.
GATGGCTACTAGCTATTAACTCTTAGCCTCTCTTTTCTTTCTGTTACTGTTTCTTCCCAGATTTTTTTCTGCTCTGAGCGCTTGGGCCCTTTCACACAACATGATATAGCACTATGATTTCATTTTTAGAGAATATGTTTAGAGAAGGAGTGTATAGAGATCTCAGCCAGAGAGCTCCTCTAGTGCCTCTGCGCAAACCACACACTCCAGAATTCCACAGGATGCAGCCACGATGCCTAAACTTGAATCACAGAACTGTAACTATGTAGGGTTGGGCTTTTAAAGCTGTGCGGTTCTGTTTTTAAAGTTTGTATATAGTCTTTTAATGTATTCTAATATTTTTACTATTTAATGTTTTTGACTTAGTAAACTGTTTGCTTTAAAATCTTGTATTTATACTTTTATTAATGCTTTTGCATTGTTTTTTATTTGTGTTGTTTTAAATATACCATCAGCCACTTTGAGTCCCATTATCAGGAGACAGGTGGCATATAAATGGATAAAATAATAGGAACATCATCATCATCATTATTGTCATTATTATTGCTATTGATATCGTCATCACCCCATTTATTTTTACATAATGCATTTTAAAAATTTACATTTAAATTTAATCTTCTCACCTGTGTGATTTATTCTGAACCCTGTTCTTTTCAATTATCTTTCCAGTAGCAGAATTCCTTCAGGTTAGACTCAGTTTTAGGGGGTTACTGAGCAGCCATGTACTTGGTGTATGTTTTGGCAAGGGAAGGCTGATCTTGTTAACTCTTGCCCACAAGTCATCCTGTTCACTCTTTCTGGGTACATTCAGGCCAGAATCCCTGCCATCCTCTTCATCTCTTTTTTCTCTGATTGTGTTGTTCTTGTGGCTACCAGCTGCCAGTAACCCCTCTGGGGCAAATGTTGCAAAATGAGACCCTGCTGGGACAGTACCAACCTTGACTGCTTTTGCTCCATCTGTCCTTTGCTGTCATTGACACATACTAAAAGTGAAGCCTTGCTTCATGAAAGTCAGGGGGTCATGCCAGTGCCTACTATTCTATCTGATGGCTAGGGATATAAAAAATAATCACAGATTTATTTCATCTCTGAAAGGGTGCTTTGATACAGCAACACCCCTCCCCTTGAGAAAATAGAAAATTGTGGTGAGATCTTTCCAATTTGTGGACTTTTCTGGGGAAAAAACTGTGCAAAAAAATTCTCTCAGGTTTTGCACAAAATGCTGTGTTTTGTGCAAAGAAAACAGTGTGCTGTATGCAAAATACACAGTCAGCCCTCCACATTTGCACGTTTCACTTTTGTGGATTTGATTACTCATAGATTAGTTGCTGCCACCTCTGCTGCCTCCCTGTGCCATTTTTAATAGGGAAGACAAGCCTTGTGAGACTGAGAAACTGCAAATGGGGCCTGTAAGTCCCTATTTAAAATGGTGTGGGGCAGCCCGACCAGCCACGCACTTCTGCCTTGTGAAGGAACCGTGATGCCTCACAGGAATCTGTGGTGGGTTGAATATGGTGATCATACTTTTCTGAGTGTTAAATATGGTTTGGAAAGGCCTAGAGTTATTCATGATTTTTCTACTTTCACAGGGGTCCTGTGCCCCTAACTCTAGCCAATGTGGAGGGATGACTGTAGTGTTTTCTGTACACTTTTTTCCAAAAAGGAATGGACTTTAAGTGTAAAAAATTATTAAAAACATGTGTAAAACCTCTCATGATAAGTGAATATTTTCATTGCTATTGTGTGCAACCTGCCAGTTTCTCTCTCCAATTCTACTGCAACCATTGTCTTTGCCTTTTTTGGTGCCAGACCACCTTAAGGATGCTTACTATATGCAGAAGCCAAGAAAAAGCCAAGGCACTTCTTTCCCAGCTCTCTTCTACCTGCTGCTTTTCTGCCTACACACTGCTTTCAACAAAGATGACCCTGTGCCTGAATGTTCATGCTTCTGTCTGCCCCAGTGAGATTAAGAGACAGAGATTTTTCCCTGATATGCTTCCTATTTCAATAAAAGAATGGGTCATTTTGACTTCATGCTGATACTATCTGCTTGAAGGAGAGAGGCAGTTCATTGTGACATCATGGTGATGCTGTTTCATACAGGACTGGCCTTTATGACATCATGCTTCTGCTTGACCTTCTGAAGGTACATTTTCCTGCTTCACCTAACAAGAAGGCTCTTCCTGTGATTAGGACATTTGACCAACAACATGTACATGAGATGAAACTTGGGAAAGTGACTTTTATGGACAATTGCTTTTAGCAGGAGATGGAGAGAAAGCATCATGACCTCATGCTGATGTTGTCTGCCTAAAAGAGAGAAACTGGCCATTGTGACCTTGAAATGAGGCTGCTCACTTGAAAGCAAGAGACTGGCCAGCATGACCTCAAGACAATGCTGTCTGCCTAAAGAAGGGCACATAGAGAAAATGAATACCACCCTTCTCATCATTCTCCTAATACTGGAATGACTAAAGGAGCTTCTGATCCCTGCTGCAACCAGGTGTTCCAGATGCACAGAGAAATTCAGACCTGTCATTCTGACTGTTGGGGGCTGGAAAGTGTTCTCTAACTGCCTACAGTCATAAAAGGCCTTCATTTCAGCCATGCCCTTATTTAGTCTCAATCAACCAGTTTGTGCCAACAAACAGTTTGACATACTTTACTGCTGGGAGTGGGGACTGTGTGGTTGTCCAGATTTTGTTGGACTGCAACTTTCAGCAGTCCTAGCCAACATAAACAATGGTGAATAATGCTGGGAGTTACAGTTTGTCAACATCTGGAGGAGCATCCTGCTCTAAAGCAACAATTTAGGAGCCAGAGCATCAACGGCTGAAGAATAATGGATGAGAAAGTATCTGCACTACAGTCTATAAAATGGATACCATCTGTATAGGAGTGATGATGCAAACCAATCTAAGCTAGCAATGCAGGGGATTCAGATCCACAATTACTTGCAGGGTTGGAAACTGTTCTAGAGTAGGCCAGGGCCCTCCTTGTTTCTAATGGATCCTGGACCTGCTCTAGAAATAAAAGAAAACTTCCAAGGCTGGAAGGGAAGGTTCTTTTTGTCTTTTCCATTTGGAGGGCCTGAAACATGTGAGCCAAGGGGCTAGCTATGCCCACCTCATATACCCACCAATTCCTTCCCCCTGGTGGCCTGACTGGAACCAATGTTGGGGTCATTTCTGTGCCAAGTCAAAACCTGGCTTTTTATTAAATCTCTTGGGCATAACTGATTTTATCTGAGCCATGTATGTCCTGTGTTTACATTATTTAAAACTGTTTTAACAGGTAGTAAATTGTCTGGTTTTTAATATGATAATCTACTTAATCGATAATCTACTGTGTTGCTTTAAATATGTTATTAGTCATCTTGAGTCCTCTTATAGGAAGACAGGTGGGATATATATGGATAAATAATAGAAACATCATCATCATCATCATCATTATTATTATTACCCCACTTATTTTTACATACTGCATTTTGAAAATTATTATTCTTCTTCTTTCAAATTGATTTTATTGTAAACCCCCCTGAGATGTTTGGATAGAGGGCAGCATACAAATATTTTAAATATAAGTGTATAAATCAATAAATCAATGAACTGAAGCTTTTGATCTAATGGAGAGAATGTCATAAAAACAATCCCCTCAATAGGCGAGAGGCCTTCATGTGTAACATCTAGCTTCAAGGACAGGGAAGAGTAAAGGCAGGACTCAGAAAGAGAGAAGCTGTCTTAGACAGCTAACTGGGCTTGCAGCTTGCAAACAGTTACCTGCAAATTTAAAAACTCACAAACCCTACTGATTAGTGATACCTCGCCACAGTACCAGAACAAAAGATTGACTTGGAATAAAACTCTTCCCCTCTGCCTCTTTGTGGCTGTGTTCTACCTTCCTCTATATCCTTTGGTTGGTAGGCAAATTTTATTCATACAACAATCCTGGAAAATAGATTAGGTTGACTAGATGTGACTCTTTCAAGATACCAATGAGCTTCTTTGATGACAGAGATGTGCTACCTAGCTTGCTGCACATTAACAAGACACAGTAGCACAAAGGCACTGGAAGAGTTGGTTACAGGACAGCCTTTCAAACAGTTACAAATGCAGAAATATCCACAAGTTCTGAAAAGAGATTGTGTCTAAAATCTATTCATTCTCCTCATTTTTGTGACAAGACACAGACCAAAGCAAAGGTTTCATTTATTCTGCATGTCTCCCATAATACCCATGCAAAGCCATTATATAAATCAGACCATAACAATACATCCAAATTCTTACCTGGTGTTGGTTGGTTGGGAACAACCTGAGTAGATGGTTTGGGGGTGAGGGAAGTGGTGTGGTTTACCCCATTTTCAGCTGGTGCAGGCTTAGGTTCATTGTGAGCTTCTGAAGGTGTGTCTCCCTGCTCTGCCTATCAATACAAAACACTGCCTATTAATATGCAAGAAAGTAGATCTTGTGATGATGAAACTTGACCAAAAACCTGTCTATAATCCAGAGCTTAGAAAAGTAACTGCTTTGGACTTGAGCTACCATAATCCACCATCTGATGTGGCCAGAGGCCAAGCTGGCTGTGAGATTCTGAGTCCACAAAAGTTACTTTTCCAAGTTCTGGATTCTATTTCCCACTATCCTTGGCCAGTTGTATTCACATACTATGATTTATTCACACAGCAAGCATGTTAAGGGTATTTGTATAGTATTTTTACATAGCAAGTTTCATTTTGGTTTCAGAAAGCACTTTAAAAAAATAATACAGTTAGCTTCTGTTATGGTATTTTAGCTCCTTTGATTACTTACAGGAAAGGTAGGAGGCATCTAGTCTTTTGCAAAATGAAAAACTGGAATTAACAACAACATCTGCCACTGCAGCGAATCAATTACCCAGCACTAGTATTTCAGCTGCTTAGAAAACTTAAGTCTTTCAATATTGTTTCACACGGCTGCATAAACATATATTTATTTTAAAAGCTATTATAGTATAGATTACATTTGTAAAATATAGTTTTGTCTTTCCATAATCACTCAGTTCATTAACTCTGTGAGTGGTGGCTATTGTAAAATATTTTTAGGGGGTCTCTTGTATCTAGATCAAGTTCTTTATACCCCTATTTAATATCATTCTCTGTAAGACACGGTTTATGCCATCTAACAAATCCAGATTAGACCATTTTTGCCTCTAGTATGCTACTCAATTGTACATAATAACTACGGAGATTAAAACATAATCTAACAGTAGAATATACTAGTCACCAAGGAACAGAACATTTTATAATATGACCTTTTTTTTTTTAGTTTAATGTTCCAGAAGTCTAATTACTGATTCACCCCCAAGTCAAATGAATGCTCCCAGGACAGCTCTCCCATAATTATATTCAACAGACAAGCTTACGCAAACAGTACCTCCATTTTTGCTGCATGCTCGGATGAGGGTGTCTGCAATGCTCAACTTGTTTAAACATTCCTCACAACCTTTCCTTTCTTGCCAGCTCTCACTGCCCATATTTAAAGCTCATTCTTCCTCCCCTTGTCTTTTTCCTTTCTACTTCATGCTAATCATCTTACAAGTGCTCCATTAGCGGTCATATCTCTCAAAGCATACAGAAGATTCCCACAACACTAATGGAATGGGGAGGAAGCACTGTGAGGCACTTCATATCCTTGAGATATGAACATTTGTATTAGAAGGACCTGTTGCCATGGTACCTCAGTGGATTAGTTTCTCCCAGGCAGCTTTCATTTTCATTCTTCATTGGTAATAAACTGATGGGGGAGCAGTTCTCTTCTCTAAACACATTACCCTTTCTTAAGAGCTGATAGGTACAGCAATCAGAGGTGGAGGAAGTAGACTTAAAAGATTAAGGCATGAATAAATTATGTTGAAATTGGGTTTAGCATCCACACCTGTGAATATTACACATTACAAATGGACTTCCACTGCACCAGTTTAACTCTTCAGAACTTACAGATTGCAGACGCTATCTTCCTTACTGAATACACCATTTCTCATACGAAGCCAGTGGTAAAAAGGTGATCGCTGGTTTAGCTTAACTTACTAGAAAATATGATTCATAAGGTATCGAATACATACAAAAATAAATCCATAACTTGCTGTCGCTTGCAGGCTGCTGACAGCTCTATAATTGGATTTCTGATCATGCAGGGACATGGGCGTTACCTCTCAACATCAAAGTACAGAATAACATAGATACTGCTGGGTTAAGAGTTCAGAAACAGCTTGCTTATTGAGCTTAAAAAATGCTAGAGAACAAGCAAGGAGCCCTCACCAGGCACTGATCCATTTTTAAGGGAAGGGAGAAATCTACACATTCCCAAGAAGACAACGAGATATGACACAAGCACCTCAGATGTCATCCTCAGCCTTCCTCTCTATCTTTAGAATGGGCAATAAAAAATATCTCTGGCACCAGTGGTAGTGGGAGTGAGGAGTCCACAACTAGTCCATGCTGCATCCAGCTCCCATTGCTCAGAATCTCGCCCGGGGCTGTTATACCTGGCTGCTCCCTGTTTGCTCTGGGTAGCTCCAAAGATCTTCAAGAAAGAAGTCAGCTGCATGTACCAAGGCAACTGAACATGCAATGGCTAGAAAATGGAGGTGTGAGACAGAATGAGAGTGAAGATTTGTGCCATAATTATATGATAGGAATTGGTTTTGTAGGGGAGGGAAGGGAATGCTACCTCTGATACCTTGTTGTAAGTAGAGATGGAAAGAAATTTCATTGGTCTCAGCGATTTAGACAAAAGAAGCATTTGTGTACCCTCTATTGCAAGAAAATATGCAACTCACCTCAGGCACTTGTATATTTATAAGGCTTATAGTGCATTTCCAAGATATACACTGCACACAAAACAATGCATATATTTTCAAATGCAAACAGCTAAACTATCTAAACTGTCCAAATAAAGGTACAGATTAGAGAAATGAATTAAAATTTCCACACATTTCAGCGCAGAAAAAAAAACACAGTTCTATAACCCAGTACGAAACAAGGATGAGAAGAAAATGCAGGTGAGATTTGAAAAGGCTCAATAAAAGAGAGATTAAGAGATTTTCACATCCCTAGTCAGAAGAAATGGACGCACGGGCCTACCTTTTGTTATTTTAATGTAAATCATTCTGGGGAATCTATTCAATCAAAACTTGGGATAGACTTAAAACAACAAATCCTGGCATACCTTTTCAAGGGATCATCATGTGACTGATGGGCAGATGTAGCTATCTCTGTGGCTATTAATTACAAAGATAATTTTGCCTGGATCTCGGAGGTGGAGAAGCTGTGTAAGAAAGTATATTGCTAATCTAATGGTGAGATGCAGTTGTTTCAAAGCCAAAGCAAATGTTTGTAGAGGGATCCCTCATCTGGTGCTGAAATATAACTGCATCTTGAAGAATGCAGCCTATTTGTTATGCATTGTTACGTGCACAATCCAATGAGATGGTTGCTTCAATAAAATCAGGAGGGAGATTTGTTTGGGACAAAAAATCTTAGCACAAATAACACTTCAGTCTAATAGACCTACAAATGTATCATTATTGCACAAATTTCTTCCTGCCAAATTCAGTATGACCATGCTTCTCTCCCCCCGCCCCTTTCTTTAAGGGGCACTGTGCTATCTGCAGTGCATCAAGTCAGTCCCTTCATTACGACAATAGATTTGATCAAACCCAGACTCTTACCTCTTTCTTTACCTCTTCTTCATCCTCCAGAGTTAGTGCTGCCAGCTGTTTTGCTCTCTGTTCCATCAAGTTCACATATCTGATCGGATTGGACAATGCTTCAATAACATCTGGAAATCAGGGAGGAATGTAGGACCAAACTTTGATTTGCTTTCTGTATGACAGTATACTTGCTTCACAGAAACTGAATGATCAGCTTCAGAACCCCTAATGTTCTTTTTGTGATTCCCTGGTCTTTGCTTCTGAAAAGAAACTTAGTTCAGCTTGAATGGCTAATGTGCTATCATTCACTCCACACAGACAAATAATATAATCTTATGCAGATTCATCACTTAAAACACCACTGACTTCACTAAGATTTCTTCCCCTCAATGGTCAATGTATAGGGTTTGTAATCACAAGATCAGGGTTTAGGCCTTTGGATCATTCAAGTTCCATGGCTACTCACAAGCATTACATTTCTCTTTAATGCAGGGTGGTCATCATAAAGCACACAGATCCCGTGAAGCCTCAATGCCTTCCTTTTGTGGTCCTCAGCCACATCCTGCCAAAATTCAGTGACAAGCTTCTTCACTGAATTTTGACACTCTTTTTAATCAACAAGAAAATGCTTGCTCTAAAAGGGTTTTCACAGGTTGCTCCTAAAACTTGGTAGCTACCAGAGAATCCCTTTCACAGAAGCATTTGTTTTATGAATTTTTGTCACACAGATTTGATGATGCAAATTGCCACCAAATTTCTGTCAATGCTGGGGAGGTGCCACCTGTGGCATGTCCCCAAGAGGGAGAAAAACTGGGTCCCAGGTCTGTGGAAAGTGTCTGCCCCTGTTTTAATGTATAACCTACCTTCTTATTCTAGATGCCAGAGACTAGACACTTTGGGTAAGATGATATTGTTACTATTATTATTACTACTATTATCATCATCACCATCACTATTAAACATGCTATATGATATAATACATGGCATATAAAAGGGAAGACTTTACTAATAAACTTTACTGATAAAGTTGTGGGAACTTTATCAGTGTTTTGAAAAAAAGGAGCAACATGGCAGAATCAAGGAACACTGTGTGGAGTGACTGCACATCATGCTGGAGATCTGACAACAATTTTATTAACATTCCTTACTTTCACAGTTTTGGGGTGATACTGGAGGTTTACGTTTCTTCTTACTACTGTTTGGGATGTTAGTATACTGTTTCAGATTACCAATGCAAAAACAAAACAAAATGCCACTTCCAATGTTAAATATAAATTTCCTCCTCATAGACATTATAGTTACCTGCATAAGTATCAGGTACATAGTCTTTAACTTCTATGTATACAAATACGGCTGGCAACGTCAAAGGCTGATTCCTTTCATTCCTCAGGCAAATATAGTGATAGCCTTAAAAGAAAGCATATCTATGTTAACTTCTAAAAGTAAGAGTAGTAAATCAAGAAATACTGGCACATAATATGAGCAGAGTAGATAAACTCAAGTCCATGGAAAACAGAATTTGGAATAAATTCCTTTTCTTAGACTACAGATCCCAGAATCCTCCATGCCTGTTTGGCCCATCCACCAGTGGAGAGAGGAAGCTGCTCATCAATTTACATTGCCACAAAGTCAAGCAGAAAGAGGAAAAATTGCCAGAGGTGGGGGAACTTCCCCTTTCCTTTAAAGGCACCTCACATGATCTTGTTACAGATTTTTTTGCTGCTACCACTTGAAAACCAGTGCAGACAAGATAGCAGTGTCATGGGAGTTGCTGACTTGCAGAGGGGGCTTGATTGGGCAGCAGGACTGATAGGAAAGTTTGGGTTGAAGACAAAAACTCTCCTTCAGCTCAGATTATACTGATATGGGTTTTTTGGGTGAGAGGAGATGATTTAGTTAGACCGCCTTATCTTGAGGAAAGCTTTTACTAGTAATGAGGTTAATTTCTAAGGACTGAATCTGGTGAAGCCAGCTTGCATCTGTAGTAATGACAATATCCATAGAAGGTGTACCACCAGACATGGCAACTGAAAGCAATGAGGGCTGATTCTCAAGATCTCTTGATAAGTACTGGCTTACTAGACTCTTTTTAGTGACCACAGTTTGCCATTTGAGGCACAAGGACCATAGCTCAGTTATCTCATTACCTTAATTCAATGGTTATTCGTGCTATTTACTGATAGAAAGGGCCAGAATACTGCACCTGGTCGAATTGCTGAAACCGGCAATATTCGATGACCAATGAACTTTCCTCCTTCTTCATAGGCGGCTATCCTCAGACAAGCCAAAGAAGGCAAAACAACCTGGAGAAATATATTTTTAAAAGCCTGTTTGGTGTCTTATAGTATGTTTTATGTATGAAAAAGAAATAAAGAGATGTACTGTTCAACAGATAGCTGTGTAGGTTGCTTGCAGCATTGCAATGTAACTGTGGAGAAAGTACAACTGCTTGCACAGGTATTTTTACACTAATTTAAGGCTCCACGAGGATTCCAGACTCATGTAGAGCATCTTCAATAACAGAAAATGCTATCCTTGAGATATTTAATACTGTGCAAATGAGGGACACATTTGTATCTGTTCTGTACCCTTGTGAACCTGCTACAATATTTCTCTTTCTATTTGTCTTTTGGAGGAATGAATCTCTTCTGGTGATATAGTTCTCCTTCTGTTATCTGCTTTCACTCCTCACCTAATATAGGTGATATCACACTAGGCCTTACAGCTGACTGCTTATAGACAATGTAGAATAGGAGACAGATCGAGATGTTGGATCTCATTAATTTTGGTGTACACAAGCAGTCCGTGCACAGCAGTCTGCACACTATCTACACACCATAGGCTTTCACATGATATATTATAGGTGCAAGACTTTTTCAAGCCTTTTCAAAGCATTGTGAGACAGCAACAGGCAATAAGATAGGATGATTCTGATGGCTTACACGATCAGTTTACTCCATGGAGATGCAGGAGTTTTCCATGCTTGCAAGCCGAACATCAGTGCCTGTTTGCTTTGACAAATACTCTAAACTGAATTTATATAATTAGATTAAATGTGTGGTTTGCTCTGGATTTTCATTCTTTCTTTGAAATTCCCTTTATTATAATAAGAAAGAGCATGGGTCAGATTTTTAAAATGTTCATATCTGATCCACAACAACAGTGAATCATTTTATAACATGTTGCATAATTACGTTTGAAAACAGGAATGATTAGGTTAAAAACCAGATTCATTATGATGATATCTTATATTTTGATAAGATAACTCAGGGTTTAAAAGAAGGGAGGTACTTCTTAAGGAAGGCAAAGATAGAAATTGGTTGCTTATATGCAAGTTAAAGATAGATTTAACCATGATAAGAGAGATCTTGCTATACAATATGGAGAAAATGAGTTTTACTTAGAGTTGTGTAAGATGGTGATCATATTGTATATGTATAAAAGTCTGTGGAAACCAGAGACAGAGAATGAGCTCAGCAAGGAGTACCTGACAAATGGGCCCAAATTTTGGGCACCACATAAATTGGAGGAAAGGATAATCAGATTTGTAGTACTGGACTGTTCTTAAGGATTACAAAATCATGTATGTAAAAACTAGTATGTACAACTGAAAGCATTATGTTTTTTATCAATTCTTAGGTATGATATGGATGTGATCCCTTTGTGGAGACAGAACTGTTTTCAACAACACAGTCTTAGACACGTCCTCTTAGAAACTTAAAACCATTGAGTTTGATATAGGATTGCAAGCCAAGTCATGCTGTGGCTACAAGAAACAAACTTCACAACCCCAAAAGATGTGTCTTAATTTGGGATTCATATAAAGAATATAATTAATAACAATTAAAATCAGAGCATTTTCTTCTGTAAGAATTTCCTCAGATGAAATCATAAATCAAACAGATCAAAGTTTACACCTTATAGCCCTACCCAGCATTAATGAATTAAAAGAATTGCGCTATTTTGACTTGAATGGACCAGAATTGGGTCAAACATTTTTTTTTTCTTTAAAGTTGTAATGTTATGATTGCATTAAGTGTAACCATATTTGACATATACATGTATAACTTGGGGTTAACCATGCATATGTTTTGCTTTGAAATTTGCACAAGGAGCTACTTAATAGGATCCTTCCTCCCCCCGCCACGAGAGCTGTCTTCATTGTACACTCACCAGGCAAAGGAGAGAGGAGGGAAGTGACTATGCAGTCCCTCTTCTTGGCTGCAGTGCTATACTAGGGGAAGAGAAATGAAGTTGTTGTTCCAGATCTCCAGAGACTCGCTGGAGATTTGGGAGTGTGATCTCATTTCTCTTCTCCCTGTTGTAGAACTGGGGCCTGACGCTGACTCCCTCCTTCTTCCTTCTGGCCAGTAAAGTGCAGTGGCAGATCCCCAAGGCTTCATGGCTGCCCTGGAAAGGGAAGCTGCCCAGAGCTATGCCATCCCAGATCTCCAGTGACTATGTAACATTCTCCTTTAGGGAAACAAAAACAAGTGCATACCTTCTTAAATACAATGGCCTCTTCTTCCCATACAGGATTCACAGCATTTCCTTGAGAGGTCTTGGTCTTGAGAGCTTTTCGCCTTGTGTCCACAGGTAGACCAAACATATCTACTTCTACATAAGTCCCAACTTTTTTGTCAGAAAGTAACTGTCCGGAGATGATCTAGAAATGCAGAATTTTTACTTCTGGTGTGATGAACAAGAAGATCACTGCACACACAAAACACTCTTGTTAACTACCTGGCAAATATATTGGACTTCCCATCCGGTCAGGAAATGCCCCAGAAGTCATTCAATGCATTAAAAAAAAATCACAGAGACGAGGACTAAGGATACAGCCTAATTTGAAGGAAAAAAGTTATATAGGAGTCTTTCGGGGACAAAACATAGAAGGAAGATCTAGTACTTCTATGAATACTAAGGGAACAAAGCCATTACAATGTTGGCATCTGGGTTTTGGCAGCTTATTTAGCCATAGAACATAGTAAGAGCCCTGCTGGAGGAAGCTAACAACTGAACTAGCAATCTGTTCCCACAGTGGTCAAAGGGAAGCCCTCAAATAACATATCTTCAGTATTACAGAGAAGAAGTTGAACTGGCTGGAAGATTTGTGGAATTAAGGGCTCTTTCTACCAAGTCTGGTGCCTTTGCCCCTATATTTCCCAGGAAGAAACTAGAGAAGCATGTTTATTAGTCCTGGATTCCCTCTGATTCTAAGTTATATTTACTTAATGCTAAATATAATAAATGAAAAAAAAATTGACAACATGCATTAGAACATGGTTCAAAGTTTTTAGGGTATTCAAAATTGTGATTGTGAGATACTGGAAAAAATATGTTCTCTGCTACAGTTCAGTACTTTTTGGTGACTGAAATTATCCTAGATAGTAGGACTAAACCATTCCAACTGAGTTTATTTCTTATATAGTTGGCTGCCATTTTTGAAATATGCTAAAGTGTCTTATGTGATTTTCTTAAGGCTCTAATAAACATTATTTTATGTACTGCTTGTGGAATACTGATCCATTATTTTAGTCTACAACGTTTGATGCAGTATGAGAATAGTTTTGTCTGTCTGTTAAGTATATAATTCTACACTAATTTTCTTCTCAAAGGAAGCAATAAGTAATTTTAGCAATTTCTTCCCACTGTGAGAAAGTCTTTGAAAACCACGAGTTTTCAAAGGCTATTCACAATTTGGTAATTATTCTGTGCAAAATTCATATAATTTTCTATACAAAAAATGTTTTTTGGGAAAGCTATCTTGAAAAGTGGCCTGGTAATATTTAATTAATTAAAACATACAGTGTTGACTGTATGTTGACTGCCAAAGAGGCACAAATTCATTTTTTGGAAAAAGGTTTCTTATTTATATTCAGATAGAAGAATCAGACTTTAACCATACGATAGGGAACTTGGTATGCAGATTGCTTAAAGTGGGGCGGTAAGTCCACCACACACTATTTTCATCTGACTCTTTCTAGAGGCATGCTTCTGTCAAAATCCAGACTGGAGATCTCTCACTTGCCCCTCAGTTTAGAAGTATTTAACATGGAGCTAGAATGTTCTGTGGAGTTAGCTGATTAAAACAAAACAAAACATGGCATGAAGTTGGAGTGTAGGAATCTGCCTCTTTGGATAATGGTCAAAACGCAGATAATACAAGCCACATTTTGCTGAAAATTACTTTCCATCTTGTTCTGTGCTTGGAATGTCAAAACACATTTGTGCCTGAATAAACTGAAGTAAGTGGTCAATTTGCTTGAATTATGCTGTTTTCACAGCTGCATGACCTCTACAAACACCCTGCACGATTGTAACAATATAAGCATCACTGGACATGGAAAGAAATTTCTGATAATGTTGTTGCAGCTTCTAATGACTGATTCATAAAAAGGGAACCATGTTTGTTACTGTGAGCACAACAGAATGAAGACTCTTCTATTATTGCATACCTCTAGTGAGTAAAAGAGCAATCAAGGTTTTGCAATGGCTTCTATTCCTCCAATGTCTTTCCTCAGCCCTCAGTTCTGGGTGCGCTTTGCTCACCTTGGGCTGATAGTGAGCTTGGACTGCTCATGGGTTCCAGAATGTGCCATATTTCATTTTTTGAACCACAGTTATACTGGCTGAAGTATTTGCGGAGCTGCAAATTGTTGTTGCCAAAAGTAACTTTTCCAAACCTCAGTTCAAGGCTTAGTGCATTTATTTATTTATTTTATGTCATACAGGATTGTTCAAGGCATTCCACTGGTCTTCTTTGTTTATTATTTTCTGCTTCTCTCCAACAGGTATCTATTCTTTCATCATTTCTGGAGCATTATCCATTGATTTGCACTCTTAAGTGACACCCACATTTTACACACAAAGTGGATTTGTGTATCCCCCAATTTCTTCTTGAAGGAAATTCCGCGGGAAATCCCAAAAGTGTGATGGCTCTTCTTCAGATCAGCAGCTGAAAGAGAGGTCCTGCTGCATTCCAAGGCCCCAGATAGTGACAGCAGGACTCTCTGTTTGAGGATACTACCTGGTCCATTCTTTCTCACATGACCCTCCTAAGGGTGAGCTGTAGAAAAATGTTATCATCCTCCCACATCATATATCAGGCAAGCTAAGTTCATCAAGCTGTAGCTTGTTTTCTCTGACAACCTCTGTGTCAGATTTTTCCTCCAGCTGTTTTTCTGCTTAACATATAGAGAAGGAATGGCAGCACATTACTCCCATGTCAGTGGGGCAGTGAATCCACACTGGTCGAGTCTGAACTTTAAAGATGATAACTAAGATGCTGAATTTTATCCTGCAAAACAGATTCAGAAGCTTAGACAGCTCCCTTTAAGTTTGGTCTGAATTCCAGAGCAGATTCAGCTCTCCATTGACATGGAAGTCACAAACTGTAAGTTGCTGCCCAGTTCTGTATATTTTTAAAGGAAAAAAAAGCAACAACTTGCACACATATATATGGCCTTCACAGCTGATGCAACATATGTGCATTTTTTGCTATGAATTGGTAACCAAGTGCAAAACTTAACATAAGAAGCCATCCTCATGTTTAATGTAACCAAGAAAAATTGCATACATACCTTCACAGACAAGGTGTTTGCTACTATTCCGTCTACAATACTTTCTGTAAATGGATCAAAGTGCTTGTCTGGTCTTCTCATGAATTCTGGCTTTAGTCTGTACCCACTTTTGCCATTATATTCATACATCCCCATATTTATTTGCATAGACAAATCTAAGTGATGAAAACAAAACATTCAGTCTTATGGGACAGAACACACACAAAGAACCTGAAAATTCCACTAGAGGTCTCCTGTCTTCTTTATATGCTCAAAGTTACCATGTTAATTTCTAGAAAAGCAAAAGCATGCTCCTCTTTCCACATACAGTAACTTGAGGTTATTTTAAGTTTTAAACATAAGCAAGTAATGGATGTGTGTCTCTACACACTTTCCCGCCTGCCCTGTTTCTTTCTCCTATTCCTTTGGATCTCACTGTCTTTCTATCTCTTTCTCTAGCTAGTACACCTGGAGATAGCCAACTGCAATTCTACAAACGGCAGTATTCAAAGTGCCGCTGTTATCGCAGGAATTACTGCGAATGCATCATGGAGATCCCATTTCACCCATTACACTGTCCATGAGGGCATGTGCTTGACAACAAAGCTGCCTGGGTAGACAAGAATGAGTGGGTGAAGTGAGCTCTTCATCTTTGACTCATCTATCTAGATCAGGCATTGGAAGCTGGAAAAACGCAGAAAAAATATCAACATTTGTCCTCTGGCTTTGCTTGAACTGGAAAGGATATCACAAGGTGCAAAACTAGAAAATTCTGTCATCAACGTAGTTTTTCTTTTCATGAGAATGCTCCTAAGCATTTCATAAGCATCAGTTGCTCCTACTTAAGCCACCAGCACATGTACATTTTCAAATGCAGGAATTCTTTATGTTATATGGCAGCAGTTTCACCATAGAAGGGGAACCCTGGGACTACCATTTGGTTGTTAGAGCTGGATGATTCTCTGTGTAGCTGCAGCACACTGCATACCCATAATTTTAAATTATTTCCTACATGGTCCAAGGTCTTAGAAATTCATTGTCATTTTCAGTGTGTGCTATGTGTTTTTATTTATTTCACCTACTATAGACTTCTTTGGGAACTAGGGTTCATAGCCACATTTAGAACTGAATGTAACAGAATCCTGGTATAAGTTTTGAATACAAAACCACGTCTGAGATTTTAGCATAAATCAAAAAGTATAACCAACGGAATGCTCACTCTCCCAAATTAATTTCCTTCTTTGCGTGTCCACAATACTAACTGCATTTCCCTAATTAAATATTTTGTTATTACTAATGACCTTTCCATGATTTATTATCACCATAGAGCTGGGGTGACAACTTGTGCTTCCTACAAGAATATAACCAATCAAGCGAATTTGCCAAACAACAGGCAAGTCTTTGGTGTAGGTGGGACACATATGGTGCACCAGATGTTGTTCAACTGCAACTCTCATTCACTCTAGCCAGCATAGCCAATGGAGACAGATGGAGGTTGCAGTCTAGCAGTATCCAGAAGGTCAGAAGTTCCCCAACCTTGGCCAACCATGAAATAAGTGCCCTATCTTGAAAGTTTTCAGCATACATTTTAAACACATAGTTAAAGTAAATAACTGTGGGCATTTCCTCAGGAAACACAGTACTTTGCAAATTCTGTATGTAGCTTATTTCAGTTAACTATTTCAATAAGGCATTGGCTTTAGAAGCAGTGTGCAGGCAGCACTGTAGTTTTCCAACTTTTTAGTTCACACACTCAGTTCTGCTACCACGATCACATTTCTCAGGAGAGAGAAACAAAAAACAAGGGAGCTTGTGGCTGCTTACCTACAGTTTGGAAGTTCAGAGCAACCATTTGACAGCCTGCATTCCAGAAGAGCTGAGGCATGTAATTTGAGGAATCAACACGTGTCCCTTTTGGATATATTCGGCTCAGCTGCATTTTATTATACCTAAATTGTAAGTGGTTAAGATAAAATACAACCGGAAAAGCTACCAGACTTAACACATAGCAACAAGGAAGAAGTTTTGTAGACTACTATAATTTGGGGAGGCAGAAAGACTTTATTCAATAGGAAGACACACTCAATGATCAAATTTAATGTACAAGGGATAGAAAGAATTTATGCATATATTCACAACAACTATCACAGGGAAATGTCACAGAGGGATGGGCAAAATAAATCGAAAATGCTACATACTGGAGAAGATAATTTCTGAAGGTTAACTAGATAGTAATTAAAAAAAAACCCCTACAAACTAACTCAAGGAAACACAGAAAATCATCTTATAGGAGATTAGACTGTTTGGCACTCTAGACCATTGAATTAGCAGAGTCTCTCCATTATCTCTAATGGAAATTGTCTTCACTATCATCTGCTAACTGGATACTCTCCTAATTAGAGATACTCCGACTCAGCTTGGGCTTTTCTGTCTGAAAATCATGGCCTCTTAGTGAATTTCTGTCGCTCAAATAACTCAAACTCTACTAGTAGGGAGAAGGCACTGATAGGGAGGAATCAATAGTTTTGAAGACAACAAGATTTACCTACGCATCAGTACAAACTGAACTGTCCTGCAAGTATCTAGAAAAACAAACTAGTATTTAATTAGGGCACAATGTGGAACCACTGAAGGCATTAAGAAAGTGTTCATCATAGCTGTGAAACAAAAATGTCCATCTCAGATGCATATAGACCACAGCCCTATGTGGAGAACAAAGGACACGCACCTGGTATCAAGGTGTAAATGGCAATTTAAATGCCATTAATTTCTGTGGTGTTCTTGTCTACATTCCAAGAATGAACAGGAAGGGAAATGATGTGTAAAACGTGCTTCAAGATTTATTGAGAAATAAGATATTCTTGCTGACTGAGTAATATTTAAACTGGTGCTGTACACCCAGTTCTTTCAAAACACATCAACTCTCAATAAAAAAACAAAACAACAACAACAAAAAATCCACAAGAACCTGCTCTCCTCATTTATGACCTAAGTCTTATAGAATATTTTCTCAATTGCAAAGATACTCCACAAACTCAACGGGAGATTTTGTGAGCTGCTCAAGGGCTTTGGTTTCCACAAAGGAAGACATTTCGAAACTCTTGTTCCGTTCTGTAATTTAAAAGAAAGAGAAAAGGTCAGAAGTAAATCTGTTTGGACTTATCACAGTAATAATTTGTGGAGGATTATATTTTGTGTAAATAAAAATGCATGTGCGAGTGTGTGTGCGTGCATGCATGCATGCACGCGCACACACACGTACACACACACAGATATATAGATGGAGTCCTGGTTCTGTTCCACTGTCATTTCCTGGTTTTACTTTACCTGCTTTTTAGTTTAACTTGGACAGTTCCCAGTATTAATTTCAGGTGGGGAAAACCCTTAAATACACCAATATTATAATAAATCTATCCCAGCGGCAGCACTGCTAACAGAGCCTTTGCCAACCTTAAATTCCTGTACTGAAAACAATGAATATTATTGTGCTTACAAATAAGCTGAGAATTCTGAACCTCCAACAGAGTCCTTGATACACTTTTTTTATTACATTTTACATTAATCTAGAAACACAAAGAAAATAAAAAAGAAATAAGCCTGTGCTGTGGAAGAGACTGTGTTCTTCCTCTACACAAATATTTCACTGCAACATAGCTCTTCAGGGGTTCTTGACTATGTACTTTGTTATCAAGAGGGGAAACAAGGTTAAAGAAAAATGAAATAGCATAGAATTAGTTAGTCATCAATCAGAAATGTTTAATTTAAAAACTAACAAGCCCATCTACTACCAGGTTTTGTCAGAAGATGGCAGAATATTCCAAACTGGGTAAGTTCCTACCAATTGCCAATTTTTTCTAATACCTGAAGCAGGATCAAATAGTTATCTGTCTGCAGCAAATGGAAAATGAAGCCAGCTGCTCTAGGACAACATTTGCAGGTGCTGGGAAAGAAGGAGGAGGTAGTTCCCTTGTAATTATTTTATCTATCTATCTATCTATCTATCTATCTATCTATCTATCTATCTATCTATCTATCTATCTATCTATCTACCATCACTTTATATTTCCTGCCTTTTCCCTAAAACTGGGACTCAAGGTGGCTCAGAGAATTAAAAAAAGAGAGATTCAAGTGAAATCACATATAACTAAAAGCATACAAAAAGTTAAGATTAAAATTATATTAAACTGTCTAGAAAAGAGCAGGAAGGAAGGGGATTAAAATGTGGCAGCACGTTTAAAGCTAACTGATTTTTATTTTTGCATGAACTTTTGTGGATATAAACCCATTTCTTTGGAGTCATTACCAAGTGGTCTGTAGAAGTAACAATCACATAAAATATTAATTTTAAAAGTACAGACTAAAAATGAAATCAAAGCAGAAGCACCCAATGGAAAGGGTCCCCCAGCACTTTTGCCAGGCACCTTGTTATGTCAAGGATGAAGTCCAGACCCCTAACATCATCCAGTTGAGATCTACCAGTGCCTTGTTCTAGTTCTTCTCCTTTGCATTACCACATGGAGGCAATTGGAAATTACTTGCATGCAACCATTTTCTCTTGCCGCCACTGCAATGCAAAGTGCTCATCCTCAGTATGTTCTGCTAGACTTTATGTGGTTTCTCCATCTTGTGTAAAAACTTTCTCTGATGGCATCTAGTACCAGCCCTTCAATAAGATGTCCACAGTCAGTGGTGCCTGATGTCTTGCCTATAAGCAGGGCAGTGAATCTGCTAAAAGTCTCAACTAAAATTGAGTTGTAATTAGAACTTTAAACTTATTTTGGGGATAGGGTTCAGAACCTTGGATAGTTCCTTTAAAGGAACTATGCCACTGACAGGGGAGTCATGAGCCTCCAGTAGTCTCTTTGCTTCTCTCTGAATAGGTCATGCTCCTCCCTGTTCTCACTGCTCTCTATATATTTTCCTCCAGCTCTGAACCTAAAGAGATATTGTCACTGACCAGAGAAAGAGGGCAAGATGAATGCAAGGTGCTGTTGTTTCTTTTTCCTCCTGACACTGCTCACTCAGTCTAACACAGAAAGCGCAGGCAAAAATGCAACACAGATAAGGTGGTAGAAGGAAGAGTAATGGGTCCCAGAAGGGGCTAGTGACGGGTCTTAGAAGGTGCTGGGTGATGTCAACCTCTGATTCCAGCCCCCTTGACGTGTCAACTCTCCACATCATGTGGAAGAGTCACAAGCAGTGGCGAACAGTGGTGCTATGCCAGTAGGAGTGGTGAAGTCACCCTGGGTATTAACCTAAGCTTGAAAGGAGCTGTCCCTCAAATAGATTTAGCACCTTGGATGGCCCCTTTAACATTCAGAATAAAGTCCAGAGCTGATTCATCTCCCCAACAACAATTTCATAATTGGTAGCTGAAGCTAATACTTTTGTTACAACACATTAAGAGATCAAATCAATGAATGAGTTATTCAGTTCATGAACATCCTTTGTCAAGCTAGATGGCAAGCAAACAGAAAGGAGGGGTGGAGAAAATGAAGCTGCTGGGGGCACGAGTTTAAAAAAATCAGGTTCTAACAGTAGAAGGAGAAGGAGGCAGAGATGCCATGCAGATCTATTTAAGTGAGGCTGTGTCTGATAGAAAAAGATACCAGGGAGCAGAAAAATCTGCAAGGACAGAGAAAGATGGTTGCTGCCCCTTTGAAAATACAATTATTAATAGTTATTTGGCTCTAGAATAAATGAGAACACATAGGCACACGGCAAAACCTAAAGAAAGACATGGTGTATTATAATAGCAAATTTAAAGATGGTTTTTAACAAACACTACATGTTCTGTTGAAGGCAAGGAAAAACTTACTATTCAGAAACTGTTTCCAACTTCCCTTATGAAGTGCAAGAATAGTCCTTGGAGACAGGTATTTTCCCCCCAATTTGTTCCTATTAGCTTTTTCTGGCACTGACATTCTTGGTTCTGTCTGTAATGTAGTTAGTTTTATTTTTGGCAGTCTAGGGCATACTTGATTACACTGACAGAAATCTTGAGCAGCAAGAAGCAGTGTAATTATAATGATGTTAATAGTTCTCCAAAGCATGAAACAATACCAGTATTCAACTAATCAGTAAAGATTAATATAAAATGTATACCATAAGAATGGAAGAACAGACATGCTTCGAAAGAAGCAATGTGAGGTTCACCTTTCCAAGGCAGAAGGTATTTTAAAATCAGACAAAAGCTTGCAGGATGCATTTTGTATTTTGTTAATTGTTTTCTTCTTCTCCTTTCCCTTCAGCCTGACTTATCCCATAGGCCTATTATAAGGATAAAGTGGGGAAGAGGAGTGTCATGTAGCTCATTGGAAGAAAAGTGCTATATAAATGTTACAAATGAATAAATATTTTGCTGTCTCTTTCAGCTATCAATTCTTGCCTTCTGCTATTGCCACTCACATCACTGCCTTATCTAGGTTGCCTCCCTCTGGTGTAACAGCCTGGCTTTGTATCTTATTCCCTGAACACACACACACACACACACACACATTTGCACAAGCAGATTTTGAAAACAGTATTTCACACCTAAAACCAGTGTTTTACTTGATGTCAATAATAAACAAATTCAGAATAATAAATAGAAAACACCAGAAATAGAGGAAAAATTAAAAAAAGGGAAATCCCTCTTTTTGTCCTGATTCTGAAGACATATAATTTTAAAACAAGTCATAACAGTTTTAACAACATTTACTTCCCTGTTGATTTGTTTAATGTTAAATCTTAAGAAGCAATCCTGCTTCCTTTATTTTATTTATAAATAAACACACTGGTCTGTATGGTGCTAAGACAGAATTCTCACAACACTTTTGGTGTGCATCAAAAGGAAAGAGAACTTGATTTCCAGGACGGAATACATACCTTGGTCATGTTATTAAAAAAGCTGCACATGTGAGGATGGGCACATGTGAGGATGGGCACGTGAACTGTGCAGCCAAATCACAAAACTCTGCATTAGAACCTTATGCTGTTTATCAACACTTAAAAATATATAAGGAATAACTAGAGCAATTCTCAGGGTGAGGGTACCAGTAATGTCACCCTGTCTTCGATTATGTCTTGGGAGATTCTGAACATTTTTCCAAAATGTGGATAGTCATAGAATTCACCCAACCTGCCACACTGACCACGAAAGTGGGATTGGCGTGAGATGCACTCGACTAATGTGCAGTCTATGGTGAACTTCCTGAACAAATGAATCAAAAACCCACACAAAATCCATGCAGATGCAGACTATAGCCATTTCTGCAGTACACTGCTATAGAGCTACAATTCCACTTTCAACATCCTATGGAATCCTGGAGTTTGCAGTTTAGGGAGGGGCCTTTAGAATTCCCAGCCAGAGAGCTCTTTGGCCTCAGGAAACTACAAATCCCAGAATTCCACAGGGGATTGAAAGTGGAATAATAGCACTATAACAGTGTAGGACGGAAATGGTCTTACACTCTGATCTGTTGTGTGAGTAAAGGTCCAGAATGTGAACAGCTTCTTTAATCATTGCCATCTATGGCCAGTAATTAGTTGTTTCTGTGTGGTGTAAAACAGCTTTTGAGAATATATGCAGAGGACATTGGTGACAAAAACCCCCACAAGATCCCTAAACGGAAAATCCAAACGTAAGTTCAGAATGTATATTCTGAAAATCTATAATTCATAACCTCCAAGATCTGTAGTGCCTATGAAACACACTTAACATTCAGTTTTATTCCAACTGAAATGATATAGACCTTTCTTTAAAATGCAGAAACTGGGGCCACCATGTCTATCCTGTCAAAACCAAGTGAAACAGTACAGGCTCTCTTGAAGGGGGTTCTGTTCTAAGTGCAGAAAATGTGTTAGTTTGTTCACTCCTGATGTAGCAAAGTGCATTCCCAGCAAGGCACGTCAAAGGGGAAAAAAGAAGGAAAGAAATTCACAGCAGGCAGTCTGCCTATCGACCATTAATTTCTAATAAACCAGTTCATGACAGATGAAAACTAAATGGAACGTATGTGAGAGACAGTTTTGGGTTCTTGTTGTTATGCATGTAAATGAAGGCATTTCTGCAGAATAGAACAAACAAAACAAAAACTTGATTCTAGCATGATACTGCATCTTTTTTTTTTTAAAAAAAACTTGAGTCATAAGCCCAATATAGTTACCAACTTTTATTTGTCATTGGCAAGGATGGGGAAAGTGGTGTCTGTGGGTTACACACGTGGGCCTGTCTTGCATCCCTGGGGACCCCCGAACGCCTCCAGGCTTCAACAGCTTTTTCAGAAAACAAAAACTTTAGTTTGAAAAAAAATTAAAAAACACTGATAGTGGTACAAAAACATTGGCAATTTTTCTCCCCTTGCCAACATTGTCCCCTCCCAATTTGCAAACCATAAAAATTGGATATATTTCATCTAATTCGAGGAACTGAAGTGACGTGGCATCACCACTGGTTGTGCCAGGAGAAGCTGTATGGACTAAAGGAGGGGGCTGGTGGGGGAGAACGGTCCTCTCCTTATCCACAGTTGCCCTCATTCAGAAGAACATTTCCCGCAGAGATAAGCAGCATCTGAAAATGCACAACTTTGACAGACTGCGCCATTAACCTTTTAGACTGCAACTGCTTAGAACTCAAGAGCACGCCGGTATAAGCCATTTTTTCGGCTCCCATATCAGTGCTGATGAATATTGCTGCTATGAATTCTAAGGTCAGTCTAGTTCCCTACAGGAATGCAAATCCTCAATTGTCTCATTCTTGCTCCTGAGAATGAGAAACTGCCTAACTTTTCACATTGCCTGAGAGATGATGAGATACTTCTTTCTCTTTTTGGCTGAAGTTCTCACATTTCCGAGACAAGCTTTTGTGCAGACTGTGAAGATGTGCAAAACTAAATGAGCTAGGCAAAACAGAAATGTTTGTTGCACAGGCTTGAAAAATTAGAGGTATCAGATAGGTTGCTTATATCGTTTCCATTAATCAAATAGGCCTTCTGTACTTAAAGTGTGTGCTTTGATTTCACAAAGAGGAAAGAAATAACTTAATACAGAGACATCAAAGAGCAAATTATGACAATCTTGAATTTTTTAAAAAACAACAACATGCTGTTTTTCTCATGCTGGAGAATCTTGGTGGAAGAGAATTCTGCTGGAGGCCAGGATTTCAACATGTAAAGACAGTCTCTTTCATTCAAATCAACAGATTTTATTGATATTCTTTACATCTGCACTGAAATCCCAGTTTCTGCTTCTCTCCACAAGGCAGACATTGTCGTATCATCATATCAGGTAAGCATCTCTCACGTTAACACACTCAGGACCACTACTGGAAAGAACACCCTTATTTAAATAAAACAGAATACTTACTTTCCCTTCAAATTGCTATGACATTTGCCTAGAAATGCAATTACAGGATTCCTGGTCATTGTGCATACAGCACTGCCAAATCTAGTTATCCTGAAAAGTCTACCTCGCTTGGCTTCTGTAATAATCCGTACAGCTCCAGGGATGATCTATCTCAGTCTTTGTACTATAACTCTACTAGGCTAGCCTGTAATGAGTTTTACTTTTCTGCTAGGTAGCTACTGAGCTGAAGCGTGACGGCACTGAACCTACTGTACCTATCAGTACAGAACATATTGGTAGCTGTTTTCTGTAAGCACACATATCCCACATTTATCACATATCCAGAATGATATCTATACATATGATCCTAAAATAACAATGCCAAAAACTTATCAGCATTCTGAGTAGTTTTAGCTAATACCTATTCAGCATACAAAGGGATGCAAATTCTGAGAGAAAGCATCCATTGCACACGCCCTGAGACTTATGAAGACAAAGCCTACACTTCTCTTGGAAATTCACTCTATTGCAAGGCTTTTGATGTATTTTGGAGAATGAAAACAAGCACTAAGCTTATGCATATCAATTTAAAGGTAAACCTTCAAGCCTGTACATTTGAAAAATACATACTATCTTGCATACAAAATCCATACATGTGGTAAAATGCATATAAATTTCCATGACAGAGGAATAAAACTAAGCTTGCAACCATATATGAAGAAAGCAGGGAATGATAATGCTAGTGGGATTTGAAGAAATACAGCAGAATTGACACTGAGTTTTCCATATCTGTAAGTGAGCATACCATCTATAACAGTGGTTCTCAACCTGTGGGTCCCCAGATGTTCGTGGACTTCAGCTCCCAGAAGCCCTGAGCATTGACCATAGTAGCTGGGGCTTCTGGGAGCTGAAGTCCACGAACATCTGGGGACCCACAGGTTGAGAACCACTGATCTATAAGGTTCAATCAGATCTACAATTCTTACTCAAGAGAATCCAATCTGCTGATTCTACAAATTTCACCAACCTTTTACAAAAATGATTGAATCACACAGTTCCATACATAAGTGGGCTGCAACTCCTATCGGTCCTAGAAAGTTCAATCAGGAATGATGGAAGATGCAACTGAGTAGCCACTCTTGACAACCACTTTTGCCTCCTCCTCCAAAAACACAACACACACACATACACACACTATAGATCTTGCAGTCAAGAGAGAGCTCAGAGTCATCTATGCAAAATATAATGTGAGTCTGGAAAATTTTGTTTAGCAACCCTACAAAAGAAGAGGCAGCTCTGTTTCTCCCACCTCATCCTTCTTCAATTTTATGATAGACTCTTCTGTCTGCTACTGACAGACAAAACAAGAATATTCTTCTCAAAGACACATCTACGATAACTATGTATGCAAAACAACTGGTGGGTTCCAAGAAACACTGTGGGTTCCAAGAAACCAAGATCCACAAAAGAACAATAACTTTATTGGCCAACCAAAATGCAGAAAATACATCACGCGAGCTTTCAAAGCTTCACTGGCTTCTTCATCAGGCAAGGATTTTAAAAGTCATACAGGAGAAGAAAAGTTTTGCAGGAGCAGGTGAAAACTTGGGGAAGTCTCTTTTTACAATGACAGCTAGCTATATTTACCTCCAACAAAAGTAAATATTTTTCACGTGAACTACAACTGGCAAGTTTTTCCTAGAGAGCACCTAGAAGTTTTTCCAGATCTAACAGTACAGAGACTTCTGGAGAAATTCAATGTGCTCTGCTTGAGAAAGGGGCAGTTAGTTTCACAAAGGACAGAAGCAGCCTGGATCTCAAAGGATGCTAATGGAGTTGCTATTTTATTACCTGTCATTTACTGCCCTTGTCCCCATTCTCTGCATAGCCAAGAAGGGCAGTGACCTTTGCCTGAACTGAGATCCTCTAGACCATCTTAACTGACAATGAAAATAGCATATAAGACAAAACTCCAACATTGTCACTTTTCTTTTCACATATAACTTTTAACATCTTTGCATGATGAAGAGGCCAGGGAAACTTCGAAAACCTAAATGATATATTTTTTGCATTTTGGTTGGCCTATAAAAGTATTGCTCTTTTTTGGATTTTGTTGGGTTTTGCTGCATGCCCAACATGGTTACCTCTGAATATGTTTCCTGTGACATCTCCACAGTTCCATAAGGTATAGGACTAAATTCAATACCAATCCTACCTTGAATAGACCCACTGAGTTCAGTGGGGCTTTAGTTAGACTAACCAATTCAATTCATTTCATTTCAATACTTTCAGAAGGATTAATGCTGGACTTGGCCCACAGTTTCCCTTCATATGTTGTAAATGTACAGTAAATGTACCTAACTCACATTGTGAAAAGACACCGACCCAAGTTTTCCCCAGTTTCTGCAAAAACAAAACTGACACACTGATAACCACAAGACCTCCCAAAAGTAGAGGCTGAGACTAGTTTTGTGAGATCCTACAGAGCTGCAAGTTCAAAAGCAGAATTTGCTCTACTAAAACCTGACTTAGGTTTTACGGACTGCTGTCAACTTGCTATAATCATCTTATTCTGCAGCCCAGCTACCTCTAGTCAACCCAGACATTTTAAAGTAAATAGATTCTTAAGAAGATTTCACAAGACTCTATTGGCTGCCTCCTCCAGAGAAGCTTAAATCCCCACTGCACAGGGAAGAAGACTGTACAGCCACAGGTGACGTCCAAATAGGCTGAATCTTCCCTGACAACTTTCATGTAACTTGGAAACATCTATATTTCAACAGATAGTGGCCCTATTTCAGATCTTACTTACCACTGTATTTTTTAAAAAAAGAAGTCTGGGGTGACTTATTTCTTAAGGTAGCACAAGAAATCACCTCAAAATGGTGAATGGGGGGCAGGGAGCAGGAGTGATGTTAACAGTACTTCTCACTTCTTACTCACTTTGAGAGGTCTCAAATGACTCAAACTTCACAGGCTGTATATAATTCACCAAGTTGGACATTTCCTCAGTAGCCATAGCTTCACTTCCAGCTGTCCCCTAGAACAAAAGTAGACTAATATCAATTGTAGTTTTGCCAATAATGTCAATGGCTCCATTCAAATATCTACACAGAATTATTAACCCCAGAAAGACAACCACAGGCTGCGAATGTGGGGAAACTTTTCAAGAGCTTTCTAGATTTTCAAACTCTGCAATACATTTTTTCACTCAAAATCTAGATCCACAGGAACTTCTTGGGAGTAGAACATGTTCTTCCTGCCCAACCCTATTTCATATTTCCTTAGCACCATATTTAAATATTTCTGTGCCCCAGTGATATGGATATAAGTGCAAACTAGGTGCTTATTTTATTTATACTGAGTTTCAAACATACTTTATCTCCCCAAGCATCTCACAGCAATTAAAATGTACCGTATTTTCCGGCGTATAAGATGACTGGGTGTATAAGATGACCCCCAACTTTTCCAGTTAAAATATAGAGTTTGGGATATACTTGCTGTATAAGACTACCCCTCTTCCAACGCACACCAAATAAAAAATAAAAAAACATCAGATTTGATTTCAATATGGTAATTTTAATTCAAATGCTTATGACATGCAGGTTCTTAGCAGGAAAACTGTCAGTTATAAACATAAGGCTGTTTGTCATCAAACATGTAAACATAAAACAGTGCAAGTGGATTAAACTTTTCCTAATTCACTCTAAAGCTGAAAGGAAGGATAAGACAATAAACCCATGGGAGCTGCCATGCTGTTTGTTTTCTAAGCTGTCAACCAAACTGGAACTGATGATGATAGGAGGAAGATAACAAACAATAGAGAGAGAGAGCAAGTGCTGGGCAAGTCCCTGGCCAGTTGGCAAGCTATAGTATTTTTACAGGTTTTGCTGGCATGACAGCTTCCCTTTAAAAGCCTTCAAAATCCTCCTGTTCATCATCTGATGTCATAAGTACATCAATGACATCTTGTGATACATTTGTAAGGCAGTCATCGTATGGATCAAATTCCGTATCAGATGGTGTGGTCTCAGCTTCGGCTTCCTCTTCATCTTGCCACAAGTAGTCGTCCTCCATACCATCTAATGAATTTGATATGCCACACTTCTTGAAAGACTTGATTACTGTTTCTGCATCAATATCATTCCAGGCTTTTATGACAAACTTGCACAAAACATCCAACTGTGGAGCACGCATGTTTCCTCCTTTTGTGAATGACTTTTCACCGCTAACCATCCATTCATCCCACTGTTCTCGAATGCGATCTTTAAATGGCTTGTTTAGGCACACATTCAGTGGCTGTACCAACGATGTCAATCCTGCAGGAATAACTGCCGCATCTGTGTTTAGTCTTGCAAGCCTTTGCTTGGTGCTGGGAGTTAAATGAGCCCTGAACATATCCCACACCAGTAGACTACGTTTTTGAATAAGTCCACCTGGTCACCTGCTCCATACGTTATCAAGCCATAGCTTTACCCCTTCTTCATCCATCCAGCCTTTTTCATTCACATGTACAAAACAACCAACAGGGAACTTGAGTTTTGGCATTGTTTTTCTTCTAAAAATAATCATTGGTCTCAGTTTGGTGCCATCAGCTGTGCATCCTAGTACCACTGTAAAACTGGACTTCTCATGTCCTGTTGTTTTAAGTAAAATTGTTTTTTCACCTTTTTGATGGACAGTTTTATTTCCAACCATGTCAAAATTCATTGGAGTTTCATCCATATTTCCAATACTACATAACGCATAGCCATGTTTAGTGCGCTGTTTTATTACGTATCGATGGAAACTATTTAGTTTGTTATCAAGATCTGTGGGTAATTTTTGGGCAATTTTCATCTTTTGCCTCAACACCATATTATGCTTTGCCATGAATCTAGTACACCAGGATACAGTGGCCTTAAATCTGTTGCTGTGATCTGGGTTAGATTTGGCCCACTGAAGTGCAAACAAACGTATTTGATTTCGTGTCACTACATAACCATTTTGGCGATGCTCATTCACCATGCCTGCTACATGTTTTTCGAGTTCTGGCCAGTGTGGGGTGCCTCTTAATGCATACTTACCCCTTGGCATACTCTTTAATGCGTTTTCATTCGCTTTCCAGTCCCGAACCATCTTTTCTGTTACTCCGTATTGTCTTGCAGCAGCGCAGTTATTATGTTCCATGGCAAAGTTTACAACTTTAAGCTTGAAACTGGCTTCATATTTCTTTCTTCTTGCTGGTGGAGCCATGCTGGGGTTTTGACTGTTGGACATTTGTATACTGTACTGTATGTACTGGAGCTATATTGTATGAACAGGTACTGATAATGGTGCTGTACTGTATGTGGTACCCAGTATACAACAACCAGCCAATCGAGGCAATCAATGTACCTTACTGGCAATTGGCTGGTTGTTGTATACAAAGCCTGCTTGGACTGGTCAGCTCTCCCTGCCTGCCCAGCCCTCCCTGTCTCCAAGACTATCAAAGTGGTAGATCTCACACCTGAGGACTGCAGTGAATCTGAGAGGCAGAGAAGGAGGTACGGTAATAGGATACAAGGGCGGGCCAGATGGGTGAAAGAGGCATGTTTTTCTGGGCACGGCGCTGCTCTATGGCCCTTTTCGCAGTGCTGGCTCCACCCCCGTCCTCCTCCTCCTCCTCCTCCTCCTTCCCGGCGGTCCTCTGCCTAGCAACAGGAGCAACTCTGGCCAGCCTCCCTCCCTCCGCGGCTGCTGATAGGCTGGCCCAATCCAGGAAACTCGGATGCCCCAGTCACCGTGAATGATGTGTGAGCCTTCGCCAGCACCCCGTTGTCTGGAGGTAGAGAAAGTGGAGCCGGCGCCTTGGAATGCCTCTTGGTGGGATTTAAAATACATGTGTGTGTGTGTGTGTGTGTGTGTATATATATATATATATGTATTATTGCGCATCTGTCATTAGGAATTCCTAAAATGAGCACATGGCAGCACAAGCCACTACTCTATGCCTGTCTCTGGGTGGTAGACCCCCAAGGGTCTGGGGAAAAACAAGCAGATCTTACAAAGCCTGACGTCTCTCCATCTCCTTTAGGCAATGTTAACCAACAATCATTACCTTTCCGGCTACAGAGAGAGGTATTAAGTAAATGCAAATAGCTAGAAAGGTCAGACTTTCCAAACCAGCCGTGTTCCAGCTGAAACTCTACACGTTTATCTTACAAGAGCCTAGCGAAGGAGGAAGTGGCGGAGGAGCCAGAAAGGCCGCCTGGCTCCCATTCTTGGGAGGCATGCCACTGAGAGCTCCTCCTCTCCTCCTCCCTTGCCGCCGTTGCTCTGGAGAAGCCAGCAGCCAAGCACCGGGCTTGCATCCTTGTGAAAAGGGGCAGCCTTGCCAGCCCCGGGCGCTTCCTGCCAGCCCCACTGGACTTTTGAGCAAACTTGAGCCGCTCCCTCCCTCCCCCCTTTTAATATCCCTCCTCCTCCTCCTTTCCTGGGAGGATGTCCTCTGGGCAGCGCTGGGAAGGAGCAGCAGTGGTGGCACCCTAGCCGAGCGAGCGAGTGAGCGAGCGAAGTTTCAGTGAGGCAGGCGCAGCGCGGTGCCCCCTTTCCCTCCCTCCCCCGGGGCCCCCATCCTCCTCTGCCAGCGAGGGAGGGAGGGAGGGAGCAAGCGAGCGAGCGAGCGGCATCCCCAACCCCTCGCCCTCCTCAGTTCTCGCCCGCTTTCCCCTCGTTGGCCTCCTCTGCCTCCGCCGGGGCTGGGAAGGAAACAAAATGCCTGCCTGAGCCACCGCAGCTGCTTCCACCAAGGTAAGTGGAGGAGGAGGAGAGGGAAGGGGGCAGCGCCCCATGCCCGGCTCTTTGAGGCTGGGGGGGCTGAGGGGCAGGTGCCCGGAGGGGAGGAGGGCGGGGGAGGCCGGCACCGGCTCTTGCCCCCCACACGCCCCGCCAGCCCGGAGGAAGCCCTCCTTTCCCCCTCTCTGCCAACTTGGCTGGACTCTTCCCCACTTCCGCCCTCCCTCCCTCCCTCCCTCGCGAGCGCATGGTGGCGGCAGTGCTGGTGTATCCATATCACGCCCCCAGCTTCCACAGCACTCCCTGGCCTGGGAGCTGTAGACGGAGCTGGGGGCGGAAGCAGGGAGGCAGCGCGACCGGCACTCGTGCGAGGGGGAAGAGCGGCTAGAGCAACAAGCCTCTCCTGAAACGCCACCGCTTCCCCCCGGCATCTTCAGGTAAGTGCGCAGCACCACCCTTGGTGCTTTCATACGGTCGCCGCATACGGCGGGGATGTGGCCGTGGCCATTTTTTAGCTCCCCCCACCGTATGCGACGACCGCAAAGATGACACCTGGCGTATAAGACGACCCCCGACTTTTGAGAAGATTTTCCTTGGTTAAAAAGTCATCTTATACGTCGGAAAATACGGTAGTATAGAATGCTGTGGTTTGTGCTGCACATAACTCAAAAGAAGGTTCAGGTCCTTAAGCTAACCAACTGAAAGAAAAGACATACAGTAGAAGGAAAGTGCAGGGAAAAGGTAGACATCAGTATGATAATGCTAGGACAAAGAGTTGTTAATGGGTGCAGGCTTATTGTCTGTTGCTGGAGTGCTTGTTGTGATGAATAAGGTACAACTCTTACACAGTCTGTGGTCCCCTGGTTATTAGCAGAAGCCAGAATGGCCCTTTCTTGCTCCTATAGTCATAAAGCAATTGATACTTTTAATTAATAGCACATTGTCTCTCTTATTTCAGGCACATGACAGCTAGAACACTTTCTGAGATTAGAGAAATGTAAGTTCACTACAGTCACTTATTCTCTGTGCTAGGGTGGGGAACTGATTTGCCCTTCTCGGACAGATCCTCACCCTTTCAGTCTTATATGGACTAGATGATATCAGGGGAACAACCACATTCCTGACACCAGGGAACGATAACCCCTGTCTCTGAATTACATCTTAAATGCAGAGACGCTGAGATGGCTGGAGCTTCCAGCTGGTATTACAGCTGGTAGCCTGGCTTTGCTCTGTCCTCATCTTTCCTGTGCAACAGGAGGCAACAAGGAAGCAAAAGCTGTATGCAAATCCAAGCGGCTGTGATGCAACTGGAGTAGATTTGGAAAGCTTCATTCATCCTGTGTTTTCCCTCATCAGGGAAGATGCTGAGTGGTTAGCATGCTGTGCTGCTGAACTTCCCATACAGAAAGATGAAGGGCACAGTGGAGATGGAATCCTCAGTCTTATCTCTAAGCTCTAGTGGAGATAACAGAGGAATTCCTCCACTTTTGTGTCCCTGTTTGGGAGGAGCAATGAAGTGATGGGGTGGGGTGATTTCCAGAGGCCTGTCATATTTTTAGACTGTCATGCAAACAGTGAATTGCAAATCTTCTCAGCTTTCAACTCTGAAAATGGGTTATATAGCACTTTCAAAAGAAGAAAAAACTTATCAGAAAGCAAAAAAAGATACTTTCAGAAATTTGCCAGGTATTTTTGCTAACAGGATATATGCAAAGGTGTTTGCCCATTCAGAATAAGGGAAACACACTTCAAGAAGCATGAGCCTCATTTTCCATTAAAAAGTGGGAGGGTGGGGAAATAGGCTCCGTATCAACTACAAAGAGTGCAAACAGTGGCCACAAAGAATTAACGAGGAAAAAAATATATATAGTCAAACTGTTTAGGGTGAATATTACTGTGCTACAAACTATTTTCTCAATTAAAAAAGTATGAAAACATCTGCAGGCCACTATTTTCAACCAAGTGCATAAATCTCAGAAGTACAGTATATAGTATAGCTAGTATATAGTATACAGATATAGTATAGTATAACTAGTATAAATACTGTATTTTCCAAGCAATTTGCTCAGTGTTATCCTTGGTTCCTACTACAATGCTTTTGTTGCAGGACCTCCTCCCTATCTTTTCCAAGGACTGTGGTTTCAGCAAGGACTGTCTTCTAAACCCACATGATTTTGATTGACAGCTCCAAAAGTGTTGCTTATCACACCAAAAGTGGGCAGGAGAGAGAGAGAGAGAGAGAGAGAGAGAGAGAGATAAAAAAATAAACACTTAACTATATATATAAAATATAAAATGTTAAAGACTTATTTACATATATAAAAGTAAAGTCAGATTTATGGGTAAGAAGGGAAAATTGTTTTAAAAAGTAGGTTTTGATAAGAAGATTATAAATGAGTATGAACTTTGGTGAAAATGCATCATAAGGAAGAAGGGATTTGATATATTGGGGAAGCAAGGGAGTAAAACAAGAAAAAATGTATATTGTATATAATATATGTTGGATAAGAATATATTATTTTTATGTGTGTAGATTTTGAATTAAAAAGATAATTAAAAAAGCAGGCAGGAGATCCAGTTTTAAATGTAGATTCAAAACTCAAAGTATGGAATCACAGGGTAACTGAAGATGCCATATGTCTCAAATACGGCCATCTCAGTCTGTGGCTTTCTTCGGCAAATCTAGCGGTGGGGTCTGGGTCCTGTGTATGCACTAGGTGGCAGCACAGGACTGAGTCATGTGAGAAAATATGCAAACATGGTTTCACAAAGTCAAGCCAGGACAATGTGTACTTCCAAATGATTCATTCCTTACTTCCTCCATTGATGATTTTTTGCAGTCATCGTCATAATCGTCATCATCATCGCTTTCAATCTCTGCTTCCCCTGCAACATTTTAATGGGAAAAGAACAAAACAAAACAAAAAAGCATTCAGTATAGATAATCCTCCCCTCAACATTCACACTTTTTAACTTTTATTGTTACAGTGACTTTGATTCAAAGGCAGTGACAGCACCATAGGCTACATTTATCCCTCCGCACATTCAAGGGCAGCAACATTATTATGCTACTTAGTCATAAGTAAGGTGACCACTTAAGCCTAATATCCTAAAAGCATCAGATCCCATCTGATCTTGGAAGCTAAGAAGGGTCAGCCTTGGTTAGCATTTGGATGGGAGATTACCAGGAAATATCAGGTGGTGCAGGCTATGTTTCAGAGGAAGGAACTGGGAAAACAACCTCTGAGTATTCTTCACTTACGAAAACACTACGGAATTCATGGGGTCGCCATACACCTACAGGCAACTTCAAGGCACATACAGATACAAGGGAGTCATTTATGTATGCATCGCCCTCAAAAGAGGACTGATTTAATATTTAACGCTCATTTGCACATGCTGAAGCACAACTTGAAACGATATCTATAATTTAAACAGGATTACCATATGTCTCCCCTAAGCGGGGAAGACTGTGCCCATGTGACATGCACCTCTACTGAGATACAGGTCCAGGAGGTGGATAGGCAGCTTCAAGATCCTCCGTCTCCCTCTAAAGGGTCATCTGCACTTTCCAATCAGACTTAGACTGGAGAGTCCTTCAAACAGAGGACAGAAGACTGTCCTTCGCCAGCCCTTTCAACAGTGGACTGGCCTCTGTGAAAATAGGGTATGTGACCACCCTGCCCACAAAGCAGGCATTAATTCAGAGCATGGCTTACAAAATACCTACATAATTGACACAGAACATGATTTGCATGTAGAAAACTTAAAAAT
This sequence comes from Iguana delicatissima, assembly GCA_948472985.1. NCBI lineage: Eukaryota > Metazoa > Chordata > Lepidosauria > Squamata > Iguanidae > Iguana > Iguana delicatissima. Next base: position 723,936 of record CAOKZL010000852.1, read on the forward strand.
ATTTTGTCATTTACCATTAGGGGCAATGCTAAGAAGGCTTTTTTTTTTTAATGCTACTTTTTCTCTATAGTCTACTGCCACTCTTTCCCCCCAGTCTGTAGCTCATTTCCATTGAGCAAATGTTCACTGCACTGTATAGCAACAACCTGCTCTGCATGAACAGCACGTGCAGTTGTTGCTAAGGATTACAACAAACATCTGTTTATAAAGGAAATAGAGAAGTCACAATGTAAAGCCCTGGAGAGCCACTGCCGGTCACTTTGCATGATACTGAGCTTACAGGCAGGTTACAAGGGGCTCACTCTGTGCCCCAACTCAAATGTACTGCATCATCACATGTCTAAGAAGCTGGGCATCTCACAACAGTTACTGGTCAGCTGTGCACTACATGACTGAGCAATGATGACGAATCAATTTCATTGCTGACCAGAATCATGTGTGTGGCAGTTGGACAGGGGATCAAGCACACCGCGCCACAAATCAGCCATTCAGCAGTGCATAAGGAGAGGGCAGAAGACTGTATGTATCATGGCCACTTGCCATGCTCTTTGGGGAATGAATCCTTCTCAGAGAATGACCTCCAGTTCCCTTAGTCCTATGCCCTGTGATGCACAACCCTGAAGAGAATCTAGAGATACCTAGGGCTGTTGGGAAGAATCCTTTTTCTAACAACCCCAGGTCATCTTTGCAAAATGTGGATAATCCATTCACTCTGCTAGTGGGTGACAATGACTGGTAGCCTAAGCTTAGGGAGCACGGATAAATAAATGTGGAGGCTTGACTGGCTGCCTTCACCCTACAAGTCCAGAATTGACCTTTGTTGATTTGTGGCTGCTCTGTTGCTGTACTACCTCAAGCAGGACACAGCCAATCAGCTGTGCAGTAACTGGGGAAGGAAAGGAACCAAGCGCACTGCTGTTGCCACTGCAAACGCCACAGATCAGCTGTGTGGGATAGGGAGCCAAGCCCATGTGTGCCTTGTTTGTCTGGTGAGAAAAGTGCTTGGCTGTGCAGTCCTTTCTCAGTGGGTTGGCTGCTGTGGTTGTTGAATATGCTTTGTTTCCTTTATTAGTGGCCACAACAGCTGAGCACAATCAGGACTGGCTGAGACACGAAAAGGAAGAAGATGAGCAAGTAATAAGTGCTGATAGGTGGCACTGTAAGAGGCATCAGCTTTGTGGTATAGTTGGAAACACTGCTGGTTGGACTCAAGGAACATTCCTGCCAGCTGGCTGGTTGCAGTGGAGGAAGGTTGTGCTTCTGGTTGCAACCAGGCTGTGGTGGCTGCAGCAGCATTATCTGCAGCTCATTCTTTCCCTGGGCTGTAAGCAAGTATAAAAATAAGTATAAAAGCAGCATGACCGAGCATCTGATTCTGCCTCCTGGAAACAGACTGTGGTAAATAAAGTTAGAATCTTCTTTTCTACCAACATGGATTGATTTCTTTTTCTTCCCCTCTGCCTTTCTTCCCAAGATTTCTTACTGGAAATCGGCCAGATATTTTAAAATGTTGCATAGGATTCAGGAATTGTGACACACACACACAGTTTCTTTTCTATAAACACATCCAGAGTAGATGAGAGTTGGAAAAGACTAAGTGGGCGTCAACGGCTGACAGCTCCACTTTCTGATCTTGGGGTACATTTTACAAGGGGCTATCAAAGGACTTTATTCTGTGGGCTGGAGTGAGGATGGGCCCATGGGATGGTCATTCTTCCAATGTCACCATGCTTAACTATTTTAAAAGCCTCAAACAGGTTTCCAAGCACAAGCCATTATACCTAGTCTTCCAAAACTCTGTAGGTTTGTTATTAAGGTTACATATATGCTGCCTACCACCTCTCAAATACTGCTGAAAGAACCACCTACAGAAAGTAAATGCAACTGAATCAGTCTAAGCCAATTGGGAGCATTTTTTAAAGACAGGAATAGTAGTTTGAACCAAATCTTGTGGTAGGAGCATATGCGTAGTTAGCATATATGCCTCATTAAAAGCTCCTAAGAGCCAGGTCCATTTTCTACCTGGCAAACACCATCATGAGCATCATCTACTGCTCTCCACATATATGCAAGTGTGAGATGCGTGGAGGAAACAGGCTTACAGAATGAATTCCCAAGGCCATTCCAAATGCTGTGATCTACTCCAGAGCCTTTGGCAGAGCAGAATGAATTCATCCCCTTCTGTGAAGCAGAACTGAGTGGCTCCAGTTATCACTACTTCAGACGGGCCTCTGCTATGGGTCCACTATGAAATGGCTTTTGAAATGGACTGATAATGATCACTATCTAAAAAAAGCTTGCCTTCCTGAGCAGTGGCATTCTAATTGTTCAGAAATAAGCCTTGGATTGAAGAGGCAATGAAGCAAAATATAACTAATGAACAGATTTGGAGGGAAGCTTATGAAACTTGACCTCATTAATAGCCTGCAGTGCCATGCTTAGAGAAAGAAAGTTATTAGATGTCCTTTATTTCCTCCTTAATTGGTCTTCTTTTTAAACTTTACATCACAAACATGTTTATTTTCTTTGGGGGTTTCTTTTTCAGTGTCTGGTGAACTCAGAAATCATCATAGTCATCATGGACAAGGGAGTTAGAACTCTATCAAACATATGCTAGCTTAAATGAGAAAAGATATGTGAAGTCAACACCTTAAACTGAGGCAGATCCCTGGTCTATCTAATCTACTGCTTTCTACTACAATTGGCCACAGTTCTTGGCATTTCTAATTTATTTAATTATTTATTTTTTGAGTCAAGATGACAGACTGAAGTATTCCTTTTGCAATTCCTGAGACCTGCTGGATGACGAAGCATGTCTTGCTTCATGAATATGCACATTTATGAAGCCTGTGGATGAGAAGCATTTGAGAAATCAAAGCAGGCATCAATTTTTTTTTATTTTTTTTTTTAGAAAAAATGACTGACAGGTTCACTTTCTACTCTTGGGGTACATTTTTTTTAGAAAAGGGCTTTCCAACTGCAAGGAACCAAAAGGGGAAGCAAAAACGGTATATGAACACATTTTAGTCAACTAACAACATTCATATAAAATGTGTAAAGCATGGAAAATGCATACCCAAAACACAGTTAGGAAAAATATGAACAACACGTGCAAATTTCTGTGCAAGAAGAAAAGTTTTGCAACCAAAGATGGGATGAAAATGCAGACAGGATTCAGACAAATACACGAAATAAGGTGTGAGGATTTTTCACATCTCAAATCCTGCTTCCTTTTAAGTGGGGGATGCTGTAGCGTGGAACTGTATCTTTTGGGGCACACATTATATCCACTGCTACTGATCTGTGTGCTCTTCTCGAAAGCAAGTCTGAAGCAGCCAGGATCCAATTATCTCCTTTACTTTAAAGCAAGTACTCCAAATAAATAATGTCACAGTAAGTTGATTAGAGACTGAAAAGGCTTAATTTAAATTCTGATTTTGAAACAAACAAGCTAACAAGCAAAAAGAGTTCCAGTTCTCAGAGCTGCTTCCCCACTGCTGAATGGGTCCACCGCTTCCAGCAGCTACTTGTCCTCCTGAGAAATAATGGATCTGTGTCTCATCTGGGATAAAGAAGCAGCCAAAATAAATGAATGAGTTTTGAATGTAGCCTTTTTCTTGGCCACCCCATTTTTCTTTCGTTTTCTTCAGAATTTTCTATTTTAGCAAAACAGCTGGCGTACTGAACCCACCACTAGCCTTTCTTCTTTCTTTAGAAGGGAAGTGCTATGGGGCAGAAAGAAACCAAGTTATGAGCCCAAGGCTTCTTTTCAAGCATAAAGCAAAAGGAACTAATCTTTTGAAGTTCTATGTGTCTTGAAATAATGTGATTATCCTTCTGTAGAGCTGTTGCGAGAGAGGTAAAATATTGTCACAACATACTTCAGACATGGAAATTGGCACTGATTTTGTGGTGCGAGGGGTGGGTCCTGGTGTTGATGTTAAAGACAGCATTTCCTGACAACCTTTTGAACAAATACTAGAATGTGAGAACTCAAGAAAAATATTTGTGTGTGTGACATAAAAAAAGAAGGATGCTGCTGTCATGGAAACAGACTGCAGGGGATTAGACACACTGGCAAATGGCAGACAGACTTCAAGAAGCTCGCTTCACTCTCTCAGAAGACTCAGACACTCAGACAGAAGGGAGCGATACTGAAGGAACAACCATGAAGTTCTGCTTCACATTATATTTCCTATACCAGAGAGACTGACCACCAGTATGCTGTGGAGTGTAGCAAGCCACCAAAAGGAAATCTCCTAGACCTCTCAAATTTTAATAATCAGACATTCAAAGCCTGAGTTTCTCCTGTAAGAGATTTTTTTCCCTCTTTTTTTTTTGGTTGCAATTTATAACAAAGGCAGCCCATCTGTGTATATTACGAATGGAATAGGTAAATACAGAGATATGTAGGTAATACTATGCTTACAGTATGTGATCCACCATAACAGAGCCTAGGAATAACGATGCTTCTTGTAACATGTGACTTGTTGGCAGCAATGAGGGCATAACTATTCTTCTTCAATGAACATAATGACTGCTGGATGTATGGCTGCTTTTTATTCACATATAATAAAGCAGAACATATAATGATCTGTAATATTGTTACTTTTTTCTGGATAACAACATTTCATCCTTACTTTCCAAGTCTGTCTAGCAAATTTCTTTTTCAAAATACTGCAAGGTCTGAATGCCACCTTCCTTACCAGGAAGACTATTACAAAACCATCAGTGAGGGCTGGCAAGAATGTACTTTTTGTTTCCAGATCACACTCTGAAGAATAGAGTGGTTCTGTGTTACAGAGATGTAGGGCATCCTGACAAATGAGATATCAATCTTATTTTTTTTAAGTGTATTTTTTTAAGGGATAGTCATGTCTACTGAGATTAGAAAATCGTGTTTGTATCATGTCCAGCATGTTGTCTTAAATACTTCCTATAATTTCATTTAAAGTATTTGCAATTTATAAGCTCCTCCAGACATTCTCAATTTCAGTAAAGAATTTTGTGTGCCATGAGCATTTTTACCTGCTCCAGGGGAGGAGGGTTCAAACCCACTGGATGCATCACTGCATGCATTTGAAGCTTGTTCAGAGAGTTTCTTCTTTGCAGCGCCATCTGCAGATTTGTGCGACTTCTTTTTATTCTTCACCAGAATTTTGTACATCAGGTCTGCTGGGCTTGGAAGAGGAACACCACGTTCAAGCTGATAACAAAAGGGAGATGAGCAGTAAAAATGTCATTTTAAGCAGTCTCTGTTCCTTCCCATCTACTAACAGTGGAAGTAATAAAAAGAAGCCCATGTGTTGATGAAATACAGAAATAGAATATCTACAAGTATCTTACAGGTCTTCTAAATTGGGGGTGGGAATCGTGTGGCCCCCAGGCCCCATGTAGTCCTTTGGGAAGGTCCCATGTGATCCTTGTAAACCTCGGCTGCCCCCAACCCCAAATAAACAAACAAGCAAACAAAATCAGTTGAAAAACTCAGGTTTTTTTCCCAACCAAAAAAGAGGAAAAAAGACCCATTTATTAAGTGCAGGTTAGATTCTTCCGAGCAGTTTCAGAGGAAGTACCCACAAATGGCCTTATTTGTAACTCTAAAACAGTGGTTCTCAACCTGTGGGTCCTCAGATGTTTGTGGACTTCAGCTCCCAAAAGCCCTGAGCATTGACCATAGTGGCTGGGGCTTCTGGGAGCTGAAGTCCACGAACATCTGGGGACCCACAGGTTGAGAACCACTGCTCTAAAAGGAGACTGAAAGTGATGAAATGTTGCTTGCAGTCTCTCAGAATAAGTCCAGTGATAGGGTGCTGCAGTCCCCTGAGCAATGAAGCAGCAAAGAATGGAGATATCTGGCCCACCTTTATTCTAGACAGACTTCTACTAAGACTATTAAATATTATTCTTCTGCTCTAATCATAATTGCAATGGGTTTTTTTCCACACCATTCTGCATTTGCTGGGTGCACATCCTGTCATGTTCTGTCTACACTTTTACTTTTAGTATTACTCTTTTCTCTCTCTCTTTTTGAAGGGTTATGGTTTTGATGAGGAGAATGACTAATCAGACAGATCAACCCAATTCATCACAGTTCAGCACATGTTCACTCTATATTTTACTGTGGGTGGTACTTTTAATCACCCAGGTTTTTTTAAAAAAAAATTCAATCTTTTAAGTAGCACTAAAACACTTCTCTAGAAACATCTCTGTGAAAAAAGTGTAAAATAATAGCAACATGACAACTAAATGGAAAGATTATTATAGCACTTCTATAACACAATACAGAAAATTTAAAAATGCTGTCTTAGCAAGTTGGATAATGGCAGAGAAGGGACAGAGTTTCTCAAAATTATAGATAGATAAATAGATAGATAGATAGATAGATAGATAGATAGATAGATAGATAGATAGATAGCATTAGTGCTATAACTATTTGGTGGAGGGGAGGGGGAAAAATCTTTACAGTCACTGCCATAAATCAACTTTTTAAAACTGCACTGACCAGAAAGGAGTTTATTCTCGTCAATATATACATATACGTATATGTATATGTGTATTTTTTGCTCTTTTAAATAGCACAAAAACACCTGGCACTGCCAGGGAAAATGCCGCAGCATTGTCATTAAAATAGCATTTAACTACATCTGCACAGGTGCTATTTAAAATAGCAATTAAAATAATATAAAGGCATAATAAAAATAGCACACCAAAGCAAAATTGTATTGATGGTGTGTTGAATCCACCTTCCTCAGAGGTCACTATCTATTTCAAACTCTACCCCCGCTCCTTTTTTTAAGTGCAGAACTGTGGAGGTTGTGTAAGTCTTCCATCTTTGCTGAAAAAGCTGAACTTTCTTTAGTAAGACAAAAACCAGGGAAACAAACTGGGAAAAGATCAAGAGTGAGTGTTTGAGTTGTGACTCCACAGTAAACTTTCAACCAGAAGCATCCTTAGCTTCACTTGTGTTCTTTTCCTGAGGCCCAGCCCTCATTTATCTACTGGGGTAAAAAGACAACTGTGACTTGATTTGACCCTGTAGTTACAATGAGGGAAACTTGTGATCTTTTATTCTTCACTTCAGGAGGACCCTTGTAGCATGAGAAAGACACACATCCAGCTTGGGAACATTCTGCCACTGGAAAAGAGTGACAAGTTCAGTGTATACGTGCATAGGACAAAAAATAGTCAAGTTGTTTCATAACTGCCTGTACTGAACGTACTTGAGCAGCAAGGATGACTTTTGACTCCCACCTGTCCCCAAATATGTGACAGACTGACAAAGGACAATGCATGCAGATCTGAGCCATTAACATCTAGATTGGCAAGGACACATTTTCTTTGTTTTGCATGCCATTTCCATAGCAAGATGCTCTGGTAATGCGAGGCAATCTGATTCAACCCATGTTCAGCTTTTTTTGGAGAAAAGAATGCAACAGGGAGCAAAGTATAGCAAGGAGTATACCAGGTAAACACATACAGTCATCCATCCACATTCACTAGGGCTAGGGGCACAGGATCTCCATGACAGTGGAAAAACCGTGAATAACTCTAGGCCCTCCCAAAATACAAAAAAGTATGATCACCATATTCAACCTACCATGGATTTCTTTGAGGCATCAGGGTTCTTTCGCAAGGCAGAAGTGGGTGGCTGGGTGGGCTTACTGTCACTTCCACTGCTGTCCCACACCATTTTTAATAGGGACTTACCCTCGTTCGCAGTTTCTCAGTCTCACAAGGCTTGCAGTCCCTATTAAAATTGGCATAGGGCAGCAGCAGGGCTGACAGTAAATAATTCATGAATAATCAAACCCGCAAAAGTGAAACCCACAAATGTGGAGGGATGACTGTAGTTTATTCTGTTAGCATGAATCATCAACAACACACCTGTTGATAGTAATGTCCTCATTTTATTTAGTGACATTACTTCCTGGGCTTTTGAGCTGAAGTATGGGTTAAAAGTTACTGAAAATATGATGTTGTTAGGGCTATCATTCAGATTCTAAATGTGTCTGAACCTGTGTAATTAGTAAGAGTTAGAATTACAGTGGTTATAGTTATAATTATATTTTTTAAAAAATATCTCTTTACTTCCTGTATAATATAAAGAAAATTACTTGCATATTCAAAAGTAATCAACGTTATTTGTTTTTATGTTATTTTAAAGTTACTTTTATTTATTTATTTATTTAATTTTTAAAACCACTAGAATTCCATAAGCTACTCACGTGTGGTAAATATATCTGAATAGTGAATACATATCCCCTATATTATAAAGATTACCCAACCAGTTATACCAGAAAATGGAGTAGAGTTAAACATCAGTACTTAAAACCTCAAGATTACTTATCATGCCTGACTGCAAAGGGAAATAATGACAAGTGAGTTATTATTTGTAAGGTTACTTCCAAGCCCTGATTTGAACAAGCACATCTCAGTTACTGGAAGATTCTCTTTTCCTACCAAACCACAAATTGGTTGTCTGTTTGCAAAAAGTATGGAACAGGGAATGAAGAAAAACAACTGTAAAGAGGTTTACATTTACAAATCTCTTCTATGAAAGAATGAATTATATAAAATTGTATAAAATGCATTCGCTTGAAACATCAGTCATCACGTTACCGTAACTGCCATTTAAATACAGCACCAAGATTCCTCAAACTTACTTTCAAAAACTAAACTAAGGCCCTTTCTGCACAACGTCACTGTCTTGTTTCTGCCACAGGATGGCAGCGGTCAGCAGGTCGCGCTTCCACATGACGTCATCGCTGTCCCGCTGCCATCCTGTCGTGGTGCGTTGCGTTTGCGCAGTTTTTGCAAAACAGAAAAACTCTGTTTTGCGTCTGCGATTGTGCGATGCTCCCATCACTTCTGGCCATGCGGAATCTGCAGAAGCATATTGGCGACACTTCCTTACGTAGCGCAGCAATGGAAAAAGCCCAGCAGCGCTGCAGAAAGAAGACGTGGCACCATTGCGTTTTCTTCCACGTGGACCAAGTGGGTGCAGAGGGGAGTGTTGCTGACGCTCTCCCTTTTGGATCCGGAACTGCAGCAAGACGACGCGGAAGAGCGTCGTCATGCAGAAATGGCCCAAGTGTCTGTTTGGTAAATCAATACAGTTTTAAAAGTCTAACCAGACAAACAAACCGTCTTACCGGGTATTTTTCAAGGGGCTCCATCAACAAAGCATCGCCAAATATTAATCTGCAATATTCTGCCATTTTTGCCTGCTGTTTAGGTCTGAAAGGAAAGAAAACATAGAATTAAATTTAGCTTACTCATAAGACTGGAAGTGTCAGTAATGGGGAATGCAATATTCTGTAACCAGATGAAGAGGTATAATTTTCTAATCCTATCAGCCTAAATTGTTCTCCATGATCTACAGTCATTATGGTATTATTCCAACTTCTGTCACAGCTCTTACTGCATATTTTTTTACATTAAATAGCACAATAAAAGATTTCAGTCATTTGTAGTAATAAACAGGGAAAAAAATACATGAATCTGCCTCGCGTAGATGCAAGAAATAAGATATGCTTAGGACAATAGATAAAATCTGGAAGTGACACCCTCAATCTTACTTATTTCAAAAGGGATTCTTTTTATCATAATATGCTTTTGCTGTAAGTTTATATGTAAGTTTGTAATTCCTAGAATAGGTTTCATAGTTTCCTATCCTTTACATTGCTATCCCCAGTCAGTTCTAGAAAGAAAGCTTTGGAATGGATCCATGTTGATTTGTTTTTTTTCCCTTCAAATTATTTGTCATTTTTGTTTAACCTAAAGGCTACATGATGATTTCGTAATTTTTTAATATAATTCTTCCCTGCTGAAAAAAATACACTTGCATTGCATTGTTCATTTACATCAGGAATGGAAAAAGCATGGGCCACATAAGTTTGGATTTAAGCCTCCTGGGGCCTCTCAGGACCTCAATTTTTATTTTTTCATTTTTATCCACCATTGCCACACATGCCCAGGAGGCATGGCATTATTTTATTGAGGCCCCTCCTGGGCCATTTTAGTGGTTTGCTTCCAGTTTTTTTAAAAAAAGCCTCTCCTGGTTGTAAAATGGCTGGGTGGATGGTGGTAAAATGGGACCCTATACTGGGACAAAAATGCAAAAAAAAAAAAAAAAAAAAAAAAGTTTTAAAAATTTGAGGTGGGTGCATAGTAGGGATGTTGTGGCTCTCCAAGGTCCTCTGAGGGACAATGTCCCTGCAACTCCTAGTAGTTGCCCTTTCCAATGTACAGCCTAAGTATGTCTACCATGAAAAACTAAAACAAAACTCCTGGAGGAAGTGATTTCTGCTTCACAGGTGAGTTAGCCACATTTCATTTGACACTGGGAATCTACCAAAAAATTGTTTAAAATGCGGTTAACCTGTGACCTACAGAACAGAATCTTGCCAATACAGACTGCTGTGAACTCCCAGTTATCCCTCCACCCACAACAGGCAGTAATGACCACTGTTATGTCATACATGGTGCATGAGGAGAATCAACCCTGCACATCTTGTTTCCCAGCAGAACTGGATTCCTGCCAGCCCAACAAACAGCTGTTTTATGGGTATTGGTGAAAACTGAATTCTGTTGGGATACAAGGCACGCAAAGGTGACTCTCACCTCATCGAGCCTTTTGAAAAATTTAAGGCAAGAGACATGATTTTAATCTTTCTGGATGGATCCTATTACATTCTATCCTACGTCCACAACTGTATAAATATGCTTTATGACCTTAGTCTTTAATATCGCTCTGTAATGCATCTGAAGAAGTGGGTTTATATCTATGAAAGTTCATGTCAAAATAAAAGCCAGTTAGTCTTATTAAAGTTGCTTCTGCATTTCTTCCCCCACTCTTCCTCCTTCTCATTGCAAGCGAGACTCACTGTGCTCCTCATCAGAACTGGGGAGTGCACGGAAAGAGAACAAGCAAGGGAAGTAATCTTCTCTTGGTGTTCTGGGAGTTATACTTCAAAGAGATGCCTTGCCTAAGTTCTGATCTCTCCTCCCAGTGACTCTGAGTAGAATAACTGGTGGAAGAGGAGTGGGTTTCACTTCAAGTTCCACAATCCTGAAATCCTGCTCAACACAACAATGATCAGAGAGAGTTTAAGTTCTTTCCCCAAACATTTGGTACAGTATCATTGTGGTGGTGGTAAGAAAACTTTCACCTTGCCTCCTTCCCAGCAATCCAACTCTGCGTTGTTGGGTTGCAGGTCGGAATGAAAGTTTTCCTCCACGCCATTTATTGGGAGAAGTATACATACATGTTTTCCTGAATGCTGCCATGCATAGACCTCAGGACCTTAAAAAAGTCACTTATTCCTGATTTAAGCAGATGGGCTGTTTTTTCTCATTTCTGGAAAGATTACTTGAAACCCCAATAAAATGATTCCAGTTGGCTTTTTGGCTATTTCTGCACAACGTTGCTGTCCTGCAATGGGGACACACTGCTGGCGGTCCCCAAATCATACTTTCTCACGACCCTGTCATGGTCCCAATGTCAACATGTCGCCACCAGTGGTGATCGTGGGATATTCCATTACCGGGAAAAAAATCCAGTAATGGTCCCTGATTACACGGCGATCCCATCGCTAGCACCCATGTGGAAAGGGAGGAACCACAATTGAGGTGCTTCCTTCCCCAATGCAGCATGGGAGGTGGCCGGCTGCACTGCAGAAGGAAAGTGTGTGTTGCTTGCACTGTCCTTCCACAGGTAGCCAGCCTGGTGCAGAGGGGGAAGCTCACATCACGCTTCCATCTCTGCAGTGCCACTGCTGGGATCACAACAGGACGATGATGGAGACAGGTAAGGTGCAGAAATGGCCTCAGTCTTCAGGCAAAATAACTATTACTATTACTGCTATTACTATAAGTTTCCCAAAAAACCCTCAATGGATTAAGCAAACATTTAATCTAACTGCTGAATATATTACACAAAAGAATGCTATTCTTTCCAATGAATGGACATTCAGTGCCAGCAGCACTGTTTCATATATTACTTGATTCAATCATTTTAATAACAAAATAACAGAACAAATCCATCTATTATTTAAGGATAACACAGCCAGACATTCCAGAATGTACTAGAAAATTGTTTGAATGAGTAACTATGTGTCCAAACCAATTCAACCATGCTTTAGAAAGTCAAATAAAAAAAAAGCGCTTGTCCCACCTACAACAGACTCACTGAATCAATCAGGTTTACATACATTTTGACTTAAAATGCAGCCATTAATTCAACAGGTCTACTCTAGCTGGGACTAGCAATTGGATTCAGGCTTCTGTCTTTAACTTTATCTGTAATTTAACAGTATCACTCTTAATATGCCACAGTTATTGCAATATTTATTTACATCCATTATTTATGTAAATATTATGTATTATTTATATAAATATTTCAATTACTTACGAATCCACATGATTTTCAAAAGAGAGGAGGATGGGGAAAGGAGATGTCTTAAATGCACATTCAGCAATAGCTTCTATTACTTCCTAGGTGGAAGAGAAACAGAAGATTAACTGGCACTGAGAAGAGTTTTGGGGGTATACATGTAGGTCGTGGTGGTGGAGGACCCATTCTACTTCCTGATAAAAATGATTTGACATCTAAACACAAGCATTCTGACAGAACTTCAGAAGCACACTGGCATTTTTTCTCTGTGTTTTAAGTCACAAAAAGGATCAAGGAACCTCAAGGAACAGTTCCTCTCAGCTTGATTTGCTTTCTGATCTTCAAATGTTGCTAAGATGTGAGCTTATTCCACTGTTGTGGCTGCCTGTGGAAGAACAAACAATAGCTCGTACTTAAAATTCTTCCTTCACAGGACACAACTGTATGCCTAAAGCTACCCCTTTTATGGATTATACTTGCATAATTAAAAGAGTCATGTATTGCCTGATGGCTTTCTACGCATCTCAAAAGAAGGTTGCCTTTCAATACAATCTCTGTTACTTAAGTTAACACATTTCAGGCTTGTGTTTGACGTAAGTAAACCCTTACACTCATTAAAAAAAAGTACACGTAGTCAACTAAGGGTTTAGAACCCTTTCTAAAGACTACTTTTTCCCTTGATTAAGGTTAGAATTTGTTCATCCAAGAGAAGAAGTCACCATCCCATCAGGGGTATAGCTATGGGGGGCAATATGAGGGACTTTCCCAAGTAAGAATCCCTCACCCTTAAAAAAATATTTTCTTCCAATCTCAAGTATCAAGCACTGCAGAGAACGAGAAATTAAAAACTGTTTGTATCTAGAGTTCTTAAATTTGCTGTGTGACCATTCCCTCGGTAACTATGCTTGAAGGAAAATTTCACCAGGGAGGCAGAATTCCTATTTGAGGGGTAATGCCTTCATTTTGTCCTCTTCTTCCTGTAAAGGCAGTCTTGCCATCTACCCACCAGTCCACAAATTTCAGAAAGGAATAAGTTTGGACAGTGCTGGTTACTGCAAGGCTATGCTGGATAGGAGATTCTGAGGTGTGTAGTCCAAAACATTTTTTCCCCAAAGCTTTAGATCAGGCTGGCCAAAGTGCAGGCTGCATGTGGCCCTCAGGGGCGATTGTGTACGCATGTGTGCGTGTGCGCCTCTGTATAGCCCCCAATGCTCTCTACAAGATGCGCGGACATTGTTGCTGAATTTTTGCTCCCAAGGACAACTTAAGCCCAGGAGAGGCCTTTTTTAAAAAACGGAAATGAAGCAGAAGCGACTTCCACTCACATCCTGTTGTGAAAAAAAGACATCTCCTTGGCCTAACAATGGCCCACGACAGGTGGCTAAATAATGGTGAAAATGTTTCTTATCTCCCCAGAGGGTGTTCTGTAGGCATATGGGGTGAAAATTATTATTTTTGCTGGGGGGTGCAGTGGGAGGTATGGCCTTTCACATGAGTTATTTTCTGAGGAATCTGATGCAGGATTACTGGTTGTGTTGTCTCCTTATAGGAGTGTACATGGCTTCTCTCTACTTTGCTTCTACTTCAATGTATTTGTTACAATTATACCAGAGGTGGACAAAGTGTAGCTCCCCAAGTTGTTTTTGGAGCCCTTGACCCTTCCTGAAACTATGTTTTTGCATCCTCTTCTGTCCTCCCAAAAGGGTGCATTGCTTTTTCTGGCAGGAGGGTTTCGCTTTTTAAACACACTGCAAGGCCCAACTGTATAGTTTAACATGAAAGAATACCCACTTTTCAAAATGAGAAGTGGACTTTTAGCCACCCTTTCTAAACATTTTTGACAGTCCATATGGTCCTTTGGTGGATCCTTGGTACAGAAAATCTGCCTTCAGACCCATCACAGTCGCTCAACCCTGATTTATACCCTGCCTTTTCCCAAGGTAATGTATACAATATGATGCTCCTACCATTGTTATCCCTACAATAAATCCACGAAGTAGTTTGAGAGGAACATAGTTACTGGTGCAATGGCATCCAATGAGTTTCATACCCAAGCGGAAATTTGACTCTCCCTCATTTCAATCTGGTCCATACTGGCTCTCCTACACAAAAGCAAGTGTTACAAAGACACCACACATTTCCACAGCTCTCCAGAAGAACCCAAAATCTGCTGCATTGCTAAAGAAAAGAAGTGTCCTGTGTACATGATTAATAGAAGTGAATTTTGTTTTAACCATGGCAGAGTTGTGAGTCCCTGAAAATAAGCTCACTACTTCCCTGATCAATGTGGCTTCTTTCACAAGGAGAGACTTTTGTCACATTAGGGTTCATTTGCAAATAGAATATAGGTTCAGGTAAACACCTTACATATGACATAGCAACGTACCAAAGCCATTCATCCAAGAGGAACATGCACACCCAACCCACCAGAAATATCTTCCACTGTTCAGCTTATACTTTCTGCTACTCTCTGCTTACCTCTCAACTGTTGCTTCTGCTTCACTGTTTCAAAAGCATATTTTTTCCTCAGCTCAAAAGACCCATTACATCTGGCTCTCACACTGAGAGGCCTATACTATCTGAGGCAGAGGAAGGTTTGCACCTCTGATTGCTAATGGGTTTCTCCAGCTAGAAATTCCAGAGAAATTTCCAAGATTGTTCCAGCTTCCTTTGTTCCTCACTCTGTTAGGAAACCATCAACCAGCCATTAACTTTTTTATTCCTTCTCAAAAAATGTGGACAATCAAGTGTTGATAATAGTCAATAGGAGAGCCCTAGGAAAAAGTGTATCACTGCACATTGCACAAGACATACATGACATGGCTAACCATCAGACAAAGGTCTAATGGAGCACGGCAGGCTAGTTTGAGGCCTATAGAGCCTTAAAATACATTGCTGTGAATGCACCTCTGTCAGAGAGGAGATGAAAAGGACAAATCCATCAAAATGAATGAATGAATGAATGAATAAATAAATAAATAAATAAATAAATGCCATCAATGACAGGAAAAATATCTTGACTTCTCTATATGAAATATACTCATCTAGATTAGCACTCAATTTTTATTTTATAGGGAAAAAAAGGGGGCTGGAAGGGGGCTCTTCATATCTCAACCTCCCACATTATTCAGCTATGACATTTAAAAACAACAACAAAACAAGAGCCAAGTTACACTAGAATGAAATCACATTAGGTTTGTGTGTCAGCACATTTCAAATCTGTTTGTAAGGGGGAAAATGTGTTATAGGGGCAGCTTGGTTCACGCCTATGGTGACTAATGATCAGCCATTGATAACTCTGAACTGATTCACAGAGATTGTAATAGATACTTTTTGTGATTCTGCTGTCTGAACGTATGCCTAGATTGTCAACCTGAAGAGCAAGCCGACAACGACATCTTAAAATTTTAAAGAAGTCATGCTGGTTGCATCACAGATATAAAGAGCCTGGTCAAAATATTCTGACATTCTCCACAGTTGTCAGTCCTGCAAAATGGTTTTTAAAAAATCAAGCAAAACCTCACATTTATGGCATGTAATATCACTGATGCTTTTGACATTCATCTTTTCAAAATGCTGTAAAGTACTTTTATAGAAGTATTAGATTGCTACATTTAGATACTATTTAAATCTATTTAGATAATAAACTGAAATAAAATAAAATAAAATAAAATAAATATATAAGCCTCATAAAGGCATACATCTCATCATTAGATTTTCTATATTATTTATTAAGTTTTATATTCTGTAAAACTTGAGAGTGTTACTGCCAGTCTAAGAAATAGATAATATCAATACTAAAAAAAATCAATGTCAACAACTTACATTAAAATTGGTAGAATAACTGCAGCAACAACAAGATAATTTAAAAAGCAAGAAAAATAGGAGATAAAATGTGATCAACCAAGCAAGCAACCATTCAGTCTTGGTTAGACGATAAGAATTTCCAGAATGGTTTAAAGTATTTTAAAACCTGAGAGAACAAAATGACATTTATCCAGCACTACACAGACAAAACATGGAACCTTGCATCTGGGGAGGAGGTTGAAGGGTGGGATACCACAACTGAGAAGGCCCTCTTCTCAGTGCCTTTCATTTTATTTTGGAAAGTAGGGACACTCCCTTCTGCTAAACTATGTTTATCAGGCACAGCCAGTGGCTCTATCAATTACATCATGGTAGTGAATCTACGCTGAGTTTCACAGGAACAACTCCCAGTTTTACGGGAGCTATTCAAGGTGCTGAATTTTATTCTCAAAGTAGATTCAGCACCTTGGATACCTCTTGTAAAATCAGGAGTGGCTAATAGTAAGGGTTCCTTATCCTGTGAAGACATGGGACTACTGGCTGCTCCTAAGATTAGCCCAAATTCAATTGCTACTTGGAACCACTGGATCCATGAAACTTATGTAAGTGTTGACTTGCCATTCAGCACTTGATTCAGTGGATTATTGTACTAGCAATTAGATTTAGGGCTGAAGCAGGAAGGATGAAAACTTTTATGTGTTGTAGGGCTGCAAATCCCAGCAACCCTAGGCAAGATAGCCAACACTGATGAATGCTGGGAGCAGGAGGGCCTCACGAATCCAACCCCTGATTTAGGGCATTATATCTTGCACAGTTTGAAAGCATAAAATTGAACTATAATGGAAATAATTTAAACTAAGGATATTGTTACATTGTTCATTTAGAGTAATAAGACAGGACAACTTAAAAATGATTTAAATATAGAATACTAACAAGTAGAATACAACAGAAAGGTAGAAAAATCTAACAGCCTATCAGAACAATTTCTTTAAAAAATGGGATGCCACATGGGAAGCTAACAGTGCAATCCTAAGCATATTTTTTCAAAGTAAGTTCCATTGAATTCAATAGAACTTATTTCCTCACACCAAGCGAGCAGTCTTGAAGAATGGGCTAAAGAGTCCACACAGAAGAGTTAACAATGTAACCATCTACATTAGGTAACTGCCCTATTTTACAAGGGCTTAGCTGGGGCTCATCTAACTCTCAGAATATCAGCAAAATACAGCTTGTTCTGTTTGGGGATGACACAGTGCCAGAGGGATGACAGACATCCTCATGGATGACTCCTAGCACTACTCATCTAAGACACTGTGCAGCCACTGAGTCTCTTCTCATTGCCTTTAAAAAAAAAAGGGGGGGAAATGTAGAAGAAACTGGAAAATAGGAAGGTTACAAGCGAAAGACATCAATATCTGGACCTTCATAAAACTCTGTCATTGAGACAGAGTAATTGTAGGACACAAGCCTTATCTGGAAAAGTTCTGTGTTTTCAGATATAAAGAAGTGGTTTTGGCACATATTTATTATGTTCATAGGCATTTCTTCTGACACCAGGGGAATATGGGTTGTACCTAGTTTCATTACACTTGGAATAGCTGTCTGACTTCATCATATAGATCAAAATGCCTCAAAACATCAGTCATCAATCTATACACATAACTCCCAGGAAAGAAGATAGAAAGATTCCAGGAAAGAAGACATTAACACAAGGAAAGTCTGAAGTGCAGTCATAATATGAAATAAGGCACAGTTACCCACACACTTTCCTGTAATGGTCTCTATCACATTGGCTCAGTTGGCACATCACTGTAAACCCAAAGGCCCTAGAATTACATTGAACAAACCCCTTCTGGGATTTGCTTATTATGAAATCCAAACCTGGTCCTCTGGCTTATCAACAAGCAAAAGAAATAAGCCAAGAATAAAGATAGGGTTATTTCTCTGCCTCTCAATGGCAGAATTCTTGTTTAAAATAAAGCCAAACATGTCTCAGTACTTTGGATAACCTTAAGATAATCTAATGGATAGCCTGAGGCTGTATACAAATAAATGCATATCTATATATTATCTTGTTCAAGAATTTATTTTGCTGCTATTAGCACTAGAAAATCATTGCTGGGACACAAATTTAGGTTTTGCAGCTGGCTAGCACAGAGTCACATCATGGTTTACTTTGGATTTAACAAGAATGATTTAGATAGGTGATTATTTTCATATATAGAATTTGATATTGCATGTGTGTGCAGACACAAGTAAGATAAGGAAATAGGAGTGCTTTAAAGTGGGTCATCAGGCCAGGGAGTGTGCAGTCCAGCATTCCGTTTTCTTTTCCGCAATGCCCCACATAGATGCAACAGGAAATAATCAATTAGCCCTTTGTTTCTCTAAAAACTTGTAGGTTGGCAGCTGAAATCACTACAGGCAGGGCTTAACACATTCTAGGCTCAAAAAGCACAATAAGTGATAAACTTCCTTTTCCTTTCTCTAGCTTCCATTTTTTCCCCTTCTCTCCTAGTTACACACTGGAAATTGTACTGAAGGCTGAATTTAAAAATACCAGTCAGAAGGAGGACAGCTGCAGCAATGGGTATCCAGAAGTAAAACAACTAAGAGAGACAGAAGAATTTCACAGCTGCATCAGTTGTATGGAGTCCTAGGCAAAGAAGAAGAACTGAACTGAAGAAGAACTCTCCAGATACCTGAATACATGCAATGCAAAAACTGCCCTTCTCTCTGTGGGAATTTCTGTGTCTTTTTCAAACACCACACCAACATGTCATCTACTGCAGCAACTGAGTGCTGCTTTTGTACTGCTGTGAATGTTATCTCATACGATTGGCTGTGTCAGGCAAAGACCTCATATGATTGGCTGCCTAAGAAGATGCTATGGAATCCTGGGGTTTGCAGTTTAGGGACGGGCCTTTAGATTTCGCAGCCAGAGAGCTCTTGGGCCTCAGTCAACTGTGTCTGTCTTCAAAAGACTGGTTGCTATGGAGATGAGGCCTAGCAGGGCAGAGGACAGTGTACTCCCTCAGGAACCCAACCTGTGTATGTTAATAACTCCGAATACAGATTAGATTGGAGAAATATGGGGAAAAGCCCTTTGAGGCCTCTCCCTAAACTGCAAACCCCAGGATTCCATAGGATGTTGAAAGTGGAATAATGGCACTATAACAGTCTAATGCGGGAATGGCCCAGGTTTCCCAAGCTTGTGTATTGAAAAGAATGGTTCAGTGAGGTCTTATTGCTTATGTTTCCTATGTAAGCTCTACAGTGCTATGGGAAATATCACTACTGTGATCACCCTGCCCTACTTAACACACTGCCCACACCACACAAACACAGTACAGGCTAAGCTGGTGCCCAAGCACACACAGTGATTTAATTTTGTAAATCTATTTTCACATAATAACATAGCAGACTCCTGGTAAGTGTACCTTGAAGGAGATTTCAGTTGTCATGGTGAATCCATGTGTAATAACTGGCTCTTCTTCAGCTGTTCGGCCTTTCCAGCAGTCCAGCTCAACACAGCGGCAGCCAGACAAAAGTACTTGGCGATACATCTCAACTGAAGAGTTACCAGCCAGCTGCCCAGCTGTAACAACATAACAAAGAGCATGAAACAAGGGGACCCATTGTGGTTTATGGACTAAATGCACATAACGCAAGAATAATGAAAGCTTTTATCATCCGTTTCCCCCAGTGGTAAGAAACAAGATGACAAATCCCTTTAAGATGCATAAAATCAAAGGGAAATCATGTCCTTGTCACGACTACAGAGTTCTGGTTTCTCCAGCACATGCCGTAAATATTGGCTGGCGTGATTCTAGAAAATTACACTGATACATGGGAGCAGGGAAAGAAAGCAATACAAGAGGGAATAGTAAATAAAAATGTATTTAATTCACATTATCCTTGGTGTTGCATATTTCTTTGTTATTAAAGTACTAAAGTAGCTCCTCTGACAGCTATGGTATTTCTTGTGGCAGTTTCAAAGGAGTAATAAAAAAGCCAAGAGAACTGTGCACACAAAATGAAGGACTGACTACAATCTCTCATATTACTATTAATGGCCTTTAAAAAGACTAACTTCTAGAAAATATGGTAAGCCTCATGTCATTTAAAGACCATGCAAGACATCTGGGAGAGAAAAATTTCTTCTGACAAAAAGCATACATATGTAGTTTAATATAGGATTATTATTTTTTTAAGTCTGCTGTTTCTAGTACTTGGGAGAACACCACAGAACTGAATGATCCACATTGACAGTTCACCCAGATTATCACAGTTCCTGCAATTTTACACGATACTCTTCATTTCTATTTACCAGTTTTATAATGATGCATTACACAGTCAATGTAGCCAGGCCAATTTAATGGAGGCCCTTTTAAAGTGTCATCAGCTTTAGTCTGAAAGACTACCATATGCTCAGCTCTTTCCACTGAAGTCAGTGTTACTGTATAGCACAATTATATGTGTGTCTATTCTAAACTAAATCCTATCAGGTTTATTCGTAAGGGAATGGGGTACTATTGCAGCATGAGCTGACTTGACTTTAGCTGGACTGTATGTGATGGTGGTGGTACTGCTAATGATGGTACACTTACAACATCAGTATACTTAGGGGGTCAAATGGGCCAAAACATGCCAAAACCTATTCCTTATACTAGATTCTACTTGATTCTGTGGCCATTTCTGCACTGGACTGTTATAGTGCTATTATTGCACTTTCAACATCCTATGGAATCCTGAAGTTTGCAGTTTAGGGAGGGGCCTCAAAGGCCCCTCCCTAAACTGAAAAGCCCAGGATTCCATAGGATGTTGAAAGTGCAATAATAGCACTATAACAGTTGAGTGCAGAAATGGCCTGTGTTTCATTTTTCAATTAAACCATGTTTCAGGATCGCTATTTCATCAACCACAAATGAAGCTTGTTAGTCCGATAAGAGAAAGGGGCAATGCATATTGACAGCCTGCTGGCCTGGAGATGAAGTCAGGAACAGCTTACTTATACATTCAGATAAAGAGAGCTTCAGCTAAGAATGTAATTCTTCATTAATTTTGTTCTTGAAAGAAGCAATGAGTAATTTTAGCAATCTTGTTCACAGCGACGGAAAATATTTAAGAATTGTGCAGTTTTTCCATGACTATTCACACTCCGGAAATTATTCAGTGGAAATTTTCATCTTTCTTTCTTTCTTTCTTTCTTTCTTTCTTTCTTTCTTTTTTTTTGCAAAGAAAAGTCCAGGAAACAACTTTTTCTGCTGTGAAAAAAAATGTGTAAATTTTGTACGGAATAAATCTCAATGTTCACAGATTTTTATTAGTCCGGGATTCTTCTCACCAAGGTTTCAAAAATACATTTTCAACCATTTATTTAGGAATATTTTCAAATATTCCTTCCACCCCTAGCTGCAGCCTAGTTGCTTTCTTCTAGTACTCTAGTGTCTGTTTGACTCACTGTCTGCTTTCTCCCCCTCTTTTCCTTCCAGTGTCCTACAATCATATGAAAGGAATTGTAAACCCATATCCAATGGCTGCAGCCACAGAAATGCCACTAGCAGCATGCTGCCCTACAGGGGGTACTCTAATGAAACATGTAGAACCCTGGCGTTCTAAAAGAAAAGAGTTTTGCATTAAGCTTCAACAGCCTGAAGTCAAGAGTAGGGATGATGACCTTCTGGCTCCCCAGATGTTCTGGGCTTCAAGTCCAATAGTCTCCTATCTATTGGCTATGCTGAGTGGTTTGATAGCAGCTGAAGTCCAAAACAGTTGAAGGTTCCTCCAACCTGTTTTAGATGTTCTCACCCTCCTTCCAGTTTTAGATGATGATAATGATTAAACTTCACACATGGATCTGAATCCAATCACTAGTCTCAACTAGAGTAAATCTGCTGAATCAATGGAAATTACATTGGTGTTGTTAACTTACTAAATTCCCATGGGTCTACTCTAATAGCAGCCAGTAACTGGATTCAAGTCATGGCCACATTCACTAGAAAACTATTACTTCATATTGCAAGTATTTTTTAAAAAAACTTTTTACCTTCATGGTCCTGTTAAGAAATCACTGTATTAGTTCTAATAGTTTTATTTTTGTGTTGAACTGACTGAACCCTCTTCAGAAGGATTCTCAGAAAAGGTGGGAATTTCTTTCAATATTCAGTTTTCTGCCCTCTCAGTAGACAGCAAGTGGGTGCTGGCTTTGATAAGTTATTCCTTCTCAAGAAATGTAACAGAGAAGATGTTCAGCCCTAACTTCTAGTGCTTCTAACAGTCAATGGCACAGACAGAATTCAATACAGATAATGACCCTAAACAAACTGTGTCAGACGCTGAAATGCAGGACATGGGTAAAAGGGCCATGGAGGAAGAGATGTCCCAAAGTATAAAAGTATAGCCCTTCTTGGGGAGTACTCATTGTGTAAACTTTATTAAAATATTTCTTTGCTAATTTTCTATCCCAAACAGTATTCCAGGTGGCTTAACTAACTCATTACAACAAGAAATAAATATTGGAAAATACTATATAATTAAGTGGTGCCTTTTGAGCTTGTCACAAGCACTCTGGTTTATTTGAAACACCAAGCCCAAATATGGAAAGTATCAACCAACCAATTACACTGTGAAGTAATTCCAACTTTAGTGCATGAAGTCAAGATACTTTCCAATGGTGTCTATGGAACAAAGTCTAGACTTGTATGGAAAAGAGGTTGCAAATCTCTGGACTTCCTGATGTTACCAGATTCCAATTCCCATCAGGCCCAGACAGCATGACCAATGGCAATAGATGATGGGAGCTATAGTTCAATAATATCTGAAGGGACACAGGTTCTCCACTCTTCCACAAGGTGGGATGTGATGCAACACTCCATACATGGGTATGGGGATTCACATGATGGAAAATCCCTCTATGCAAAAATATTTACTGCACATAGGAAACTACAATGTCGAGGATAGGAGTAAGTTAAACCTTTATCTCCATTATGATAGGGTTTTGAGGGATAGGTTGGTAGGAAGTCTATGAAGGAACTATATCCTACAATGTGAGCCAGCAAATGAAATCTGAAGTATGGATGCACACACATCTCTGACATTGCCTCATAAAAATTGTGTGTGTGTACGTGTGTGTGTAGGGAGTCCTTTCAAGCACTGACAAAAGCTTAAAGGACTTTTGTGGATACTTAAACTATTACTGGCAAACCCTTACCACTCCTCCTAGTTACTCCTTTCTGTCTACCCTCCCCACCTAGGCAGCACCTTCATTTGCTCATCACTATCTCTGGGAAGTGAATAGCATTGTGCTGAAGTCCAGATTCCATCTTTAGATACAAGCACCCCTTAGAAGAAAAAAAAATTAAATTAAAAATCCACTAAACTTCAGTAGACAGAAAACTCAAGCAGGATGGACTTGAAGCCCACTGGGTTTCCATTGCCGCCAAAGACTGCAACAGCCGCAAGGCTTGAAAGGTATCTGTTCATCTCCCCCTCACTCTAGAAACATTGCAGAGATGGTGGTCTCAGCCTTGGACTGGAAACATTGTTTGTTTGTTTTTAATCTGTATGGAAATTAATTTAAAAGGAACCTCTGGTAATGGTGGTGATGAACCTATATCCATCAAAGGTCTTTGTTCTCACTCCCTTGAGATATGCATGTATATCGGCTTCTTCACATTTATCCACCTATTGTAATTTATAAGAAATGGATGCAAGAGTGTTCTTCCCTTTAAAGAAACCATTTCTCTGAGTTGCAATGCACAGTAATCTAACAAAGTTACTTATATTTTTATTTTATACATTTATTACAGTAATAACTATAAATTAAGAGCCAGTGGCAAACTAAGTTTTTTTAAGGCAAACATTGACACTTGTCCTTTATCTATTGTTTGTTTAGAAGTGTGGCATCTCTTACTTCTCCTAATAAACCAGAGAAGTCTCTGATTTGCCCCTGATTTGAATAGGTTAACATAGAAAGTTTCATGGCATCTGATGTAGGGTAAAAGTATCACTCTGCTCCTGAAACTAATCTTGGTCCAAGGCTCTTTAGAGATGGTTTGATTTCTGCTCCACTGCTGCAAGTTCTGGAGGTGCACACATAGTAGCTGGTGGCTACGGGCACTGTGAGCATTGTTACTGCCAATTATATCTCACTCAGCCTTTGAGACAGGGATCAGGGATCTGGACAAGGGTGGGGTGCATGTGGAACTGAGGCAGTGGGTGTGCCTGAGGTGGCCTTGTGGCAATCTTGATTCAGCTCGTTCCCATTTCAGCCAGGGTGCTAGCACATTAAAACATCCTGTTTTGCATGTTCACCTCATGTCTAGTCTGTAGTAATAAAGCTCAGACAGGGACAGCCTACTTCAGTGAAACCTAAGCCTGTATTTACTGACGTATGCTTCTGTTTGCTAAAAGAGCCAAAGAACTATGCTCCCACTAGCCCACCTTGTTGAAAGTCTGCTTCCCAACAGAACTCAAAAAGGGATCCTTAGATATCCACAGTCCTGGGGAAAGCATAAACATTCACTACCAAATGACGGTGTAAAAGCAGCCCCCAAATCTCTCAAAGCAAGATGGTTGCATATATTGAAAAGATGGCCCAGGAATAAGAAGGAATGATGTGCAGATCCCCACTTCATATGGGTGTGTCTGTAGTTCCGGCCATCTGAAGCCTGACTGATTTCAGAGTAAAAAATAATTTCGATTCCTGTAGTTAAAGTAATGCACGGATGAAGCTGAAGAACAGCGAGAGGTAAATGTGCTGTTTCCACCACAGCTAAGGAACAAAGGGGCAAGGAAAAAGGAAACTAACAAAACAACAAGAATTACATCTTTAATATCAGAACAGCTCAATACAAGAGTCCTCAGGATCAATTTCATGTTGTCTCTAAAAGAAGTCAACAAGGGGTTGATAGGTAATTGGGTGTGACAACAAGAGAAGGTTATCAAGTTGGTGCCCCATGTGTTGATGTTACATGCCACCAAGTCAGCACAAAATGCTCTCAGGGCAGGATATCTCACAGTAATACAGAATCAGGCCTGAAATATACTCTAAATTAATACATAACGTGCAGTTTTAAATCCTTATCTTTTCCCCCTTTATTCTGCAGCAAGCAAGAATGGCTATCTTCAGTCAGGCCTAGAACCACTGATTTTGACTTCAAAACTGCCTGCCCTGCCTGGTAATTGAAAAGGGGGGGGGATAACACACCTTCCACTGGCACAAATGAAGTAGGCAGGGATTTACAAACTGCAGGTCCAGGAGATATACCTGTCAGCCATGTGAAAAGAGGGAAGGTATTTTCCCAGCTTCAACAACAACAAAGACTGTGCATGCTACAGCACAATTGTACATCTGCCTTTTAAAAAAGAAGACTCTGTGCACATGCATACACATGTGCATGGGTGCAAAAACACACACACATCTATGGAAGCTTAGGTAACAGTGTGCCTTGTTAATCACAAGAGATAAATGATTGTTGTTCCTTGGCTCTGGGCACTGTACAATGAGGTGCTGCAGAGCCCGTCCTTCACTGTGACAACAGTAATAAACCAAAGCCACAGCCAGCAGAATTCTAGTGTAAAGCTGAGCTCTAAATGAAAGGCTGGAGGCTACTGGAGGAGTAGGGGGTGGGGAGAAGACACAGAAAAATATTATTTTATTTTTTTTTTAGCCACCAGCACAATACTTCTTCAAGTTTAGGACAGAATCTCTTGAAATTGCATTCCTCTTTCCCCTTGATGAAGAGTAACCTTGGATTGTAAATGTTACATCTTCCTAAAGTGGAAGAAAGAGCTATAATGTCTAAATAGATAAACAGTACTTGATGTACTGCCAAATGTGTTTTTTGCTAGGGAAGTGGTCATTATAATTATGACTAAATTCATGCCATGTGAATTTTTCTCTCTTTTGCAGAGTGATACCATTTCATTGGAGATGCCAGTTTCTACACTCAAAAACTAAGAGATCTTCTGGGCCACAGGACTTGGCGGGAGTCTTGCAACACTAAAAGAACCCAGACACTATGGGAGAGAACAGCTAATGTAGGTCAATGTTGTGGGGGGAGGCATAGATGGCAAAAGGGAATTTCATGCTTACTCCTTATCTCTTATGATTCTTAGTAGATTCCCCATTCATGGTGCAAGCTTACACCAGCCCCAGTTTGACACCAAGAAATTACCTCTCATCAACTTCAGTGGGAAGAGGAGGATAAAAATGAGGTACTGAGGAGTCAGAAGGAAACTACATCTCATTTCTAGATCTCATGTCTTTACTGAATTTTGGTTTTTCCTAGTTGCAGTTTTTGTGATCACACTTTGCATTCCCCACCCAGAGTTCCATAAAGCCTTGCTGGGTTTTTGCCTGCTCTCTGAGAGAAAGGATTCTTCCTTTGAAACAACTTTCCTTTTCCAAAAGCTGTTAAGGTATTAATGATTTTCCTCTCCCCTCCCCCTTTCCTCCTACTTTTTAATTTTCTTGTGAAGCTCAGGCTAGTTAGCTGGTTAGGCAAAAAAGTCTTTTAGTGATGTGTGTGTGTGTGTAAGAGAGACAGACCCCTTTTTAGGCAAAAATGCTACATTATATAGCTGTTGATTTTATCAGCTTTAACTCTTTTGGACTGGTAGGAGTTTTAGATGATGTGAAAAATACAAGTTAAAACTAAAGAAACACCATTCAAAATTTGGCAAAAAGATTTATCAAGATTTCTGCAGAGAGGCAAGAAACCTAGAGTGAGATTTAAAGTGTTACAAGATTCAAAAGAATGGGGTGGCCTTGGATTGCTAAACTTAAAAACTTACTTTGCAGCATCACTTTTGACTTGGATTAAAAAATAGATAACTTTGAAAGGCAATATGTTATTGAATTTAGAAGATCAAGATTTAAGATCTGGATGGTTTGCACATTTATGGTACGATAAAATGAAGGTCAATGGGACTTTCAATAATCATTGTATTAGGCATGCTACACTAAGACTTTGGATTAAATACAAATCTAGATTGTGTACAAAAATACCTCTTTGAATTTCTCCACAAGAAGCCTTTTACAGAATAGAAATGAGAGCAGATCAACATTTGTTGACATATAAAGATTTATTAAAGAAGATGGATTGAGGTTATGAAATGAAATCTCTACAACAGTTGCAAGAAGAAGGCTTTAATTTACAATGGCTTTCAAACAGACAATATTACTTAAGATTTATGGAAGACAAAAAGAATAAAAATTTTGAGGAGGCGAAATCGGGATTTGAATTGTTACTTTGTGCCAATGATGACCACATGATAGCCAAATTATATACATTTTTGCTGAAAATAGATATGGAAGATGAACAAGTTAAAGAATACATGACCCATTGGGCCAAGAATTTTGGATATAATATATTTATGAATCAATGTGAAAGACTTTGGAAAAAAAGTAAAAATATATTTTGCTATGATCTTCAAGAAAACTTTCACAAGATGATGTTACACTGGTGTCTTACACCAGAGAGATTGTCAAAAATGCATAAAAATATGACACATAGATGTATACCGGAACTTTGTTTCATATGTGGCGGGCGTGTGAAAGGGCTAAAAACTTTTGGATGGAAATACAGAATATGATTCAAAGAATTTTGAAATGTCAAATAGTTAAGAAACCTGAATTATTTATATTAGGAAACTGGAGTGATGATACCAAAAGTGGCAAACAACAGAAATTACTTCAATATACTTTCTTATTTTTTTCAGGAATGGGGGGAACAGTACAGATGCTGAAAAAATAAACCAGTAAATTATAATAAAAATAAATCATTATAATAATAATAAAAAATAATGCAGAGGTAGCAGCAAAGAGAGGGAAACAGGACAATGCTGCATGTGGCCACTCAAAAGTAAGTCCATTGTGTTCAGTAGCACTTACTCCCAGGCTATGTGTATATGGACTTGCATGAGTAGCTATTTTGTCCATAAAAACAGACAACTGTGTTCAGCAGCGAAATAAACTAAACTTTTCAGAAGCAATAAAAAGAAAGAAAGAAAGAAAGAAAGAAAGAAAGAAAGAAAGAAAGAAAGAAATTACTTTAATATATCTTACAAGAATTGTGTATGTAAAGTATTGGAAGAAAACAGACATCCCAACAATGACCGAATGGTTTAAAAGACTAATGTCAATTGTAGAGATGGATAAAATGTCTGCGAAACTGAAAAGAACTTCAGAAGAACACATTTTAGAATGGAGATGCTTAATGAATTTCTTAAGAGTAAATGAGGGTGAAATGATGATTCTAGGGCTTTGAACTTACATATTACTTTGCCGTTCTTAAATTTCTAGTACATTGCTATCCTAAGAAAGATACTATGAAAGTTATACATATTCATAATTGTTGCTATTATTATTTTTAAAATAGATTTGATCAATGGGAGTTAATTACTGAGAAATATAGTGGAATTAAACGATAATACTTTGGTTAATAATAATGATTTTAGTTCTGAAATAGACATAGAAATTTAAGAAACTTAGAAATTAAAATAGGTTAGGAGTTTAAGGAGAAACAAATTTAAAAGGTAATTGTCAGTAATGATTTTAAGTTAAGTACATTTATATGAATTGGAGCTGTTAGCAACAAGGGTAGGAACCATTTTTAACTAGATGTAGTTATTCCCTGTTTAGTTTAGTTTTGTATAATTTAATTGCTAGTTTAGTTTAAATATGTTGTATTTTTTGTTAATTGTAATATGTAGTTGACAGTTAAGGTTTTTTTTTCTTTCTTCCTAGATTTATTGGTGTATTGATGCATTGTTGATGTTTGTTTAATGTATTGTTTTTGTTTCTTTCGGGGTTTCCCGTTTCATGTATTTGTGCTAAAATGTTTTTAAAAATTTCTAATAAAAAGAAGAAAAAATACAAGGTAAATAATAATTAAAACTTTTGCTAGTTTAATTTGTCTCTAGATATTGTAGGGAAGTTTAGTGCACTGTAATGCCAGATCACTTTTTCTAACAGGGCTTGGGTTAGTAAGATTTAAATGCTAGTTTATTTCTTTGTGTTATAGCTGTGGCATTTGACAATTGTTCCAACTACTATTATCTTTCTAGGTAATTGCTGCAAGATAGTTTGGGCTGGAGCCTTACAGGAAAAAGTCATTTATGTAATTTTTATTTTCTCTCATTTCTTGTTTGTTATGCTTCCTATTTTATAAGTCTGAAGGCATTCCCTGTGTGTGTGCATTCCCCTCATGAAAAAACCGCAAATAACCCCCCCCCCCACGAGCACTCCTCCCTTCCTCATTCTTCCTGCTGCTGAGGGCCTGGGGGAAAGGCAGAAGAGTGCAGAGGGAAAAACTTTCCCCCTCCCACCGTTGCCACTATGCCCTGCCTTGTTTTTGCACTCCCACATGGGCAACAAATAAGAGAGTGAAGAAGAAGGAAGGTTTTTTTCTCTGCACTCTTCTGTCCACCACCTGTGCGTCCTTCCTTTTTCTGCACACCCACATGGGTGATGGACAAGAGAGTGCAGGAGAGTGAAGACCTCTCCCCCTACACTCTCCTGCCCGCCTCTGCCAGTGCACCCACACAGGCAACAGGCAGGAAAATGCAGAAGAGCCAAGATTTTTCTCCCACCACACGCCTGCCCACTGCTGCCAGCACACCTGCATGGGCGACCGGCAGGAGAGTGCAGGGGAGTCAAGATCCTTCCCCTTTCCTGCATCTGGGCAAAAGGCCAGGGAATGGGAGGGGAGAGTGGGGGAGGCAAATGGACACCTCAAGAATAATCAAATTCACGAAAGTCAACCCTGTGAGTGTAGAGGGAGGACTGTAATTTATTAATAATTAAATTATTGTTGTTGTTTTGCGCCTTCAAGTCATTTCCGACTTGCAGTGAACCTATCATGGGGTTTTCTGGGGCTGAGTGTGTGTGATGCAGCCAAGGTCACTCAGTGGGTTTCCATGGCCAAACAAGGAATCAAACCTTGGTCTCCAGGGTGATAGTCAAACACTCAAGCCACTACTTCATGCTGGCTCTCAGAAATTAAGTTGTTAACTCCTAATTCCTTAAGTTTCGCATTAATTTTATAACTTGCTGCTTTAACGCTTTACATCGCTAATTTTGAATACCAGCTATTGGTTTCATTTGTTTTGTTACTTGGGGGGAACTGGGAGGTGGAAATTTTTGGGTTTTTAAAAAGTTTTTTTTTCAAAAAAACAAAAACTAGTGTGTTGTTAATTTGTTAATAAACACTGAAACAACGGACTGATTCGATAAACTTGTTTTCCAATTTTCTCTTGACTGTTTAATGCTAATGAACTATTTTTCTTAATAATTTAATGCTAACTTACTAGTGTAAATGCTAACACTTCCAAGCTGTGAGTTTAACTGATTTCACTTTAAAGCTTCTTTGGTCCTTCCTGGCCTAGCCACCTCACTTACTGCAGCCTCCAACAGTATTTTTTTCTTTTCCACTTTGTGGGCTGTGCTCCAAAACAGTGGTTCTGAAGAACACAAGGGGATAATGATCCTCTGCCCTGGGACTTGCAGTAGAGCGGTTGCTGACTGTCTCATTGGAGCTAATGGAGTGAGAATGTTCTGGCATTATGTTGCATACGTGGTGATGTGAGGTTTTTTGCTGGAGGCAAGCTGCTGTTTTGAGTTCATTGTCTGTCTCTAAACACCGAGGGGATGCATATGGCATTTTTTACACTATGAGTCTTCTCCACCTCACCCAACATTTCAGGCTGAACACTTTACAGTATAGACTGCAATGATAGCAGCATATCTCCTCACAAGGAAAACTATCTATAAGATTTCTTTTTAAGTTAGTAAATCATAATGTAATAGATGTATCAATACAAGCAACCGTGCTGCCAGACTGAATGACATCATTATTTCCTCAAATAATTATTTAATAGTTTGCTACTTCCTTTTTTTAACAAAACAAAAACAAATTACCATATAAGATTATATATGAAAAATATACATGTGCACAAATACTGGGATTATTGTTTTTAAACAACACAGATATGGAGTGGAACATATCTATATTTGATCAGTGTCCAATAAATATATAAAATATATGTTCTCCTTACTCCAAATATGTCTTATAGAGGACAATTTGCCTATTTTCCCTTCACTAGACTTTCTTCAGATATTCTTTCTATTCTGGCACACAATTCAGCTTCCAGGATCTGGTGTGTGTGTGTGTGTGTGTGTGTGTGTGTTTCTCTCTCTCTCTCCCTCTCTGTGTGTGTATGCACACGTACATAGAAACATAAACAGACCCACAATGGAGAACAATTCCTCCTCATTAACACCTTGGGTTAAATCAAGCAGAATCACAGACACTTATATCTTTCTATAGCCCACAAGAGAAATGTGTACATTAATGCCAAAACCATGTCATAGTATCTAGTGCTTCTAGAGCAACCAACTATAAAAATAAAATAAAATACACAAACAATGAGCAAAACCAGGCATTAGTCACAGTATGCTTCTAATAGCCAAAAGTATTCACTTTATAAATCAGAAATGAGAAATCACTAGTCTTCCAGATTTGTAAGCCTACAACTCCCATTATCTTTGACCCTGATGAGAGTTGGGATCCAACATCTGGAGGGACCTGCTTCCCACCCATGTTATAAATCCTGTTCTGTTTTTGCAGAGCCATATGCCATCTATAAATCATCATAAATTGGGCTTCCTCTAGAATGGTTGACTTCTATTGCTGTTTTTAAGATGTAATTGAGCACACAGATGTTATTAAACCTTCTGTTTCCAAGTAATCATTCACCATGTGCTTGGCTATCTAACCAGGTATGATAACAATTTAGCAGCATATGTTTATATATTCAACCCAACTGAATACTTGTCAAATGAATCTGACAATACAATTGCAGCTGCTGCAGTGTGAAAATAAATGCTGTCAGCTATGGCAGTGCATTCACAAGATGTAATGATTAAACCCCATTCCAAACCAGATGTTTCTGCTTTATGCAACACACACACACACACACACACAAAACACTCAAAGCTGAGCATGTCTTTCTTCACCACCATAGTCTGCGTACCCTCTCTAGCCCAGAGTGAAATTTTGGTCTGGTTAATTGTCTACAACATAAATACTATTAACATTTCATTTAGCCACAAACCATACACTAAAACAATATTTGGGACCTTCTGTTCTATAGCCAATGTCTAAAATTGCATATATTCAATCACTACATGACAATGAACTGTCACTTTTGAATCTGTCTTAAGCCAACTAACAAAAACTTGTTGACCAAACTTCAGCTGGGCCCAACATGCAATCAGTCAATCAATCAATCAGTCAATCAGTCAATCAATCAATCAATCAATCAATCAATCAATCAATCAATTCAGAACAATCATCAGTGAAACCCTGGGATACTGTTGATCTAAAAAATTCTCCTATGCTTAGATACGAATTCTCCTGTGAACAGAAAATTCACATAAGCCAAGATATGAATGTTTAAATTCTACAGTCAGCCACTCACATTTGTGGGTTTGACTTTCACAGATTTATTTCTGAGTTTCCCCAATCCCTATACTCCCAAGGCACTACTTTTCTGGGGGAACCTCCTCTCTTGAGAAGCCCTTTAAAAATCAGCCTTTGGTCCTCCTCTTCCTCCACCAGCTGCTGCTAGCCAGGTAGGGATGGCTCCCACCCTGATTTCTCAGCACCACAAACCCTTCTCTGATGCTCCCACATCCCCCCACCCTTTCCCTCTCCATTTCCTTAACTGATTTGGACTCTGAGTGTCAATTCTCTCCACTATGCCTCAACCCCCTTCCCACAGACACACACACACATTTTGATATTTATGATTTTTCTACTTTTGTGGGAGTCCCTGCCCCTAGCCCTAGTGAATGTGAAGGGCTGACTGTATTATGTGGATATTTCAAAACCTCCCAGTCCTGATAGATTCTCTGCTCTTAAGCAACTTAAATATAAAAATCTGATTAATAAATGTATTCATATCTGGAATGGTCAGGTCCTTTCCATTTTTGGAGCTGTATTCCAAATCACACCTTCAGGCAGTGTTGAAACTGTGCACTCAAAACAATGCTATGAAATATCTAGTCATAGGCAATACCAAGTCATAGACAACTCAAAACTGTATTACCAAGTCATAGGCAAGATCTGCTGCTGTTGATCTAGAATGAATGCGAACATGTAGATAAACAGTGTAAACCTTTTTCTACATGTAAATATATGATTTTATACACATACACATACACACACACACACACACACAACATTCTCCCTTATTACTGGTATCATACTGACTACAGTCCTATTATTGCCATCTTCCATATATGGCCTGTTCATCAGCAATAGGTATCACTTTTAAGATCAACCATTTAGAACAGCTACTGTCAGTAATGTTATTTTTGCAACTACATCTTAACGTTGCCTGCAAGAAATCCAGTGTAGTCTTACGTATTTTTACGTCAGATACAGAAATAATAATAATAAAAAAAGGTCAAAATGACTGAAACACACATCCTTCTATACAGAACTGGCTTTTTTCCCCCAGAGACAAAGGAATAAATGCCATAGTTCAAATAATAGGGTCCTTCTGATAGGTTCTTCTGCTATGCACCAGGAGGGGGCCAGTCTTGAGAGCGGCATTCAAATATAAAACACTATACATGCTGCCTGAAGTGATTCACCCAGGAAAATGCTTTGACGTTTGAATGCACTGATTCTATAATAGGTATGGAAAGATTAGCGTGTGTGAGACACTTGAGAAAAGCCCAGGAATCACCTTCTTATTTACAGATTTGAGAGCTACTTTTTAAAATTAACCCATTCCTTGGTTTTCTTGTTGTTGTGTGCCTTCAAATCATTTCTGACTTACAGCAACCCGAAGGCAAACTTATCATGAGCTTTTCTTGGTAAGACTTATTCTGAGGGGCTTTGTTGTTGCCTTCCTCTGAGAGAATGTGACTTGCCCAAGGTCACCCTCTGGGTTTCCACTGCCAAGCAGGGATTTGAACCCTGGTTTTCCAGAGTCCTACTCCAGGAAAAAAAAGCACCAAACCACACTGGTCCTCCGGGACTTGTTACAGAGTTTCAAAAACTAATTCTCATTGCTTGCTACCATCTTTAAAAAAAAAAAAAAAAGACATTTGTTACATCGAGCACTACATTTCTGGTTGCTTTTCCATTGGGTGCACACACACCTCTGCACATGCAAACCTTTGGATTCATAAGAAAAATGCCATTCAACTTCAAACAGTCTTGTCACTATGACTCTAAAAATGCCCTTTAAAAAGTAATTTTTAAAAGTAATCAGAAAACAATACTCATAGCACCAAGGAAATATCCTGTTCCTCACTTGTTATGTTACTTTTGACATGTACTTTGTTACATCTTCAGTATAAAAGAAAGGTGAGGGATTAGCACACGTTAAATCTATTCAATACTTTTTTTAAAAAAACTTTTTAAAAAACCTACAAAAGGTCGTAGCAGTCTGTGTGGCCCACAGAGGGTCCCAAGGGCAGAAAGTTAACCCTGGTCAGCGGTCAGATAATCATTAGTGTAAAGAATATGTGAAGAATTAGTAGCAACACACTTGATTTAAGTCAATGATTTTAAGTCAGGGATCTCTTAGGGATTTAAATCAATTATTCAAATTCTCAATTATTCAAATTCTCAAATATGCCTTTGCCTCAGTTTCTGAATAACAATGGTGCTGATCTTTTAACTGTGGGATTTGGAATAACACATGGTCCTCGCACATTACAAAACAGGCCTAAACCCTCATGACGTTCAGGTTTAATTCATAAGGAGCAATCAAGTGGGTGCCATGCTGGAAGCACGGGAAATGTAGATCTAATGTGACCCAACTGACCTCAGAAGTATAGTAGCTATCTTTAGCATGGTTCTTGGCATCAGTGGGAACATCAGGACATTAAGCTTGCAAAAAGATGTTTTGGAAAGGAGGAACTGGTGGTAAGCAGACTTAGCTGTGGCAATTGCTGGAGGCTTTTTCTGAAATAGACTCCAAGCTGCAATGAATTAAACTGAGCCCTTGTTGAACCAGTTGATAAATTTGAACTGGGCTCTTTGTAAATACTGCTCCAGGGTTACTTGCTAAGCAAGGGAGGAGCCTGATGACAACACTCAAGAAATGAACAGCACAAGTGCGGGGGGGGGGTGCAGTATCTTTATCCTGCAGGATTTGTGCAGCTCACAAATTGTGTATCTTTCAGCCTTTCACAAACCTAAGCACAACTTCCACAGTATTACAGTACATCTGTGTTAAGAGACAAGATTTATACTTTATACTGTACCTGTGAGGTAGGTGTTGTGCGAGGAATTGATAAAATAGTGAGACAGAGGCTGGGTCATATCTTCGTTCAAATCCAGTTTTTCAGGTGCAACCACTCCATTTTCCTCTCCGCTCAAATATCTCATAAATCCATCCACTGATATCTGCCCTGGAGGAAGAGATCAAGACGCCGACTTTATCTTCAAGTACTCCATTTGCAGTCCACTGGCTCATTTAGATTCAGCTCACTACTAGAGTTCAGCACACAATACATTACTCATCATATTAGCTGTAAGTCTGGATTCTTTGCCTTTTTTGCCTTTTACCCATTAACTGATCAAAAACTTTAGTGGAGTAAAAGAGGAATGAGTAATGTGTGGGCACCCTCCCACCAACCTCAGTCAACATAACCAATGGTGAAGAATAATAGGTGTTACAGTCCAATAAAATCTGGGCCATTACATTTTCCCTGTTCCTAGAGTAAAGAGATGGCAAATAGATGGCTTCCTTTTACAGACAAAGTTTTTTTCAGAAGCAATGAGACTGGCCAAGAAATTCCATATGTTCCCCTGTTAAAACAGAACTCAGGATAAAAAATATTCAGTGTTAACAAAAGTTAGGAAAAGGAGACCAATATACCAATGCACTTTTTGTGCGGCATCATAAACTGAAAACACAAACAGAAGAAACACAACTCCGTTGATAAAAGATAAGGAAGTGATTTAACATGTTCTGATAAGCTAACAGTAATATACTGAATCTGTGACCTGATATTCAGGTTAAGATTCCATTTGCAGTGTTTATATATTTACATACAGGCAGGAAGGCAGGTAAACTGATCAGAACACAGGGATGAGCAGAGCAGAGTAAAAGAAAGGGTTTAATCACAGTGCGATTTACAAGTGCTACTGGAAGAGTAATAGAGAAGATCGAAAAGGGAGAAAGGAATAATTAGAGAAGTGTGAGTACACTGAGTAAAAACAATTAAGGGTTATGCCAGCATTTATGACCATGAGAATGAACTGGACCTGTGTGACTTAGTCAAGTGTGGAAAGGATGTGTATGAACACACCTATGGATGCAAGGGGAAACTATGAAGGAAAGCAAGAAATGTCACCAGCCATTTTCACAAAGTAACAGCTGTCCCCTCTTCTTCTCATTCCTTTTCTACCACCAGCTGAACATCATTATGACTTAACTGTATTTAGACATGGAGCAAAGAAAGATCTTGCACTGCATCCAAATCATTTTCCTAAGGTTTTTCATTTGCTTTTAGTAGGTTGTAATTATAAAACTCCCTTTCAAGTCTTATGACTTCAGTTGTGGTTGGATTTATACGTGATGAAGAATGAGGTTGGAGAATGGACTGCACTTCAGCCTATAGGTGAAGGGGTCATTTTCCCCCCAAAGACTTCACTACATTAAACAGCTGATAAAGGAGTGGGCTGAGACCTTCACTCTTGGCATACCAGATTTTTCCCTGCAGCAAGTATTTATGTGGGATTTTCCCAATTGAAATATCTGAAATGGTACAGTTCATTCTACCACCTCAGTGTTTCACATCCCGTGTTGAAGAGGAAAGGAGGGCCAACCCACAATGGCTATGCACTGCTGTGATTTCCTTTATGGCTTTTTTTTTTAGTGCATGTTGTAATTTTTATGTAAGTCCATCACTCCAACTGTGCTGTATTTTGTCAATCACAATTAAGCAGCTAATTTCTCAGAGCTGCAAATACCAGGAAAGGTGAGTGCTTGACTGCAGAACAGGAAGACACATTATCTTCATCTGGGTTCTTTAATAACAACCATCCAGCCAGCAAGGTTGGAAAGAAATGGAAAAAAAATTATATGCATATGTTCGAATTGAGGAGATTATTGATGATCAGATACAGTGAAAAACTGTCCCCAAAATCGTAACTTGAATATAACTGAGTAAGTACATTGGACAGGGATTTAAGCCATTATGCTCCTTGTTCTTCCACGTGGGGCAAATAATTCTCCCACTATTCTCCCCACTGTACAAGAATACAAAAAATTGTGTAAAGTCTTTGAGTCTTATTTGTGCTTTGGGAGCTCTAAAAATCCACATTGTTGTCTGTGCAGTAAATTTATTTTCAGTGCACTTCCCCCATGTACTTTGTGCAGATGACTTTGTAAGGGGTTTTGCAAAATGTGAAGAAACTTGTGGCTGCTGTTGTTCTATCCAGCAGGTTTCTAGGATGATAGAGAAATTGTCTTAACAGAAGAACAAAAAACTCTACTCTTAACACTGAAACAATTTCTTCCTAAGTATTATTGTCATATTATCACCTTGCATGTTTCTTGTGCTTACTTCTGAAGTTCTGGCTAGCTCCTAGCTCCCAGCTTGCATCATCTTTTAGCTGCCAAGCAGAGGATAGTCACGCAACTGAGTAAGTTTTTAGAATAGATTTTTGTTTTCTTTAAATGGGAAAAAAAACGCATCCAGACAAGCCCTGCCAATCATAGTGCACATCTAACATCATATTAGGATTCTGGTGACGTCCACAGATTATGACATTCTCACTGACAACATTGCAACCCTGATGTCCTCCGCATGCTCGTATTATTAATAGAATGGCTTCTGTCAGTTTCAATTGCTTTCTTTCAAGACACTCATTTAAAAGAGCAATAAGAACATTCACTGATTATGCAAGAAAGTGGAAAAAGGAAGCTTTAAGATCATTCTCCCACAACTCTTTCTGATTTTACTGAATTTGAGGAGCCTGTGGATTGATCTAGAAACAAGACTGCCCTACTAAATGTACCTAATATTAATATAGTATACTAATACTAACTCAAGCTATTAAGAGACCCAGTTTTCAAGGAATTCTCACTAATGACTTATTTTATTCATGTGCTGCTAAATTGTATGAAAACTTAATTTCACAAGGCATTTCAGGAGAAGGACCATAGAATGGGCACAATAAGGAGATATGGAAAGGCCCTTACATCTCTCTTGCCTGCCTGAAATTTCTTTTGCTGTTTCTTTCAATGGAATTTGCAGTAGTTAAGTGTGGGCACAACAACCAGGGACCACCACAGCTAGGCCTTGCGAGAACTGGGAGACTGGGTGCTTTGCATGAGTAAAACTGCTGCAATTGAGAGATGCTCACTACTTATTCTTAAAACAGCATGATGGATTCTTTCCTATCTAATGCAACCCCGTACAAAGAGACAGATGTCTGGAATAAGAAAGGCTCTACATCTTTGAAGCAACAGGATGTTACCCTTCTCAGTGTTCTGTTCAAGCAAAGGCAGAAGACCCCCTCCCCAATTATAGCTGGGCATGCTCTCTAACCTAATGGATCACATCAATACATGAAGGGGACAGCAGAGATGTTCTTTGGCCTGACCCTTCCACAGGACCTGTCATTAGCTTCATTACCTTTCATGTGAAACACAGGTAAAGTTATGCAGGAGGAAGGCTCTCTAGGTTAACCTGGATCTTGGAGAATCTGGATTCTGGACCACATGGGGAGCTTCTGCAAGAGGAGAAGATTCCCCAATGGCAGAACTTGCCTTCCAAATCTGTAGACACCAGCAGGAACCAGCATGGTGACTTGTCTAACAGAGGGATGTTGGTCTTGCATGTTTATCCCTACTCTTGCTTTTATTGAAGAAGGACGTGGTCAGCACAATGAAACAAAACTGCACCACTCCACAATCAGCTAGAAGGGTGAATCCACAGTATCAGTATTGAGAAATTTTTTGAACAGTGAGTACCAAATACCTTTAAAAGACAATATGACCCAGTCATCGCATAATTTGAGCAGTATCGTGGATTATTTTAAAGGAGATTATGATAATAAAAATGAGCATAAATCTAAAATTATATACAGATTTACAAAACAATTGTTAAAAAAAGCCCTACTTTCACATATATATTTGCATAATCAAATATAAGGAAATTACCATGAAAACTTTCTCAAAATGTAATACTCTTTTTCATTTAACCGGTATAGATATTCTAGTTAAACAGCACTCTTAATTTAGCAGTTTTTACCCTAAACAGTCCATTATGCTATATGCAGCCCTACTAAGGAGACTGGCTTAGGAGATGGTTATTAGAAAACAGATTGATGGAACATATAAATATTGGTCATTACTTAGTCTCCACACAGAAAACAAACTCTTCAAAATAATCTTAATGAAACATTCCCATTTTAACTGGAGAACTGTATTAGAACTGCTTAAAGGAAGTGTCAGACGCTTTATTATTGCCTGGATGCTGTAACAGGCCAGATGAAGGCCAATATACTGAAGCTGAATGCCAGCAAGATGGGGATTCTGTGGATTGGCGGCTCCTGGGTCTGAAAATTAGGTGTGCAACATGCTCTGTATGAGAGCACCCTCCCTGTAAGAAAAGGTATATTGCTCGGGAACATTCCTAGTTCCCTCTCTGTCACTAGAAATTCAAGTGAATGCTGTGGCTCAGAGCACTTGTGGTCAGTTTCGACTGGGCTGCCAGCTATGACCCTTCTTGGACCAGGATATCTTGACTACAGTAGTACATGCACCAGTGGGTAACCTCCAGGTTTAACTACTGCAATGTACTCTACGTGGGGCTGTCCTTGATGACAACCTGGAAGATGTAGTTGTTGGCAGCTAGACTGCTGACAGGAATAGCTTATAGGAACTATATAACAGTAGTTCTAAAGGAGGTGTACAGTCTGTGTATACATTTCAGCTTTGGTAGCAAATTAAAACATAGGTTTTTATAATGGTGATATATAATGCGTATACATACATGCTTTTATATTGTTTTAACTGTAACTTTTTAAACAATGTAATTATTTAATATATGTGTATATTACTTCTGTTGCTTTAAATTGTAATGTCCTATTGTTCCACATTTTAAATTCATTTAAATTCATTTATTTAAATTTATTGTAACGTTCCCAGAAATCTTATGATATGGAGTGAGACAGAAATAAATAAATGAACAAATGACAAATTTACCACCTTTCACAGAAGATGTATAAATCAATTTTTCAAAATAGTTTCTGGTATAATTGAAACCAGCTGATTTTCATTTCCTTAGAAAAATCTAAGTTCACAAATCTCATCAGCCTGCTTCCAAGCTGAATTGCTGAGTAGATTAATGCTCCTTCTCCTACGGTTGCTACCAACTGGTTGAAACTGTGTTATTATTTATTTTTCCTTGATAGGGAATGCAGAGAATGTTTTCAACTCAAATGGAAGAAAATGTGATTACACAGTACTCAGAGTGAGCACTTTCTTCCTTATGACATACTGACATAAAAACTGCTCCAAACTCAACATGAATCTGATTCCTTGCTGATAGGATTACAACCTTCATGGTTTTGCATTTTTAAAAAAATATTTGTTACCTGTTGCTTCTCCATGTATAACATTTTCCTCCATACATGACATACTGAATTCTTAGATAGCAAATAATCAAATCACTGCTGCTGTAAAACTGAGACCACCTACGTTGCCTCATTGAAGTTGGTACTCTTGAAAATGCATGCCCCGGAAGAACTTTTCATTTGATGTGGAAATGTTTACTATGGTTGGTGGACTTATTTATTAGTCAGAACGAGAGAGCTGCCATAGGTAATTGACCTTGTGTGTCACAAAAAGGCAGTCAAACTGTTAACTATTTTAATTCATTATCACTGCATTTTGTGCTGCCTGGGATGTTGAAAGGCACTTGAAGGCCTTGGGTATTATGAACTTCGTGGGATTTGAGGGTGGGGGCTCCATCTGCTGGTCTGCCTCAAGAAGCAACTACTTTGGAAATTTGATATATAGAGTTTTAGATTTAGGGTGATTTGGAATAATTAATGTAATTTATTTTTAAGGCTATCCCTTACGGAAAAGTGTCTTAGCTTGAAATAGCTCATGAACTGTCATTCTGGTGAAAGCACTGGATAAACATGTTTTTTTAAACATTGTTCTTTGACATTCAGAAATGGCACATCTCAGGAAAAACAGGTCCTTCTTGGATGGGGCCTCAACTTCCCATAGCAAAACTGTCAAGTGGGCCACTACTAATTAACTCTGGTCAATACACGATGCAAACTCTGTCAGGTGTCACCGTCAGATTTTGTTATTTCACTTATAGGATGAGAGCACTATCTATTGTTGTTTAAAACTCCTAATATTCTTCTCCTGAACTCTGCAACCAGCACCAATGGACCAACCTAGACTTGTTTACATTCACAGTAACCACTCCTTCAACGCAGGACTACAGGTGTCATAATCAAAGAAACCTAAATGAAAGAAAACCTTATCGAGCACTACTCAAAACAGTGTCAAAATTTATATAAATATATACTCTATAAATTATACAATTAAATTTACATGAGATATAAATCATGGGCCACTAATAAATATAAATACAGTTGAACATTAAGGAAACAACAATAATGACCACAGAGGATTTAAATAATTTTAACGTAGGTGATGAAGACATCAAAATAGTTAAAAGAATTTCTATACTTTGGCTGAATCATAAATTAGAATGGACAGCGTAGTCAAGCAATCAGAAGAAGGCTAGGACTTGAAAGGGCAGCTATGAAGGAACTAGGTAAGATCTTTAAGTGTAAAGATACATAACTGAATATCATATTCAGGATTATCCATGCCACATTTTTATTTTTTAGGTATGATTGTGAAAGCTGGACAGTGAAGGAAGCTCACAAGAAGTGAATCAACTCATTTGGAATGTGGTGCTGGAGGAGAGTTCTACAGATATCATAGACTACCAAAAAGGCAAATAAATGTGTTAACAAACCAAGCCTTAACTCTCCCTACATGCAAAAAAGGTCTACACTGAGGATACCGTATTTTGGATATACCAAGAGACCACATGACTCACTTGAAAGATAACAACAATTGGCAAGATGGAAGGCAATAAGAAAAGAGGAAGACAAAACTACAGATGGATAGATTCAAGGAAGCCACATCCCCAAGTTTGCAAGACTTTAGCAGGGCTGTTAATAACAGTGACTTGGGGGCCCCTAATTCATAGGTTCATCATAAGTCAAAACCAACCTGGTGACAATCAACAACATTAAATATAAATACAGAAGAAATGCTATTTTAAATTGAAGATGGTACTGCTATTT
Source organism: Iguana delicatissima (assembly GCA_948472985.1). NCBI lineage: Eukaryota > Metazoa > Chordata > Lepidosauria > Squamata > Iguanidae > Iguana > Iguana delicatissima. The sequence continues at coordinate 766,527 of CAOKZL010000852.1, forward strand.
TTCTTCCCATCCCTGCAATTTATTTTTGGTTCATTTCCAATGCAGAAGAATGAATGGCATGCTGTGTTGCACAACATGGCCAATGACTGACTGCTCTGACATTCTCAGATAATATGGACTTCTAGAATTCACAAAAATGTAGCATCACAGAGAAGCTATATTAAGAATATGCCTATATTTTGGGTAACATGAGCCACAGCACCTTATTTAAGGACAGAAGCATAGCTTTTTAAAAATGAAAATTGACAGGTAAATTGAAAAATTGAATAATGGTAGAGGTCCTCCAGCTCACTTGCCCTTTACTAGAATGATTAGTCAAAACATTTTGAATAATATATACTTTGAAAATGTCTTAGTTAATCTTAATTTATACAGGTATTCTCTGCTTTTTGACAGTCCACATTTCAACAACTTGCTCTTTCAAGACCCTTTTCAATTACAACCAGAACCCATATATTTGATGCACAGTTTGCTCTTTCAACCACCTGTCGAATATATGGATTCTGTTTGTAATTGGAAAGGGCCAAAAGAGCACACTGCTGAAAAGCAACCAAACACTGCTTTTTCTCTCAATCGACTCAGTGCCTTCTTTTTGTTCAATCTGTACAAAGTCTGAACAAAAAGATGCTGCCGAATTGATTCATGGTGCATGTCATTGTGCGCAGTGCATTGTTGACTGCATCAATAGCCAACAACACACTTTTCTTCATTTTGCTGTATAGTACTTTCATATATTTCAAAATAAGCTTCATATTTTTATATATCTATATTATTGTTTATTTAAAGGTAAGGGTTCTGCATTTCAGCAATTTCTGCTTTTTCACAGTGCTCTGGTCCCTAGGCTGTCAAATAAGCAGGGGACACCTGTATCCAACTTTTCTTATGCTAAGAAACTATACCAGAATAGTGTCGTTTTGATTTTTCTTTTATTTTCTTTTTTTGCGAAAAACACTCCAGTGGTGGAATCAAAAGCGCCTCCTCTAAACAAACTGGGACTTTTTTTATATACGAAATGAGAAGCAAATTCCACTGGCCAGATATATATTTCATAATTCCAAAAAGTGAGATTCTGCTATCTCCAGAAAGTGAAAAATAACAATTTTTGTTAGCACAGATTTTCTTCAGTTGGTAGAAACCTCCCAAGGTTTCTTAAACTAACATCAGTGGAGTTCCACAAATTGGCTTAAGAACTTATAATGACAAACAGAAAAATTATTACTTTCTCCATGATCTTCAGCTATTTGCTGAATCAATCAAAGCTTGTTGTTTCCCTGCTGCTCTGGGAAGATTTATGTTTCCTGGTGAAATCCCACATGGCACCACATACTACAGTCATTCCTTTAGGAACAGAGATCAAATGAAGACAGCACAAAAGAAGCATACTTGCCCACAGAAGTGGGCAGAAGTTCTCCAGACATAACCAAAACCTATTTCATTAAACGTAATGGCTGCATGATAGAAATGTGCACACTGTGGCCAAAGGTGTCCTGGTCATATTATCTAATTTGCTCAAAACCTAGTTTCACATGTGAGCCTTAATAACAAAACTTGCATCCTGTAAAGCGTACAACACACTACTACCTCCATATTGCTGGTGAAGTGCTGGGAGAGAGTACTTTTCTTCAGATAACCTATAGAGCTGAAGGCACAAGTGAGATTCAAACGCAGGGAGATATTGATTTGTAGTTCCCTTTTCTAATTACTACCCTAGTGTGACCCCTGCCGTATTCCTTGAGAATTCTAGTATGATCTTAATACAGTGGAGACTTGCAGAGGGGCAATTTATTAGGTTCACAATAGAATGCAAAACAATTTCATTGGCACCTCACAGGCTAATATACAAACAGAAGCACTATTTTTCCTTAAGTTTTCGCAGTGGCGGAGCTTGGAGTATGAGGTGGGTGGTGGCACTACAGTGTGAGAGGCGTGGCCACTGTGCACGGGGGCATGGCTGTGGTGTATGGGGCATGGCCAGGGTGCATGGGGCGTGGGCTATGGGCTGGGTTGCCCCAAAAACTTTGCCGCCTGGAGTAAATCGCCCCCCCCACCCGCATGTCCCTACACAACTGAGTTTTTGCAGTTCTCTGAATTATGTAATGCAATTCTCCACACACACACACACACACAAAGCATAGGGATAAGCAGGCACAAAAATATGTACATTAGGGGAAAATGTGTATAAATAAGCACAGGTTGAGAAAGTAGTTGCAAATACATGTATATGAGGTAAAATCCAAAAATATTTATTAAGATTATATATATTATATATTTTAACACTAGGTTAAAAATAAAATCAACACAGTTGACCTAGTGTTAGCTATTGTATTAAATCTGTAAGCAAATGGAAATTTAGTTTTAATAGTTCCTCATAGCTGCCTACCATGAGCCTGCAACGCAAAAAAATGCAGTGATTTTAGTCCACTTTGCCTTCAGTCCTCACATGACTAATAAGGGGACTGGCCTCTTCTTGCACTGAAATCCCTCAGTACTCTCTTCACTGACAACATCTCAGACAGAATGTAGGTTTGTGACTCTAACATCATCACTGTTTCAATCCTTTATGATTTATAACATCTTTGCCTGATGATAAAGCCAATGAAGCTCCGAAAACTTGCATAATGCACTTTACGCTTTGGAGGTGGTGCCAAAACGGTATTGCTGATTGTGGGGTTTGGATTTTGTTGTAGAGTCAACCCTCCACATTAAACCATGGTTTAAGCTCATTGGCTGGACAATAAACATCACCCCCAAGGTTGCCTGCTGGGAATGTGAAACCACTGATGCAGTTCTGTCAACCTATAAAATCGCTGCCGGTAAGTTGAGCAGCTACACTTTTTTTCCAAAACTCAACAAAACACTAATATCTTTTGTGCAAGATATACATTTGAGAGGGGTAAAAGTCTTGTCTTTTTCTTTCAAAATGTGCATTTTCATAAATTTGTCACAAACCCCGCCCCACGAAAAATAAAACACATGCCTCATAGTAGTTGACCAATTTTGCCATAAGATGTCACTCCCTTCCTCAGTGTGGATGAGAAAAACTGCAAGTATTCTTTATATTCCTAGTCTAAGTGGTGTTTTGTCTTGACTGCAACATTTAACATTTAATTTTTATTTTTCTTGTCTCCATAGCTCTACTCATATATACACAAACATACATATCTAGATAGATATCTAGAAAGATACAGATATAGAGGTATAGGTATAGATTTAGACACAGACCCAGATACAAATATAGATACAGATCATAGAATCATAGAAATGTAGAGTTGGAAGGGACCACAAGGGCCATCCAGTCCAACCCCCTGCCATGCAGGAACACCCTCAAAGCACTCCCGACAAGTGGCCATCCAGCCTCCACTTAAAAACCTCCAATGAAGGAGACTCCACCACCCTCCGTGGCAGCACATTCCACTGCCGGACAGCCCTGACCGTCAGGAAATTCTTCCTGAGGTTCAGGTGGAATCTCCCCTCCTGCAGCTTGCATCCATTGCTCCTTGTCCTGGTCTCAAGAGCAGGAGAAAACAAGCCCACTCCCTCCTCGACATGACATCCCTTCAAATATTTAAACATGGCTAGCATGTCCCCTCTTAACATTCTCTTCTGCAGACTAAACACACCCAGCTCTCTAAGTCTGTCCTCATAGAGCATGGCTTCCAGGCCCCTCACCATTTTGGTTGCCCTCCTCTGGACCTGCTCCAGCTTATCCATATCCTTCTTGAATTGGGGTGCCCAGAATTGGACACAGTATTCAAGATGAGGTCTAACCAAAGCAGAATAAAGTGGTACCAATACCTCCCTCGATCTAGACACCATACTCCTATTGATGCAACCAAGAATTGCGTTGGCTTTCTTGGCTGCTGCATCACACTGCCAACTCATGTTCAGTTTGTAGTCTATTAAGACTCCTAGATCCCTTTCACACGTACTGTTAGCCAGCCACGTGTCCCCCATCCTATATTTCTGCATACCATTTTTTCTGCCTAAGTGTAGGACCTTACATTTCTCTCTGTTGAAATTCATTTTGTTAGCCTTGGCCCAGCTCTCCAATCTGTCCAGGTCCTTTTGAATTTTGATCCTGTCATCAGGCATATTAGCAACCCCTCCCAATTTGGTGTCATCTGCAAATTTGATCAGCGTGCCCTCTATTCCTTCATCCAAGTCATTAATGAAGATATTGAGCAGCACCGGGCCCAGGACAGAACCCTGTGGCACCCCGCTAGTCACTTCTCTCCAGGATGAGAATCTGCCATCCAGATATGGATATAGATAAGAGTGTGAAGGGTCAAGTTTCCCACCTTCTCTTTTGATGTATTTGATTGGGAATATCTGCAAGGGCCACTGTAACTGCATTTGGCTAGACATGTCTAAACAGGTCCATATAATCAGGAGATCAGTTAAGGTAATCTAATGTAGTTAAAGCACTATTACAGAACTTCCTCATCAATAGGGGAAGGCCAGAGATGGAGAGGTAGGGCTAGGTCATGCTCTCCTGTCATGCTTATAAAATATGAACAGTTCCTCTATCATTCTTTTTGTCTCTACATATTTGTTGCTGTTAGCTCTCAAGACAATGGTGATTCATTAGAGGGTTTTATTAGCAAGATTTATTCAGAGACACTTTAATTGCCTTCTTCCAAGGCTGAGAGAGAAGCCCAAAGTCACCCAGCGAGTCTTCCATGGTTTAGTGGGGATTTCAACCCAAATCTCCTGGATTCCCACTCCAACACTCAAACCATTGCACTATGCTGGCTCTGCATATTCCTCTATCCCCTTTCCCCACTAATACTTTACCTTGCCTTTTAGAGGTTGTTCATGAAAGCTAACCTTCAACTGCAATGTTTCCCTGAGCTGCCTCATGATGTAGGATGAACAACACACTGACAAAGTTACACCATACACTTGTTGCTGCTGTTGTTGTGTGCCTTCAAGTCTTTTCCAACTTACGGCTACCCTAAGGTGAACCAATCACAGGGTTTTCTGGGGCTAAGAATATGTGATTGCCCAATCTCACCCAGGGGATTTCCATGGCTGAGCGGGGAAACAAACTTTGGTCTCTAGGGTTGTAGCCCAATGCTCAAACCAGTACACAACGTTACTGTTCCTGACCAAATGCTGACAGTCCTCTACCAGCATTTTCCTTTTCTCTTTTCTCCTTTTCCATATTCTTTTTCTGTGCCTATCAGCCTCTACATTGTCTCTGTTCCTTTTCTCCTCATCTTCTCATTGTGAAGCATACTTTGAAACTTGAATCTTTCCTGTATCAGATGTTATGCCAGTCACACTATGATATTTTTTTCTTTAATCTGCCAGTTCGCCAAACTTACATAATACAGTTGATGCATAATTATCAACTTATTATACCCTTCCTCAACCTGATCCCCTCCTAAGGGCTTGGGATGTAATTTCCCAGCATCCTTCACTACTTATCATGCTGCCTATAACTATCTGGGGGCCACCAGCATGGAGCAATTCCCTCTTAGGCTGCTGAAATGTCAACATTCCTTTGTCATTCTCCATTATCTCTACATTTTTTGATAGTCATTGACCTGATGTATTCCATGTACGAGTAACCCCCTAACACATGGAGTACTTGCCTGCCAACTCCTTTCCTCTCCTTGACTGTGGGATCTTTGCCATCATGCTGCTGGCTATTTCATTGATCAATAAGCCCACTGATTGCATTGCTGTGGTGAACCTTATTAAGAAACAGAATGTGCAGTCTCACAATGAAGGGGGAAAAACCCCCCACTGTGTTCACACACATCACTGCTACAGGTCTTAATCAAAGAAAGAGTGCTTCATACGGCCTTATCCTAAGGCTACTCACCAGCAGGGAAGAGACCAACCATGTAACCTGACACTGATGCTGCTTGTCGGAAGGAGAGAGGCTGGCCATTAAGACCAGGTACTGATGCTGCTGGATCGAAGAGGGGAAACTGGCTACTCTGGCTTCATGCTGATGTTGGCCACTTGAAGGGGACTTGCCATTGTGATATCATCCTGATACTGCTTGCTTGAAGGAGAAAGATCTGACCCTAGTGCTGTTTGCCTAAAGGAGAGACTAGTAATTGTGACCTGATGCTGCCTGCCTGAAGGAGACTGACCACTGTGACCTCATGTTAATACTCCCACCTTGAGGTATAGAGGGAAAACTTGCCTTTATACCCACTTGTTGCCAATCACTTTCATAGGAAAGTTATTCTTCATAGTCAGAACCAGACAGGATTTTCTCAATGTTGTTCCTTGTTCTCCTGTGCTCACAATTCAAAATTTAATTCTGCCCACCACTGTCCACCAATGCTTTTAGGACACAGCCTTCTATCTCTTACTGCCTGCCAATGACTGCATCTCTCTGGGCTATACCACCTCCTATCTGCTAGGCATTTCTCCTACAGATACAAGGCACAAAATCCAAAATGAAACCCAAGCTTTTTAAAAAGCTAACACTAAAATTAAAAATCAAAACTCAAACTAAAAACCAACCTAAAATACTACTTCCAACTAATCTATAAGAGCATCACATAGGAACTGAGAGAGAATGGAATGGCTGAAGCTTTATCAAAGCAGCTGCAATCAAACCAACCATGTGTCTAAATGAAAGAGTCTAGATCTCCACACAACCACATGCAATAAATGCTAAATTAGCAACACCAGACTTTTTAAAAAAATAAATAAATCTGTGACCTATGGTATTTATTTCCTGGAGAGAGGGAATTATATGTTTGGGAGGAACGAGCAAAACCTGTCAACACCCTTCCATCTCATCAGAGTTGTAAACTCCACCCTTAATCTACACCCCTTTCAAAGCACAACCAAAAATAACAGTGAAAAAATCTCACCATCAAGTACAGCTGGACTTGGCTATTGTGGTGCCTCATCCCCAACATATCTCATTCTTTTTTTTTTTTACCTGTATCAGCTGCTACTTCATTTTATATTTTGGGTTTATCTTCCTGATCCATTTAATTAAAACAGAAAGTGCTTTCTTCATCAGCTAACTTTGTGGAAAAAGAATTGCTAGGTAGACTAGTTGGCAGGATTTCCAATCAGGGGGAAAAAAAAGACTTGGCTTAAACTCATAACCAAACCACTTTAACAGGGATGCTTGCTACAAATAAATTTGTGTGAGGAAAAAGGGACTTGCTTTATAAAACTGGATCAAATGCACTTTTAAATTTATTTATATTGAGATGTTATTACAAAGTGTTCCTAGATTAAAATTAGTGATATTATGCAAGGATGAGCACTGCAGTGGACTTTGATAAATTAGATTAGAGATTAATTTCTCCTCATTTCACTCATTTTTTCATTATTATTATTTTTTCCATTCCGACCTTTTTCCCAATTCAGAACTGAAAGTAGCTTACAACAAATTAAAAAACATATCATTAAAAATCCACAAGCTACAAATTTAAAATGAGACTAAACATTGAAAAATTAAAAGCGGACTAACACATATATCGTTCAAATGCGCACACACATTCCAACACAACAATTAGCAAGATCTAGTGTATTATTTGATGGGGGGGGCCTTACATAGTCCACCATTAATGCCTGTCTAAACAGAAAAGACTTCACTTGTCTGTAGAAATCTGTAGGGAGAGTTCCAGTCTGATTTCTCTGGAAGAGAGTTTAAGAGCCTGAGGGCAACCAGTGAGAAGGCCCTCTCCCCTGCTCCCATCAGCTGTGCCTGCAAGGGTGGTGGGATGAGAGAAGGGCCTCCACAGCAGACCTCAAAGGATGTGTGGCTTGTAAGAGAAAATACTGTCCTTCAAATACCTTGGCTCTAAGTTGTATTGGGCTACATAGGTAAAAATCAGCATTTTGAATTGTGCCTGGAAATAGATCAGCAGTCCGTGAAGCTGTTGCAACAAAGGAGAAACTATACATCTATTAACCACTACATGCCTATAGGGTTGAATATTTTCCTTTATTACTCAATAAAAGAAAATAAAAATTGCTACATGAAGTTATTGTTTTGCAGTAGGCATTCATTACAAAATAGATAAGAAATTTTAACACAGTGTTAAGGAGAGGATCAGATGAACGACCTCTTGAGAAACAGACACAAGAGCTCCTATTTTTCTCGCCCACTAACTGATTGCACTGAGGCCCTTCTCTGTACTGAAGAGTAAGAAAAATAGCATCTTCCAACATGGATTTCTTTTTCTTAAGTCAACTCTGAAAACTGCTCCTGGAGAGGGCTGTTGTCAACACCCAGCCTACCTGGGCAACTGTCAGGGTATTCCTGCCCAGCACCGGCCTTTGCCACAGTAATCAGGCTGGTGCAATTTAGTTCCCATATCCTCAAAAATCACAGATCAGAATCGGGTGGCGGGGGCTTGGGAGAACAACACTTTTTGTTCCCAAAAGTGGACAGCAATACTGGACTCTGGATGCTCCACTAAACTTTAATGAAGGACAGCTATTCCAGAGGTTTAAACAAAAAGTTTACTATAGAAACAAGACAAGCTGAAGAAAGATGAACTGGGGAGCATGCTAATACGAAGGGCATCTGACTCACATCACATTCACGCCAGTGTACCTGGTCATTCATATGGAGATTTCATCTGTAGCTTAGGTATGACAGCTCAAGAAAGAGCAAGTGGGCATGTGAACATCATCCTGGAAGTGCTTATTGCAAGGGTGGGGAATACTGTACCCTGCACGTGTTGCTGAACTGAATCTCCCAACAGCCATAGTGAGCACAACCAACGCTGTACATCAGTGAAACTTGCAGTCCAATAGCTGGAAAGCTATAGAGAGGCTGTTATCTTAGGTACGCCCAGACGTGTTATGGGAGTGGGACAAAATAAGGGCATTTCCCTCCAATAAGAACTCTGCCCCTAAATGAAATTTTCATTCACTACTCAAATGTATTGCCTTGCAAAGAGTGAGACACTGAAAATCATTTACAGATAGAATTCTAATTAATTTGTTGTGTTTGCATTCCGTTGGTAGCTTTACCTGCTCTCTCTCTTTAGATGTCTTCTTTTGATGCATTTCTAAAGGTGCAACTGAAATTTTAAGGCACCACAATGTTAGAACTTTGTGGACTGAACAAACATTTCAGGTATGAAGGGGGAAGAACTCTTATTTGCTGAAATAATCCCATCATTTCCCCCCCGTATAGCTTTACCTCTGCATATGCCTAACATGTAAAGTTGCCCTTATAAAAGTCACAGAATCATAGCATTTTAGTTGGGCCTACAAGAGCCAACTAATCAATTCTCTCCTTCTGCTTAGCTTTCATCCCCCTTTTAGACTCAGAGTTCCTTTGGCTCTCCTGATAAATATCCACCAAACTGTTCTGAGAAGACACGAAGTTTCCTCCCAGCTGTCTAGCAAATGGTGTTCCCCTTCTTTTAGTGCCCTGGTTAGAACAAAGCCTGACTTATGAAGGATGTGGTTAATGTCAGACGCTATACTTAAAATAGTACTGCATTATCAAGGTATCTTCAAAGTGAAAAAGCAGGGCCTCACCTACTTTGTGCTCCTTCTGCCAGTATGGTCTGTTGTCAAGGAGATGGGCCCATCAAATTGTACAGAGCAACCTTTTGACAAGCATTTCCACACTCTTTAGCAAACGCAGATTTAAAATAGTGAGTCCAAACTACAGAAAAAAAAAGCATTTAATGCAGGAAAAGATTCTGTTACAGAAAGATTAAGATGCTATTTATGTGGAGTGGTAACCCTGATCCCTTACTATTTACAAAAATAACATAATGCTTAGAAGTTTTGAGGTAGAAGTACATTCTCCCAATCAATTCAAAATCCTCCTGAAGGTTATGTATTCCATTGTATTGAAAACAATATCATCACTACCCTCAACAAGATGACCTGCTGTCAGGCGGAAGACAACAAGCAGTGGGATATGTATGGGGTGTGTTTAGCTGATCACAGCTGTAGCAATGTGCTGGACTTATGCCACACCAGCTGGGTTCAGAATAGTCCTGCACAATGTCCCCTTTTGATTTTCTTCCTTGCTCAGTGAACACTGCAGTTCCTGCCCCCTCCATAGAGAGCAGAACTTCAACCATTTCCTGAATCCCTCCTAAACAGGATTAGGGTTCAGAAATCTATTTGAAGTAAAGTACTGTTGAACCTACGCCATGTCAAAGATGTAATTAATGAATTTCAGGTTCTGAGTACGGTTGGGCTTGAATGTGAGGTAAATACTGCATTTGAAAAGAGGACCACTGAGTGCAGTGGCAATTGCTCTGTTATCAGAGTGGCAGTGGATCCACTCTCAGTTTCAGTCTGAACTATAAAAGAGTTACTCAACGTGCCTCAGATGGCTCCTTGAAAATTAAGAGCAGATTCATTACCCCACTGACATGGAAACCACCAGCCACAACTGAAGATGTTTCAGTTTCAACAGAGGCTGGGTGGTTCTGCTCCTGCTCTCTCTTATTCATATTTCTCAGATTCAAGTACAGCTGTCAGTATGTGATTCTGTCCTATAGGCCAGCTCCTCCCAGAGATGGTATTCCAGGGACAGCCTCCCTTAGATGAGGGTGGTGGGGCACAGCTTCCCTTCTCTTCCATGGGAGCCTCCCTTTCTACTGCCACTGAATCTGTTGTGGTAACACTGATGAAAAGCTTTTTCATTCTTCAAATCAAAGCCTACACTCCTCTTGTTTCCAACTGGAACCATTTATTTCCTGAAAACAATTTGCACATCTTGTTTTAAAGGGGAACGAGAATCTGTTTTCAATTGGAAACAAGGCATGCAGGGAGCACATGATTTTGATTCAATGGAGAAAACCCATTTCTCTCTGTTGTTATTGCCAATGTCATCCAAATCCAGACCAGGGGAAGCAGCAGAGATGGAAGCAGTGAAAATTTACTTGTAATGGCTCATTTGACTCATAGGCTGAACATCCTTTTCTTAGATGTTTCATTTTCTTAGTCTCAGCAGGGATGTTAGAGCAGTTCGGGATCTGTCTCCTCTGGTTCAGATACACAAGTGCTCATTTCCTCTCTTCTCCTTTCCCTTTGTGTTTGTTTCTCTGCCACCTAATCTTGGCATCTTTTTGCTTTAAGTCTTCTCTCTTGCTTCTCTCTTATATCACATCCTCGTCATCTTCTATTTCCTCTCTTACTCACTTCCTTGCAATGCTTTCTTAACCTCTTTTTTTCTTTTCTCTCATCTATCCTACCTCCTCTCCTTTGCCTCCTTACTTTGCTCCCTTTCTTGCCTTTCTCCTGCCTCTAGTTCTTCCCACTTTTCTTGGCTCTTCTCTAAAGCATTTACATGGCCTACAGGATACATTCTAGCACCCATCTGCTACTGAATAGCCACTAATGCAACTCTAATCTGCCTGCAAACACAACAGGAAGCCAAGGATTATTGACAATGACATCAGAACTAGGCATCCCAGCTAACCAGCTCAGATTTGGGCATGAATGGAAACATGGTTGAGATACATGGTAGCTCCCAGTAGTCTGATATCCCAGTAAGCTTTGGCATCTTGCTCAATTCCTAGTAAGCGACCTATCAGAGTGTGCAACGAGTAATGTCTATACATTCTCAATGACTTTTTTCTTTCCTCCTTTTTTAAAAGTAGGGATCAGACTTGAAAAAATAAATAACTGCTGCAGGAGAAATGAACAAGTGAGGGAGGGGGAAAGTTGAATACATTATGTTATCCACATTTACTTCAAACATTTTGCACAACACACTCCGAAACCTAGAGGTTTGTAGGATCTCTCTCCAGTTGCTGAATGAGAAGTGACAGAGTCATAATTGCTTTTTTCTTAGTAGATGCGTCACTGACAGTTTGCATTTATATCAGTGCCCTGCACCTGCGATTTCTCCCCAAAACAAAACAAAACAATCCTACCCACTACAACAACTTAGATCATTTAAAGGGCAACTCAATTTGGGTTAAATAAAAAACAATCTAAACACAGAAGAAAAATGTTCACCTAAGAAAATGTTGAACGAATTGTTGGAACGCACACAACTACACACACGGCAGAAGGGGAGAAGAGAAGCAGTAAGCATATGCTCACACTCGGTCAGTTTCCTATAATCGGGCCCACTTCAATAGCCAGAACTTGGGAAAGTTAGACACAAGCCAACATAGGGTGGATTAGGTGAAGTTGGCAAGAACCTACCTCAAACAAGACAGCTTTGCCTGCCCTTCCATGGTACTTAAATCTACTTGATCATTTTAAAGTGCTCATTAACAAGCTGGAGACTCATCTTTTGCATTTAAAAAAAAAACCAGAAATGCAGATCAAAGGGATCATGACATTGATTGTAGAAGTAGTATTAAGTAGGGGTGATAAATATCTTTCCTTCAAAACCTACAAGCATTTCTCAAATTTTCCCCAAAGTAGGAAAGCAGCTAGTCATCCCAGTCATTGCTATTTCTATGAACAAGTTCACAAATCCCACATGAACTAAACTCCCTTCTCTAACTCAATACACTACGGCCCTTTCTGCCCTACATTGTTATAGTACTATTATTCCACTTTCAAGATCCTGTGGAATTCTGGGGTTTGTAGTTTACTGAGGTCCAAGAACTCTCTGGCTGGGAATTCTAAAGGCCCCTCCCTAAACTGCAAACCCCAGGATCCCCTAGGATATTGAAAGTGGAAAAATAGCACTATACTATACGCTATAACAGTGTAGGGTGGAAATGGCCATAGCTATGCTAAAATTCTGAATTCCAGCTGTTTTCCATGGACAGAAATCCCTTCTCCACCGGTCCCTTTTTTTAAAGTTTCAAAATAAACCAGGCAGCTGACTTTCCAGATGGATATGTAACTACTTTTCTTTTTATCTCTGTGGTTAGATGTGACTTCAAACCATTGACTAAAATTATTTAAAGACAGGAAGAGGCTCATTTCTTCCAAAACAGTTTTGGAAATGGTGCCTGTACATTTGACTTCATTTGGCATCTAATAAGGCAAGAACCTTGCTTTCTTTTTTTCTTTTCAGTAAACGTTGAGACTCTGGGCAAGCTAATAGGGTAAAGAGGCACCTGGAGGCATAGCTAAAATCTCAGCAACAGTCAGTTAGATAATATGGCAGCCTTACATACACCCTCTTCTAAGCCCTCCTCCAGCAACAGCGATTAGCAATGGTCCCATATTGGAAAATAAAAAAAATGTGCCACAAAGGTTACCATGTTAGTTTGAGAAACAAACAAATTAAGGGGATGGGGGGAGCACAGCACTTTTGATGCTTTCTGCAATGTTTATGAGATCGTTTTTGTTGGGTTAGAGAGGGATTCTGCAGGTTTTTACAAAGGCATATGATTAGCATGTGACTTAGAAAACTGGGTCTCAGATCTAAATGAAAGATAATTTTTAGAGTAGGATGGGAAAAAAAAATAACCAGAAAACTGAAGACTTAGGAGAAAGAAAACAAAGTGACATATTTCGTTTTCATTTGGCTCCAAAATGAAACCACTCAACTTTAATCAGTCTCAAGGGCTAAAGGCTTGAAATGGAAGAGTAAATCTGTGATCTTTTTCATATCTCTAACTCAACATCAAAGCACTTTTTTTTCATTACAAATCAGCATTTTGTTCCTTCTGCATTGAGAATATTGCAATGGCATGACCAATGTAAACAGCTGGAAAGCCCATAGAATACTTGAACAAAAGCAGAAGTTTACACAGTATTTGTGGAGATTCTAGGCTGTGCAATACTTCTCTGAATGGTACTGAGGAGTCTATTTTGGCAGAAAGCCCAGTTTGCTAATAACATTTTTAAAAAATTCCAAACAGCACCTTTCCTGACTATGGCCATTTCCGCACAAGAGAGGAGGAGTGGTTCACTGCATGTCAAGAGTGGTGTTTTTATACTCCTATTGGGAAACTGAATTCAGAAATTCAGAAACTGTGCTGTCTGCACCTCCCCGTTTACATCATACTACTGCGGAGAAGAGCGGTTGCTGCATCCGCAACAGCAAGTCCCTGGCCACTTCCATTCTCCTCCCTTGCCCCACCTCACCATCACTGCTTTTTAAAAAACACACACATTTTTAACACATTTCTGCATTGCTACGTTTGTGCATAGGAATGTTTGTTCGTTGATATGTGGAAAAAAACACGTTTTAACAGTCTGTTACCAGATCCACTCTTTTCCTGCTGTCTGTTTAACACAGGAAGACAATAATGATGGCAGCCTGTCCTTTGATGGGTGGAGAGAGAATCATAGAATCATAGAATCATAGAAATGTAGAGTTGGAAGAGACCACACGGGCCATCCAGTCCAAACCCCTGCCATGCAGGAACACCCTCAAAGCACTCCCGACAGATGGCCATCTAGCCTCTCCTTAAAAACCTCCAAGGAAGGAGACTCCACCACACTCTGAGGCAGCATATTCCACTGCCAGACAGCCCTGACTGTCAGGAAGTTCTTCCTGAGGTTCAGGTGGAATCTCCTTTCCTGCAGCTTGAATCCATTGCTCCTTGTCCTGGTCTCTGGAGCAGCAGAAAACAAGCCCTATCCTTCCTCTACATGGCATCCCTTCAAATATTTAAACATGGCTATCATGTCCCCTCTTAACCTCTTAACTTTATTAACCTTCTCTTCTGCAATTTCTACGCTTGCTTTTCCTCCCTTTGTTTAATTCATGTTCCACCTTTCCATTGGTATGTGGCCAAAACGGCTTCCAAATAATCTGAAACAAAAATGAAGGTTTAAAAAAGTTTGAAAAGCAAGCATTTCCATTCCACAATTATGTAGTTAAAAACCCTTGAAAACATATCTAAAACATAAAGCGACAAAGCAAGGATGTACTGTTTTCCAAGACACTCTTCCCTTGTGATTTTACAACATTCTGTTTTAAGGAGAAGGTCTTTGCTTTCTGGTGGGGAGGGAGCAGAAGGGGGCCGCGTGGTGGGAGGGGGCTCCACAGCCCACCCGAGAGATTCATGGGAAAACGTTTTGCATGAACCACACAGCCAGAGATAACACGGAGGCCCATGAGAGGCAAACACAAGCCGTGGGAATCTGGCCGTGCTTCTGTGAGGGTCCAGAAGCCCCAGCCCGAAATGTGGCCCAAAGATGACGGAGGAGGAACTTTGGGCTCGGCTTCCAGCCGTGGGAGGGTCGCATCCCGCACTCGGAGCCCAAGCCGTTCCCTTGGTAGAGCCTCTGGCAGCCAGAGAAGTCTGCCTGGAATAACAGGCAGCACTTTGGAAAGGGACAGAAATGACGGAAGGGACAGCCTGGGAACGCCCGCAGCTGGGAGATTTATATCAGAGTTATCCGGTTTTCACTTACAGCAGCTTTGCACTGCAATGAACTGCAGTGAACCATTCTAGGAGCTGAAAACGTGCAGAACCACAAGGAAAATTACGATGCTAAAACGGTACAACATGCAGACTGGAGGGTAAGAATTTGATGCTGCTACGATGTATCAACCTTTGGTGGAAATGGCCTATGACAAAATGCACTCTCACTCTTTTTATAGTCTACTTAGCATAAAGACCTGGGCTGTGCTATTACCATCATTGGACATTATCAAGCCACAAAATGATTGTGCTCCAACTCAGCAACATGAGGTTGTTTGCCAGCAGCATTTCTCCTCTATTTCATAAATTTCAAATTCAAGAAAAATAATTGTTCGATTATTTATCACATTTGCACGTTCCAAATTATCTATGCTAGCAAGTGAAACACAACAGCAAAACTAACTCAGCCTCCTTCATGAATGTTCCAAACATTATATTTAAATTTTCTCTCTTTCAGGGCTATCACATCTTAAGGCAGCCAACTGGAAATGTGATTAAGTTTGAACCAGTCTGTGCTTCTTTGTGTATCTCTCCACAGTAATGTGCTCATTGTTTGAAATCAGAAACAGAATACTGAAGATAATGAAAATTACTGACCTTTTTTTGCCAAAACATTATTGGGTTCATATTTTTCAATCAGTTGCTGAACCTGTTCCTGCTTCAGTGGAGGATAAAGAATTTCATTTAACCGTGGGTCTCGTTGCTTCAGGTTTATGAATTCCATCATCTGGTCAACAGTAAGATATGGTCTGGTCTTGGCACCACTGCAAGAAAAAATTCAAACAGGGAGGTGAAAAGACAGATGATCAAATGCGTTGTTTTTCTCCCCACTACCACCACGTCTGTTTCCCTATATTTGTTTTCAAATCAGGTTTGGGCTGAAATCATTGGAAAGTAGCCAGGCTTGAGCTAAAATCCACATGAAACAAGCTATTAACAGACTTGCATTAATTGATCAGGAAGACAATACCTACTTAGGTTCAATTCTGTTCTCCACCATTCCATCCATTAAGGCTAGACAGAAAGAACCCTAATTTAAAAAGTCCCTTTCTGCTTGTAGGCCTTAGAGCTAGAAAACAGGAAGATTGGTGGTATGTGCAGCTACCATTAACCCTACCAATTCGTGGATCAACAAAATTGCAGTTTTGATGCTGGGTGGCATAAGTAATAAATTCTGGACTAGGCAGGCAAAGAATAGTCACAAATTTTCTGGCCCTCACTGAGAAAGCCATTAATTCCCATGAGATCTTTCACACTTTGCACTTTGGTTTGTGAAAACGTTGGTGCAGAAAAAAAGTGTGTGTGTGTGTGTGTGTGTGTTGAAAGTAATATTTTTTGACAGAAATTTGTGTGTCTTGTGCAAAGATTTTTTTCCCCAAGAAATGTTTTGTGCAAAAAGCAAGGTATTTATATGCATTACCTTTTAAAAAAAGAAAAGAAAAAGAAATCCCAAAGTGTAAAAAAAAAATCATCAAAATGGCACAAGTCTCTCATAATTTCATCCAGCAGGAAGAAAACCTCTGAAATTAATTCTTGCAAGTGACATTGAAATAAGTGATGATTTAAATCCCAGACCATTGGCACTGACTGCGCTGCCTATGCTTGTGACTTAGCCTCCAAAGTCTGCACCTCCAATACTTGCATGTGTGTGTGTGTGTGTGTGTGTGTGCGCGCCTCTGAGTGGCCTGACTTATGGTGACCTATGAATTCTATAGGGTTTTCTTAGACAAGGTGTTACCCTAATTTTCTGGGGGTCCTGGTCACCAGATTAGTTATTTTGAGTCAGGGAGGTCCTGGTCACCAGATTCAGGGAGGTCCCTGTCACCGGATATGTTGCCCGAGTTCCCAGGGGTCCTGGTCACTATTAGAGTCTCTGGGGGTCTCGGTCACTGCCTGAGCTCCCTGGAATCCCTCAAAGATATCTAGTCTGACCCCGATTTTAAGGGGGTTTCCAAGTTGCACTAAGCACATGCCCAGCACACACGAGAGGTAGGATAACCTTGCAGGATCTCAAAACCCAATGTATGCCAGGTCAGGTCAGACCAAAAATCAAGCTAAAGGTGTACTAAATGATTTTTTTTATTTTTATAAAATGTAAGTCACTATGCACTCACTCACATTAGCAATCACACACACAGAGATCCTAAAAGAAAATAAAGGGGAGAAAAATTGATAGGGGATTTTAGAGAGAGGGATTTTTAGGGTAATACTCCACCTGATCCAGACACCCAGGAAGTCAAAGTTGAAACACAGGATTGAGAGCAGTGAAACTCAGCACGGGGGAGGGGGGCTGAGGGGAACGCTCATCAAACAGAGTGACAGCAATTCACGAGGAAAATGTAAGTGAACCCCCGAACAGCTAAAAACATGGGTTTTTTACAGAAAAAATATACCTGGAGGGCTAGTTCTCTCCCAGGGAGAACAATCGCAAGGAGGGCTAGATCAAAAGCCCTCAACAACGGACATCTCTGGCTGAATGTTCCTCAGTGTCATGTGAATGACTCTGCCTGAGTGAGACAAAGGCATAGGTAGAGTGGAAATTGCCCTCACTTGGCAGGCTGATTGTGATTCTACCGAGTTGCCATACCAGTGCGAAGAGCCCTCTGCCTTTTAATGGTCAGAATGTCTGGAGGGGTCCCTGGCTACGTGACAGACTGAGTCACTGGCTTGACCGGAATTTTTTCTAACTTCGGTCTTTCAGCCGTTCCTGCCTACGTGCACTTACAGTAACCCTGTCAGACACAGGAAATGATTTTTAATATTAGCCACATGGAGATATCAATTTGATGTGGTGAATTAATAAATTGTAGACCCTGGGAGAGAGCTGTTAGCCATACTAACAGGGAATACTCAGAGATGGATTAGCCAGTTCCTTCTTCTGAAACATGTCCTACAGCACCTGGTATTCACTGGCAGTCTCTCATCCAAGTGCCCTAGTAGGGCAAAAATGAAAACACCACTAGGAAGTTTGGCCCTAGATGAATTTCAGCAGCAGAGTGGTTTGTTGTTGTTGTTGTTTTTCATTCTCACATCAGCCATTTTAAGATTTACAGCATCTGTAGCTCTGCCTCTTCATATTAATGGCAATGCAAAGTCCTCACTGATTTATGAGGCAGTCTCTTAGTTTTTCAACTAGTTAGCTCAAATGCCTGTCTTCACACAATAGTGTCTGAAAAGCAATGCCAATTATAGCTGGGAAGGGGGCATTTAAAAATGTCTCAACTTGTACTTCTCACAGTATAAGATATTGGTCATTGCATGCACTGTCCCTGTGGCAGGATGAGTATTTGTTGGAAGATCATAAGACTTTCCCATCAAGGCCAGCCCCCACCAGTAGGCAGAACGAGGCAGCTGGCAGCAAATGGCTAGCCACTCTGATTGTTACTCTTGCGTTTTGATGCCCATGAATGGAGAGAAGTGTTTGTGAGAGTTTTTTACCTCCTGTGCCCAAATAACTTGCCTGACTTTGAATACTGGGCAGCTTGACTTGGATGAGCAGGGCATTGTTTCCTGAATCATGTCGGGCAGCATAATATCTTGGAAGAGCCCTGTCTCTTGTTGCCTGGTCCACACTGGTCAAAACAGTTTTCTGGAGAATTAAAGCCTCCCCATACTGACATCCATTTGCTCTTTCTGACCAAGTCTCCCTCCTCCTTGCCCCAGTTCATTCGTATTAGCAAACAGACGGCATGGAGATGAAGATACTCAGTGAATCACATACAGGAGTTATTAACACAAGTTCTTGCCTACAGGCTAACTTCAAATCTGCATTAAAATGACTGAACAACCAAATAGATTAGTGTGTATCACTTCTCTTTATCCCATGGTTAAATGGTGGGAAGGAACAGTGCTGCAACAGCAGTGTCAAGCAACATCCTTTTGATGAAAGAAGATTGTCATAAACAGGGGAAATGCTAAAATGGCAGGAAAACAAAATCTGTAACTCTAGGCAATAGCTGTAAGAAAGCCTAAGTGTCAGTTTTTGAGAATAAAAACAGCTTTGGGGGGAAGGATGTAGGACAGAGAATGGGGGTTTAGGTTGGAAGAAGAGATGATGTTCAAATTCTTCAGCCACAGCTTTTCTACTCAAAATGATTCCATCTCCAAATTTGTTTTCTCTCCAAAAGTTTTCAAACAAGTGTTGAGGGAATGTCAGTGCTCTCTTACATGTGCTTGCAGTTAACGTGTTGTTGGCCTCTGGATCTGGAGGAGTTCAATAGTAGAAACGTGAGAATTAAAGCTATGGGGAAAGGGACAGATTAAATATTAAATTTACAATTAGATTGCTCCAGGTGTTCCAAGGCATCAGAGCATGAAATAACAAGAGCCCAGTTGTTTGCTAATTTAATTTGTGCTGAATGCAAGCAGTGATAACATCTTCTGTGAGTACTATACTCCACTATATTTTCTCTCTCTCATTTCTTTAGCCTTTTGGGATTGGAGAGGCAGTTATCTAATGCACGCTGCTCATGGCATCCTCTCCTTTGCCAGCTGCTCTTGCTGCCCAATTACTTTAACTAGAGTTTAAGCCAGCATATGTCAGAAAGAGGAACAAGGCCTGGCAGTGATATTCCTCTAGGAATAATTTCCTGTTAAAGTTCAAGTGATATAAAATAGCAGCAAAACCTCAGAGAAAAGGACATGTAGAGCTTCAGCACAACTGTTTGGTTAAATAACGGAACAACAAGATCCAGAAATGGGTTCTTGGCTATCACAGCATGATGCTGGGGGCTTGCCTGAAACCTTCTGTGATTCTGAGTGAAGATAAACAACAAATGAATAAGTAAGCAAAAAGCTCAGTTTTCAGAATTTCTTACAGCTCTTGGAAGATATGGTCAATTTCAGGCCGAGGGCACAGGTTGCTCAAGAATTCTCTGTACACTTCTGGGGTGAAGTCATCTTGAGGAATGGATTCATTCTGTAGAAGGTAACCAAATAAACTATTTAAAGCCATGTTTCTCAGATCTTGTGACATCATAGTCCCTTCTAGATCAGCTTCTACTCAGTGTATCCCTACAACAGTGGACATACAGTTTAGCTCTTACAACTCTTACTTTCCTTCAATTCTCTTGCCCCCCACCCAAATTTTAGATGATTTAGTGAGGGTCTGTATGTGTGGAAAGGACTAACTCTGCCTCTACAGCCCAAGCCCTGTTCCCTTTTTCTCCTAGCTCCTTCATCGCACTGGTCTTTCAGCCTGTGAATAAACAAAAATCATAGATATACTACAATCCCAATGGCCAGGAAGCTGATCAGCAATGTCAGAGCACAAAGCAACAACATTCAAGTGATTGCCAGCTACGGTTCTCGATGTGAGAGGGACAGAGTTGTGCCTTTGTGCTGACTGCACTTTAAGACAGTTCAATACACCATGGGTGAACCACTTGTCTAAGGGGTACTGAGGTATTGGAAACCTTCTTTTGTAAACATACAAAGAATACAGCCATGGGTATAACTAAGAGTTATGCTGGTGTAATGCCCAACAAGGATTCTGGTGGCTGTCTCCTTTCAGTTGATTTCAGAAATGTCTCAAGTTATACACAGAAACCCTGAATTTAAAGGACTACAGAACAGTAGTTCTCAAGCTGTTTGCCCAAATGTCCTGAACTTCAACTCGTAGTGTTCCTGACTACTGGCTGTGCTTTCTGGGGATTCTGGGAGTTGATATCTGAAACAGCTGGAGGATGAAAGTTTGAGGACCACTGATATAGACGGAAAGATATGTGAAACGTATGCGCAACCACTCTATTCCCACTTCGCTTACAAATAATAATGTAAACAGTATGGTGGTTGTCGTCGTTGTCATCATCATCATTATCATCTTTATCTGTACCCTCCTTTTTTCCCAGGTGGGACTCAAAGCGGGTCACAGATTACAAAAGACAATTGTTAAAAACTCATAAAATACAAAACTTAAAACATAATTAAACAATGGAAAGGATTCAAACAATGGTGAAATGCATAATTAAAACTCTCTTATTAATCAAAGAACACAATACCCAGCACATTTCTATTAGGCCACATATAATCATGTATCAAATGCCTGCTTAAACAAAAACATCTTTATCTGATTATGGAAGGACAGTATATTTTGAGTGAACGTGATATATGCTGGTGTTATTTGAACATCACAGCATCATGACATACTTTTCTACAGTCATCAAATAAATGTTATTACACTGTTATTGGTGACCAACAATCCATAAGAGAAGAGTTTGAAGAATCTCTCTATCCACCTGTAATAGCTATATGAAAGGTAACACTATGCAGCCAGAGTGCCATGCTTCCAACAAAAATAGTACAGCCTATCACACTGAAACCAGTTTAATAACACAGGATTTAGAACGTCACAAACAGGCCATTGTTCAAATTACAGCGGCTTCTATTTCTCAAGAGCCCATATTCTATCATAGCAGTTGGCATTACTGGCAACAAAGTAATTCCAGCTAGTACATATATGAACGAATGTTTTATTCTATTTTGGGATCCTTATCTAACAATAAACACACTTCCTGACTTGTACTTTTACTTCCTACTATTTGTTGCTCCATTGCCCTGAACAACCAGGAATTGCTGTATTGGAATTTCCCCAAGTTAGCTGTCTGGCAACCATTACCATTAATTTGAATAAGATAAGGACATAGTACAACCTCTTCTGATTGGCTTTCACATTTTATGGCTCTGTGAACCAGTCACTAATTGGTTCTAGTTCCTAGACTTCAGGGCCTAGAAGGAGTGGACCTCCTTTGCTAAGTGTGCATTTTCCTCTCCCACAATGATTCCGAGTTCCTTCAGGTATTGTGCTTTCTGTCTGTTCTTGAGCACTTTTTTGATGTTTAAATCCTTCTAATGAGGTAGAGATACTGTTCTTCAAAAGAGATGTTGATATTTTAAACACCTATTTTTGCTTTTGAATTTCTGATTTATTAAGAGAACTACTTGTGGGGCAAGTGTAGGAAGCAGGTAAACAGGGTGTTGGTGGTGGTGGTTTTCACCTTGAAGTCATTTACAACTTATGGCAACACTAAGGCAAACCTATTGCAGGGGTTTCTTGGCAAAATTTGTTCAAAGGAGGTTGCCGTTGGCTCTCTCTGAAGCTGAGAGAGTGTAACCTGCCAATGGTCACTCGGTGGGTTTCCATGGCCAAGCTGGGATTTGAACCCTGAATTCCGGAGTCATAATCCAATGCTCAAACCACTACACTACACTGACTCTCTAATGAACAGGGTGCTTTTTCATGTTTTCCCTCACCATTTTCTAAAAAGGCAGCAGTGACGAAGCAATCCTTCCATCCTAAGTACTGCCATTCTACACTTGTTTAGCATATCAACACCTGGGTAAAATTGTGGCCTTCCTTCAGTATCAAACTATTAAGTAATTCAACAAGAAAGGGAACATCTTATTTTTTGAAAGAAAAACTAAACTGGAAGAAGAACTGGGAATAAGCTCTGCACAAGACTCAGCACAAGGCAGCTTCAGATGCAACTGCACAGAGTGCTGCAGGATGGGACGGTAGATCCATCCTCGTGGAGAAGGCAAAGCCATTCAAGCATTCACAGACTTTCCTTCTTCAGCTACTCCAGCTCGCAGAGGAGCCACGTACATGTCAGGCCCAGATCTTGACAAAGCTTCAGGACATGGAGTATGCCCATATAGCCTGATGCAGCTGCAGCAACCATAAAACCAGGAGTGGAGCTAGAGCCCCTAGAGCAGGGTAGACAACTGTAGAAGGCTAGAGAGCTGCATCAGCCCCACAGGAGAGCTTAGAGAGCCACACCCCACCCCTGCAACTTCTTCCTTTAAAATAATAATAATAATAATTTTGCCTCCAAATGCCTTGTTGGGGGAAAAGAGGTATATTCAATGTTTTGGGGCCTTCCTCGGCCATTTTAGACCCTGGAAAGCCCTTTTTTAAAGAGAAAGTGAGCAAAAGTCACTTCCTGTTCACTTCCTGCTTCAAAAGAAGTCCTTTGCTGGGCCTAAATGGGCCCAGATGTTTGCTGGCAAAATGTAGTGGAAATGCATCCCAGATCCGTAGAAGACATTTTGAGGCTACACAATTTTACAAAAAGGAATTGCAAAAATTGTTTTTGACTTCTGCGGGCCCAGGGCACCTTCAAACATGGTGAAGATGCCCTCAACACCCCCAAAGAACATTTGGGGGCATTTTGGAGGAAAAGTTATTTTTGACCCCTGAGGACAACCAAAATGGCCCTGGGAGCTGTATACAGCCTGTGAGCCACACTTTGCTACATCTGCCCTATAGCAATAGACCCTGAGGTGCTGGAACACTGCCTAATTCCATTGGTGATATGCATGAAGCACCATGGCATCACCATGGAAGACATGAGGAGGGCAACCAAAATGGTGAAGGGTCTGGAAGCCATGCCCTATGAAGAATAGCTTAGGGAGCTGGGTATGTTTAGTCTGCAGAAGAGAAGGTTGAGAGGGGACATGATAGCCATGTTTAAATATTTGAAGGGATGTCATGTTGAGGAGGGAGCAGGCTTGTTCTCTACAGTTCCAGAGACTAGGACAAGGAGCAATGGATTCAAGCCGCAAGAAAGGAGATTCCACTTGAACCTCAGGAAGAACTTTCTGACGGTCAGAGCTGTCCGGCAGTGGAATACGCTGCCTTGGAGTGTGGTGGAGTCTCCTTCTTATGGAGGTTTTTAAGCAGAGGCTGGATGGCCATCTGTTGGGAATGCTTTGATGGGTGCTCCTGCATAGCAGGGGGTTGGACTCGATGGCCCCTGGGATCTCTTCCAACTCTATGATTCTATGACATCTGTCTGGAACCTGAGAGAGCCACTGCAATTCATAGGAGCCAATACTGAGAGCAATGCAAAACCATCACACATGAGCTGGTTTCCTATGCTTCTAGAACTCCACACTTCATCACAATTTCAATAGTCTAGTTACTTACTCAGTTGGCATCGCAATGAGCTTGTCAAGAGATTATTCCTTCTTGACAAGCATAGAAATTGCTCTTTCTGTTTCACAGCTAAGGATGCAAACTGTGACCTGTGTGACCTCCTTGTGGGCTAAATGTGATGGTATTCCCCCCCCTACTGTGATATAGTGAATTTCTTTCTTTGTCTTGTTTTATTTTTACAGAGTGTGTGTGTGTGCATGTATCAGGCTTAGAGCTAAGATGTGCATTTGCAAAACTGATCTTGATATGTTTCCTTAAATGTGCCAAATTTTAAACTGTAATAACTGCTGCCTTGCTGCATAGCGTCCTGAAAAGCAGAAAGTTTGGATGGCTCGTTTGTCTCTTCACAACCAATCAAATTGTTTTTTTTGTTTGTTTGCTTGTTTGCTGTGTATGTGTGCACTTAGCTTCCAAGATGGAAATAACACAGGCACACACACATATATACACACACACACATACACACAAGTATTTGGTCTCTTGCTGTTGCACTGCAGGTAAGAACTTTCATGAACTTGTTTCAACCATAAAGGAGACTCTGGTGCAATTTCTTCACATCTTTATCCTCAAACTTTTGTCGCCTTGGTTTTTAATGCACCTTTTATTTCAGAAGCCTTAGAGGCTCATACACAAGTCTGTCATGTTGTGATGAAATGGATATTCAACAATTTCCAAAATGTGGCCAAAATTTACACCTGGGAAACACTGATGAGAAGAAAGACAGTACACAGAAAGTTCCCACAACTTGCGGGAACTTTTTCTCCCATTCTCAGCACACCAAACCAGCCCAATTCTGTCAACTCTGCACAGACTTAAAAGCTGCAAGTTGTAATACAGCACAGCTGTCCAAGGCAAAATTGCACACCTGTACTAACAAAAACTGTGCAATTGTTAAAAGTGTCTGAATGGTTCAACAATGAAAATGGAAGAATGGAGTAGAACATTCCTTGAATGTTAAACCCTAAACTTGTGCACCTAAACAGAAAACAATTATTTCCTCCTGTCAGTTGCTTCATCCTCCACCAAGGCTGCTCCTCTCCTGCTGCCCCCTCCTCTGCCACTCTTTCTCAGCCTTATTTTTTTGGGGGGAGACTTGATCACTGAATTCTGTGCATGCAGAGTCTTCACCCCCTTTCTCTCTTGTCCTTCTTGCCTACACTGAATTTGGGTGGGCACCTGAGAAAGGGCAAAGGAGGGGGTGGCAGGAGAGGAACAGCTTTGGGATGAAGCAAATTAGTAAGGATGAGAAGGAATTGGGAAATCAGACTAGGCAGGCAGGCCAAGGAAGAACAGGAGCACAGACTCTGAGACTTGAGAGCTCAGGGAGCAAGTTGTGCAAAAATCCAGCTAAGAAAGAGCAGTAGACAAGGGGGTGGCAGGGGAGAAGCAGCCTCGGCAGGGATGGAGCAAATTAGTAGGAATAAGAAAGAATCAGGGAATCAGAGTAGGCACGTAGGATGAAAAGAAGAAGATTGCAAACTCAGAGCCGAGAGTGTCTATTCTTTGGGAGTTCCTTAGATTATACTAACAA
Organism: Iguana delicatissima; assembly: GCA_948472985.1. Classification (NCBI taxonomy): domain Eukaryota; kingdom Metazoa; phylum Chordata; class Lepidosauria; order Squamata; family Iguanidae; genus Iguana; species Iguana delicatissima. Next base: position 792,256 of record CAOKZL010000852.1, read on the forward strand.
AAACTGTGCAATTGTTAATTCGTCTCCCACCGCCCCCACATGACAACGGGTGGCGGGGGGGGGATGGCCTTTGCCGTACTCCCGTGAGAAGAGAGCACCGGTGGGAAGAGGCGGGGCATGCGGGCGCTTTTTTAAGGCTACCCTGCCTCCCCCTCCGGCCTCTTCGGTCCCTGGCGAGGGAGGAGGACACTGCTTTGCTGTACGGGGCCGACCACGTGGTCAGCCTGGAAGCCTTTGTCAGTGGCAGGAGAGGCGGCGATCGTGCTTTTGCAGCGCGCAATCTGCCTCTACGCCTCCATCCCTCCGTACCTTCTTCCTGCCTGCCTTCCTCTTGGCAGTGGGCACCGTGGCTGGCCCTGCAGGCCAGCCCCGTGGAGCTGCTGAGAGGCCTTTCTTTGTGCAGGAACTGGTGGCCGCCTCAGCGGCCGCCCAGGTAAGGGGAGGGGAGTGGGAGGCACCTCGCGAGCAATGAAACCCTTCCTCTCCTCCTCTTCGGTCCCTGGCGAGGGAGGAGGACGCTGCTTTGCTGTACGGGGCCGACCACGTGGTCGGCCTGGAAGCCTCTGTCAGCGGCAGGAGAGGCAGCGATCGCGCTTTTGCAGCACGCAACCTGCCTCTGTGCCTCCATCCCTCCATCCCTTCTTCCTGCCTGCCTTCGTCTCGGTGGGGGGCGCCGTGGCTGGCCCTGTAGGCCAGCCCTGTGGAGCTGCTGGGAGGCCTTTCTTTGTGCAGGAACTGGCGGCCGCCTCAGCAGCCGCCCAGGTGGGGGGAGGGGAGTGGGAGGCACCTCGTGAGCAATGAAACCCTTCCTCTCCTCCACATGCGTCGCGGGCGAGTGCCCGCTTTTCTGGACGTGGGCCAGCGGCCAGGCTGAGAGGGTTTTTAGGTGGTTTTTCATTCAGTTTGTTTTGCGTTTTAGTGGCAGTAGTGGTGGCTCGGGGAGTTGGGCGTGCCTTTGGCACATGAAAAAACTGAGGGACCCACACAGCAGCTTACATTTCTGGGCATTGAATTGGATACAGTCAACCAAGCCTGTAAATTACCGCCAGCTAAGGTTCAGGATCTCAGGTCAAGGGTGGCATCCTTTTTGGGCAGGCGCAAGGCGACCCTTAGGGAATTTCAGGAGATTTTGGGGCATCTGAATTTTGCCTGCAGGGTGGGGGCACCTGGCAGGGCGTTTCTTGGGCGCCTGTGCGATGCCACGCAGGGTGTCACCAGACCGCATCACAGAATTAGGATCACCAGAGAGATGAAGTTGGACTTAGAAGTTTGGCAGGAGTTCCTGGCTGGTTTCAATGGGGTCTCTTTTTGGCGGGATGAAATCAAGGTCAGGGATGCGCTGCAAATATCATCTGATGCAGCAGGATCCATCGGTTTTGGCGTCTTTTTCAGGGGCAGATGTTGTGCACAGAGATGGCCTGAGAGTTGGGCGGAGGCAGGCATCACAGCTGATCTTACATTTTTGGAGTTTTTCCCAATACTGGTAGCAGTTCACATCTGGGCACGTGAGTTAGCAAACGCCTCAGTCCACTTTTGGTGTGATAACCAGGCCACAGTCAGAGTGATTGACTCTCTCTCTTCCAGGTCACAGCGCGTCATGCGCTTGGTTCGGGTTTTCACGCTTCAATGTCTCCGTTTTAACATAGTCTTTACAGCTGTACATGTTGCAGGTGTGGATAATTCCTTGGCTGACTCTCTCTCCCGTATGCAGATGGATCGTTTCAGAGAGCTGGCACCAGATGCTGCAGTCCTTCCAGAACCGATGCCCTCCGATCTGTGGAAGCTTGGCAGGGTGAGATAACGCAGATGATTGGTAGGTCAATTGCGCCCAGCACCAGAAAGAACTACAATAGGGCGGCTAGAGAATTCACTGGTTTTCGGAACTCCAAGTGGTTACAGGACACGTGGCCACTCCCGGTGGACCACATTTTGTAGTCCTGCGTGGCCCTTAAGCAAGCAAGCCTCTCTCCTCAATCCATTAGATCTCGCATGTCAGCCTTGGACTTTTGGTCCAAGGCACGAGGCTTCCCTGATCCCACCAGTGATTTTAGGATATGCAAATTTATAGAAGGGTGGGCCAGGCAAAAAGGGACGGCCCGAGATACCAGGTAACCACTTTCTCCCGGCATCCTAAAGGGCCTGGGCGACACATGGGAGGTATTGTGTTCTTCTGCATATGAGGCTCTTTTGTTTCACTCAGTGGCTCTCACTGCATTTTTTGGTGCATTAAGGGTAAGCGAGTTGGTGGTTCAGAGTAAAGGAGACAGGTCAGGCAGGGCCCTCGAGTTCCGGTACTTGACCTGGGGTAAGCGACATTTATGCCTGCACATAAGGGGATCAAAGACAGATCAGGCCAAGCGGAGCACTGTGGTGACTTTACAGAAATGCTCTGATGCAGCCTTATGCCCTGTCAGGGCACTTAGAGCTTATACAGCCAGCCGGGGGACTCATGTGGGGCCTCTGTTTTGTCATGCGGATACAACCCCACTCACGAGGTACCAATTCTGGGCCATCACAAAAAGGGGTTTGTCCTTCTTGGGCCTACATGGCACCAATTTTGGTACACATTCATTTCGCATAGGCGCAGCATCCACCGCAGCTTTGATGGGCATTAATGCCGATGATATCCGGAGGATTGGGAGGTGGAGGTCCACGGCGTACCGCTGTTATGTCAGGCCAATTCACCTGTCCTAATGTTTCTGGTTCTTTTCAGATCGGTTTGCTTTGGCAGGGAGGAAGCGAGTGCCGATCTGTGGTCACAGTTTCATCTTCTGGGCAGAGCGGTAAGCTTGTGATGGCCATATGGGCCTGTATTTGGGATTGAGTGATCGAACCTCGATCCAATGGCTTGGCAAGAGAGCCCTTTGTTGGCATGGCTTGTTGCCTGCGCTCTTTGGGGAGAGCCGTGGGTCTCCGCCTGATGTGTTGGTCATTCACCTGGGGGGTAATGACCTTGGACTTTTGAAAGGAAATGCCTTGATCATACAGGCCATTCATGATATGAGGCATATTCAATGCACATGGCCCCACACCTGTATTGTTTGGTCCGCACTGGTTCAAAGGAGAGTGTGGGGTGAGGGAGGTGATCCTCGACCTCTAGAGTTCACCTGTAAGCGGGTGAACAAGGAAATTGGCAAGGCTCTGAGACAGGGCTTGGGTTACTATATTCCTCACCTTGACATTGTCTTTGATAAACCTGAGTTGTATAGGCCCGATGGGGTACGCTTGTCATCTGACGGCAATGAAATTTTTCTAAGGGATTTGCAAAGGGGAATTGAAGCTATCCTAGAGGGGAGTTGGGGATAAGGACTAAGCAGACGCTTGCCCTTATCCATGGCCGGTATGGGGGTCTATGGGTTCGGTGAGTACCTATGGCACCCCCTGGTGTAGGATAAATGCTATCCTTGAGGAGGCCCGGGACTAGCCCTCACTAGCGTGAGCCAGGGGGTTGCGATTTGGGGCTCACCTTCCAGACAAGGGCCGGTCAAAGTCTTAATCCACCTTCAGCGGTTGGCTTTGGGGCCCAGTATCTCGCTCTACGGGCTAGGGAAGATGGTCGGGAGCTGACTCTTGTCCTAGTTCACCCATGCTGTTGACCCCCCCTTCTCAGGTCAGAAGTTCAAGTTCAAGTTTAAGTTCAAGTTCACTTCTCACTTTATGTTAATTAGGCATATCAATAAATTGCCCTAGTTCAACCCAAGTCCTGTGTGTGTGTGGTCTTTTCATTTCATGGGTTGGGCGGCAAACGTTGAATGGTTCAACACTGAAAAGGGGAAAATGGAGTAGAATATTCCTTGAATGCTAAGCCCTAAACTTGTACACCTTAACTGTGAAAGGGGCGTGAGGGTGATTTTTGCTGCCTGCCTTGGCCCTTCTATGAAGCAAAACTTAAAAAAAAACCTCCAGTAAACCTTTTCTTCTTACACCTTTATTTATTTATTAATCCATCCATACCTGTGCTGTCTTATCCCTTTTTCTCAAGAGGTTGTGCAAAATGAAACAGTCAAGGCCAGAGGCAGACCTATATCTGCGCAGTTGTTCAATAGAAAGTTATCCAGTTCTGACTAGAACTATGTGAGTTACTTGAAAACACAGTTTTTAAATATTGCAAGCAGTTCCCAACTTTTTCAAGAAAAACAAATCCTGAATGTTTTGGCACTGCAGAAAGAAATACCAATGTCTTTTCCTTGACATTTGTCAGGAAGTCAGAAAATCAAGAGTTTCTATAGCTACTGTCATGACACTTCAGCTATTCTACAATGGACACCACACATGCATATTGTACAAAATGCACTGATTCGTAACAGGAATTTTCAAAATATCAGCTACACTACCTTCCACCAAGAAGCTAGTCTCCCTTTGACCTTCCTCACATAAACAGGTACAAATCTTGACAAGAGAACCCTATGACAGGTTTGCCTTTGGGTCATTGTAAGTCAGAAACAACTTGAAGACACACAACAACAACAATATGGATCTAATTAATCTGCTTCTTGGCACAATATAATGTGGGAGAGTTGAAGCAGCACAAGCGGAAGAAAGTGGTTTGCGTTTGGAAATAAACCAAATCAAGAAACAAACAAACAGATAAGCAAAAGACTACAGAATCTTATTTCAAGCCTTCAGTTTTTAGATGTCCATGAAAATCATAAAAACAAAAGAAGCAGAAACCAATAATAGCTCAGGAAATGAGACTGATTAGACAAAATTTCAATTAATATTTTTCCCTTCCTCAGCAGTTTGTTCCTGAAAAAAAGTTTTTCATTCTTTCTTCTACCATAGTTTTGATTAGTGTTTTCTCCTGTCTTCACTGGCCTGCTTCTGATAAACTGGCCAAATCTGGGATACTAGATTTTGCAGACTTCAACAGCTTGCAGTTCCATTTGTTATAAAAATTAAAACCATTTAAAATTCAATTTAATTAGTGGATTTGTAATTATTCTCTGAATAAGCTAAAGTATCAATTATTCTACACTACAATTTTATGAGCAAACCAAATTATATCCGATATATTTTATGTTCCTAAGGTAACAAAAGTTGGCTTCAGAACTATAAAAAGCACCCAGAAAGTAAGTACTGTGAATTTCCAGTTTCTTCTCAAATTCCCAGTTCCCTTGGAAAATGGAAAAATCAAACACATTTTTCTATGGTTTTAAAATTTCCAGATCTTATATTTTCATGTGTGACACAAGAAGCCACACCATCCTCAGATGGTAGCAGTTAGATAGCATACATCACATGTCCTAAAAGGCATTGCCAGATGATCAGTGCCTGAGGAGAGATGAAACTTGCATCAAACAGGGTGGAAGAATAAGAAAGAAAGCCTAAACTGGTTGCCAGTGCCAGCACCCTTCTCTCTCATAGTTGGACAACATAAGCATCTGATCAGAACAGTCTTCCCTTCAGATGGGCAACATGAGCATGAAATCACAATAGCCAATGTTTCTCCTTCAGGCAAACATCAGCATGAAGTCACAATGGTCAGCCTCTCTTCCTCAGAGAGTCACCATCAATGCGAACTTCCAAAGGCCATAATTTCTGTTACATGCAGTCAAGAATCAGCATAAAGTCACAATGGCCAGTCTCCCTCCCTTATATTGGTGGCATCATCATAAGCTCAAAATGGCTCGCCTCTTTCCTTCAGCTTGTCTCCTTTGGGTGAGTGGCAACAGTTTAATAGGTAGTGACCAGCTTCCTCAAGCACACAGCACAAACTTGGTGGGACAGAAATCAGTCTCTTTCTCACAGGAGCAGGAAGCAGTATGGAGGCACAATGGCCAACTCCAGACAGAAGCAAATGTATGTAGGCACAAGCTATCTCATTACCTTCAGGAATATCGGCTAACAGAGGAAGAAAAGGATCAGAAAGAATGAGGGGCAGAAAGATATATGGCCAAAAATGAAACAGGGAGAAAATTATAGTTAATAACTATAATTAAAAAGTCCAGTAGGCAAAATGAGGAAGGACTGAAATACTGAAATGTGAAGAAGGAATGAGTATGGCAGTATGATTTTGGGCACAAAGACAAGGGAGAAAAACCTGCCAGGAGCTCTGCATGTAGAATTAGTCAGAAGACAGAAGCTCAAAAGCAACAGTTTCCCACTCCCTCTGGCTTCAGGATGGAGTGCTATGTCCATTGCCCAGTGGGGATGCCAATCATGAGGATTTATGCCTACCTGCTCCTGCCACATTTGCACTGCCTTAAACTACTACATAGTTCTGCATCCCATTGCAGGCAGCTGTGGAGCAATTATTAACTAAAATAAAAACGTGTAGGTTTTCCTTTTCAATTTAGTTAATACAATAATAGAAAGGACTAACTTCATTTAAGTTCTTTATTAACATTAAATGCAGATTACTGTTGTTAGCCAGCCTAGATTTTTTAAAAACTAAAAGGAAGCATAAATATTTTTAAAATAAAGAGCCAATATCTATTTTCAAAATTTCCATCTTTATACACCCTTTGCTAAAAGGAACTCTAAATTCTTTCATCTCATTCTGAACTGTTGCCAATGGTGAAGCTGCCCAAAGATCAAAGATGAAAATAATATTCAAATCTTAATGATCGAAAAACATGTTTCTCAAATGTCTGGACACCCTGACAAGGGGAATCCTGGACCAATGAGAATCTTTGCAGTTTGGAGTTTATTTTGTGCCAAATTTGCAAATGGGTTTTAAATACTATTTTCTGTGAAGAAAATGCTGCTTTCTGAACACAAAAAAATCCATGTACAAATGTTTTGCAGAAGAAGTCCAAAACTGCAAATAGTCTTTGAAATCTGCACAGCTGAAGATTTTGTTGCAGCAGAGGAAAGGAGCTAAGATTACTTGTTGCTTCCTTCAAGAACAAAATTAGGGAAGAATTACATCCCTACCAAGGGTAATGGAAGTTGTACTCCAAACAAGTAACTTTTCTAAGGTTTGTACATACATTTGACTGCACCAAGTTTAACCCTCACCATCATTCCTAAACCGGAATTCCATATTTTATGTAACCCCACCCTGACTGTTCTGACTGGTGAGAAAGACATAAAGTTTTAGAAACAAATCAGTCTATTGCTTAAGGTGACTAACTAATTTTGGGTACTGTTATAGGCCCAGGTGGACCAGCCTCTTTGATTCCTCTTTTCCATTCACGTTGCTTTCAACATTTCTTCTCTGCGACAAAGACAATCGAGAAGCATGAAGCTTATGCTACAGACTATTCAGAAAGTAATACTTCTCAGTACCACTCAACATTAAATGACATTTGTCACCCATCTCCACTATATAATAACAGAACTACATGTCAGTTTTGCATGTGTTTTCATAAATCTGTTTTGTCCAAAAGTTAAGTCTTGCTATATTTAATAAGATTTGCTTTTGAGTAAGCCTGCACAGTTTTGTGGTAATAACATCACACGCACACACACACACACACACACATGATGTGTGGGGGCAGAAACACTGAATCTATTTAGACTCTATCATATGTCATAATCCTGCAGTCTCCTTTGTCTTTATGTTCATTTCATGATTCTCCAGCTTCCATATACATAGCAGACTCATGCACTGTATATAAACCTGGGAACCAATCCAATGTACAAAAAGCCAGCCCATAAGGCAACTTGATTTCAACTGCCAAGAGAAAAGATCACTGCAATAGCTGATTGGAATCAGTTTATTGAATTTATATGCAAAACATCCCCTTAAATGGTACCTCATGGTATTTTTACTTACCATTTATAATTCACTATATTAGGCATTTGTAACCTTGGATGTGTGATTTTATCATGTGTGAATTTAAGTACTGTAGCTAATTTCTGATACTAATTGAGTTTTTATGACAGGCTTTTCATAAGCTTTTTCACTGCCCCGAGCTCTTATGACGAAGGGCAAGGATAAACCTAATAAATAATAAATACATAAAGGTGCATATTGATGGCTTGAGAATAAACACGATTTGCACCTGAAGTCCTTTATTACCAAGTAAAGCCATCTATACCTCAATAGAGCCATTTTCACCAGCATGCACTAAATATATTTCCATAAATACTTCAGTAATATTTTCCAAGAACTGTTAATATAATCTTAATACTCTTTTTAATACAGAAGTGGACAACCTATGGTCCTTTGCCCACTTGTAGTGCAGTCCCCAAACTGTCACCTGCTCCTTACAGTAGTAGTAGTACTACTACTAGTAGTAATAGTAGCAGTAGCAATACTAGTAAAAAATATCAGTTTATGTTTAAGATTGCCAGTCTGGGAAACCTCTTGAAAACTTTTCATCAAGACATGGGGGATACAAGATAGATCTTTTTTGAAAATTAAAAACTAATGATCCTAAAGGTACAACACTCCTTTCCCCACAGTAACACTTGTGGGCAGGGGCCAGAATAAAAATGGGGGTGAAACATCTGCCAGTAGATTCAGGGAGAGGGGTTGCCTCCTGCTTCCCACCTCCAGAAACTGTCCACCCCAGACGCAACAATTCACATTAAGCTGCAAATGTGTGTCTATTTGCTAGAAAGTAAGATTTGTTAGCATATTGAGATCCGCTTCTGAGGTGAAGATGCTTAGAATCATGTTGTGAGATTTCCTGATTTGTATCACCCCGTATTGGAACAGTGATCATAACTTCAACACATCTAATAGAGATTTGCTTTCTGGTTCAAAACACTGATTTCTAACACAATCTGTGTACACATGCAAGGATACTGAGCATGACTAGCAGAGCTGGTTCTCAGAGGTATTATAACTGTGTAACTCATTTTACCCCGTGTGCTTATTACACAGAATTATTATTTGTGAACTGGACTAAGCAGCTGAGATAGCTACAGGGCATGAAATAAGATAACTTCTATTTTGCTTGAGTTAACCTTGTCATGGCAATGTCTCAGCTGTGTAGCTTATCCTCTGTATTAGACTTAGGAGAGGCAGGAAGAGAAAAAAAGTATAAAAATACAGTCAATGAGTAAAAAGGATATAAAGCCATCAAAACCATGAGATTTTACTATCAGATCACCAGAACACTTTGTGGACTTCTCCCATCATAGAAAAGTCCAGGAGAGCTAACAGGATCACAGTTCCCCTATCCTTTGCAGGAGGTAATTTTGAGCCAATATCTGAAGTAGGGATGGAAGCAATATTCTAAAATACCACTCCCCCTTAAACAAAACATCAAAAGTGTGAAGTGTCAGGAAACCTTTATCAGGAGAAGGAGAGGAATCTTTCCATTCAAGATTTATTATGTATGAAAAATGTAACTTTTGTGAGCAGAAAGTTATTTTCTGGGCAGAAAAATCACATTTTCTGCACAAGAATAATATTTCTGCAATACTTCTGCACAAAAAATACATCAGAAACTTGTTTTATAAGCAGAAATATTTCTTGGATGAAAATGCAATTTTTTGTTTTTTTGTACAGAATAGGTCCTGAACTGGGAATAAGTTTTGAAAACTGCATAGTTTTTCCTGACTGCAGAAAAGAGAAATATGATTAAAATATTCATTCTTGCCTGAGACAGAGAAATATCGTATTTGCTGGCATATTAGACACACTGGTGTATAAGATGCACCCTATTTTCAGATTTTATTCTTTAGGAAAAAATTTTTCGTATCCTGTCCCCCCTTCCTGTCGTTTCTGTAGAGAGATCTCTAATTTCATTTTCAAAGCAGTAATGAGTTAGTTCAGCAATTTTCAATACTCACTCTGTGCTAAATTCACACTTTCTGGCACCCTAAACAGCATCTTCTCCACAGAAAATGGCAACCAGGTGCAGAGAGAGGAAAGGATGGCAAGTGAGCGCGGGGGGTGGCATGTGAGTGTGGAGAGGTACTCGGGGGTGGTGAGTGAGTGAGTGTAGAGAGGCGCAGGGGTGGTGAGTGCAGAGAGGTGCAGAGGGGGGTGGCAAGTGAGTGTGGGGAGGCGCGGGGGGTGGCAACTGCGTGCAGAGAAGTGCGGAGGGGGGTGGCGAGTGAGTGCAGAGAGATGCAAGGGGTAGTGAGTGAGTGTGGGAAGGCACAGGGGGTAGTGAGAGAGCATGGAAAGGTCCAGGGGACTGATGGGTGGAAGCGGCAGCTGAGGCCAAAAGGACAGGAAGTAGGGTGAAAGGAGCTCCTTTCTCCCCATTCCTGTCATTTCTGCCTGGGTTGGGAGAACTCCTTGCAGAGGAAAAAGGGAACAGAAAGGTGCCTTTCCTTTCCTTTTTGCCCCAGCAGGCAGGAGTTATTCGTATGTGCCGGTGTATAAGATGCCCCCCTGAAGAAGACATTTTTCAGAAGACATTTTTTTTCCGGAAAACTGTGCATCTTATATGCCATCAAATATGGTACCTTGCTCTGAAGAAAATCACCTGAGATCCACATGATTGTTGCAACCATTACATAGTCAAAAATCATCTTTTTTAGAACCATGTGCTTCAGTGGTAGCAGACCCATTCCAGGCATTCCTTGTTGCCACAGAATGTATAACCTAGTTGTTCTAAAACTTTGGTCCTATGGATTTTTTGGTCTTCAGGTCCTGAATCTGTTATCACTGGCCATGCTGACAGAGTCTTCTGGGAGTTCAGCAACAAAACAGATGAAGGACTGAAGGCTGGGAATCCCTGGTCTAAATCCATTTCTCTTAGGCTTCCAGACCAGTAAAGCACTTATAGTTCGCCCTCGTTGAAATTACCTCATCTACCCTATAGTTTACCTAAGCTGCTAGAATAAAGGACCTGTGACCATGATGACTCTCTTTGATATGATAAACATGAGTGGATTTTTAAAAAATGTCTAGGTGGTTTCATACAACACTGATGGGAATATTTGAGAAGGTACTGTTGATGGACTGTTACTTTGTACTTTTGGCATATCTTGGAGTAGGATATGCCAACTGTGATGGGACTGAAAGCCCAGAGAAAATGCCACAGCTATTTCAGCACCAGACAACTGAACAACTGATCTAGCCTTCTAGATATTGCTACAGTGCAACTCTCATTCTTCACCACTGGATACGCTGGCCAGGACTGATGGGATCTGTGTTCTAACTATATCGCAGGGGACACAAGTTTCCCGCCTGATGCAAGTCTCTCCATTTTCTCTTTGTGAAACTGCTCCAAGATCTGGAATGAAACTTGCACGCCTAGTTGCTGCTTATTTTAATTATGTATGATTGACATTATATCTATAGCTATAGATATCACACTCTTCAATCATATTCTCAGAGCTCCTTAATTTCAAAACACAAGAAAACGAATCCGAATAATTCAAAAACATGTTGCCTCTGAAGTGTAAGAGAGCTGATAGTGTCCACAGGCTACTGTGAATGAAGTATTTTCATTCAGCTTTTCTGCACTAACCAATATCCCTCAGCAGAGTATGTGTCACCAGCTTTAATCTCAATGTCATCTCTTGTTGCCCTCAGGGATAGTCAAAGAGTTTATTCTTCTCTACTTAGGGAAGGTCACTAGAACAGGACATCATTAAATACTGATGACAGAGAACCTTTGCAGATAGACACTAAACAACCACCCAGAAATAGGAAGAAACAGTCATATATACAGAAATTACCATGAGGTTCAAGGACAACATGAAAATTTAACAGCAAAAATAAATGAAAGGAAATGGTGAGTAGCTGATATGGACAAAAATACACTTTTTGCTAAGGGGAAGATGTAACCAAAATGTCATGGTAAATATAAATGATTAAATGTAGAAAGTAATTGTTAAGGCAGACAAAAAATTATTTTGCTGAAATATTGCTTAGCCTATGCAAATTATAAGAAAGAGGAAATCACTGTCATCATTTATTTTGTTGGACTGTACAGTTGTCAAAGAAAGGAGAGTTTCATATTGGGGGGAAGGAGGTTGTCAAGTTTACTTTTTCTTTATTTTTTTGATAGAAAGATATTCACCACATACCTAGTTTCTGGAATGGTGGGTGGGATATCCCCAAGTTTCATCAAGAAACCATTTAGATCCACCTGTCTAGTCAGGTTAGATTGATGGGGGGGGGGGCTGTCTCAGGACTGTGTTTTAGAAACTGCCACTAGCTCAGAATACAGCTGTGAAGGTTTTACCTGGGAGAAACTGGAGTGAGGTCACAATGCAGAATACCAGCTTTGACAAATAAAGCCCCAAGAGACTGAGAAAGGTATTTCTGAAAGACAACTTCTCCTCCCATGTACATGCCCACCCATTAAGAACTTAGTTGGGAGCCTGTCCTTCATGCCCCCATCTTCAGATCAGATGTGGATGGCTAACAGAAGCATGGGGCTTTTTCACAGATGATGTATCAGTTGTAAAACTCACACCCTTCATATATACATTCATCTAGTGTCAAACTGGTGTTTTGCAGAGTTACCCTCTGAAGTGATGAGAGGCATCTGATTTTCACATCATTTAATTTTTCCTCTCATCCATGTATCTTGCATTTAGCATGCTTTGTTTTGGGACCAGTCATTATGAGATAAACATGGGCTCAGTTTGCAAATTTGGTTTATAAGGCATTCATCCACGAGGAAGTCATGTTGTGGGAGAGAAAGTGGGTGACTCATAGGGAATATCCATGTTCCTAAAAGTCTAGTTTGATCCTTAGTGTTTGGTTTTGTGGCTTTTTATGCATGTGAAAAAAAGAAGAAACTGTTAACAGTATTTCTGAAACTCATCGGTAAATCTTTGCTGATGTTTTTAATCTGTTATGATCATATTCTATTGTATTTTATCTGGCTGCTTTATTTGGCAATATATTTTTCCCAAAGTAATATTGAAGACGGTAGCTGAAAAAAGGAAGGACTGAAACACATTTAAATCAATGCAACGAACTGAAATGTCCAGCATTTCTAATCTTGTACCCCATTTCAGATTCCGAGCATCCTTCCCACTGTTCATTTACTGCTGCCTACAATTCCAGTATCATGAGGGGTATTACAAAGCTAACAGCTTTTGTTTTTTTTTTTTAAATGTTCCCTTCTGTAAAGAAGAAAAAAAGGAACACCCTAATTTTCTTGTTCGGCATCCAGAATTCTCTCAAACTATTAGACTAGAATTAGCAGCAGAAAAAAGATTTTTAGTGAGAACACAATTTAAGCATCAATTATATGTTGCTTATTTATTACTCTGTGCTCCTTAGACAGTGATTCTAGTTTTTCAACCTTTCTTCTCTTTATGTAGTTTATTAACTTTGTCCCAGCTGCAGCCTAACTCTTTTCAGCCAATGATGGGGACTATGATTTCTTTTAGTTCCTTTGGGCATGGGCTGCTTAAAACAGTCTAAATCAGAACACAAGTGGTATAAAAAAATGATTTTCTAAAAACCTGTTGCATCATTAACATGCCTTTCCCTAAGGCAGTGGTTCTCAACCTGTGGGTCCCCAGATGTTCATGGACTTCAGCTCCCAGAAGCCCTGAGCATTGACCATAGTGGCTGGGGCTTCTGGGAGCTGAAGTCCACGAACATCTGGGGACCCACAGGTTGAGAACCACTGCCCTAAGGAGTGAAGTGAAATTCAAGTACAGATTTAACAAATGTCCAATGTATACTTTTTTTTCCTTTTTAAAAAGTTATGTAGCCCTATTAAGAAGGAAAAGCATTTTAGGGATGTAGGATATCTTTGACAACTCCTGGACACACACAGCTGCGTGAAACTTAGTTGAACCTGACACATGAAAATCCAAATGTAAATCCAGTGTTCTAGTAAGAAAGAGTGAGAAACATGTGGCCCTCTAAATGGGGACGGATTGGAACATCCAGTATTTCTTGGAGTGTGTGGAGGGAGGGCGGGACAGGGGCGGGGCTATGGTGTGAGGGGCGTGGTCACTGTGCACAGGGGTGTGGTTGTGGTGCTTGGGGCCATGGCCAGGGTGCAGGGTCATGGCCAGGGCGAGCGGGGGGGTGTGGCCAGGGCACGCGGGGGCATGGATACGGGCTAGGACACCCCAAAAACACTGCCGCCCAGGGTGAATCGCCCCTCCGCCCCCATGCCTCTAGGAGACTGATTCCTAACCAACATAGTCAATGGTATGAGATGTTGAGAATTGCAGCCAATAACATTTAGAGAACCATGTGCTCACCTGATTCCTGTCCCCGATGTAACATAAAGACAACGAAAAGAAGTTATTAAAACTGATATCCCACGCAGAACCATATTAATTAGGGTACTTCAGGTGAGATTTTTATTGTGCAATTGCCTTCTCTCATTCATGGAAAGGGTCAAGATGACATCATCTTCCAACTTCCCATGTTTTCTCCATCACTTCTGTCTTTTTAATTTCCACTAATATTCCATTAAGGAAAGGAGAGAATAGCTGCATAGTGTCTTCTGATGAAAAGTCCCAGGAACCATCTGCCTGGAAGCACCCTTGCAATGACTCAGATCAGTGATTTCAGGCAGAGACTGAGACTGTTGCTTCTCCATTTGTTCTGAACACATCTGACACTTCCAAGCTTGATGCCACAACATGTGACCCCTGCAAAAGCCTCAGCAGTCATAATGCTGATTTTTATTTGCCAGACCATTCACTCACCCAATTGGTTTGAGGAACCTTCCAATAGCTGAAGGGATTCTTGTCAACTGAGAGCCAGTAGCAGTGTATCTAGGCTTAACAGCACCTAGGGCAAGTGTGGAAGCTGCGTCCCTGGGTGCTGCTGCCACTTGACCTGCCCTGGCCAGGAAGGATGGGGGTGGCACAGAGGGGGTGGTGAGTGGGTGCAGGAGGGTGGTGAGTGTGTGTGTGTGTGGGGGGCAGTGAGTAGATGCAGGGGCGCAGGGGGCAGTGGCGGGCCAGGCCTTTCAGCTTTTTTGTGCCCCCCCAGCAATGGCAGCCAGAGCACACACCCCAGTTGCCCCACCCTAGATATGCCTCTGAGAACCAGTTACACAGATAAATTGTAAAAGTTCTGAATACATAAAAGCCTGGAGAGTTGCTACTACTCAGAGAACGTGCTGCTGGTTGCATGCCACGTTTCTTTTTCTTTCCTGAATGGTATCAATTTCAGGGCAAGTACTTTTAGCTTCTATACCAATAAATATACAACGGATTTAATCAAACAAAGATTCTTTTCTCAAAAACTCTACTTATGTTTGCAAGTTAAAAGTCTATATTACATAATTATGTTTCTACTACCAGTATACATTACATTCTTTATAACTGAGCTAAAAAGGAAATTTTCTCCATTTTTAATGCTAATTCTGAAGCAAATTTAAAGACAGAACTGCCAAGAAGTATGCATGCTTCTCATTTTACATTAATCCAAGTTTTTCTCGGTCCTTGACTGATTAAAGCATTGTTTTCCCAATCATCTTTGCCAACCTAGATGCAATTTGTTTTTCTGAATGCAGCTTAGTTTTTATGTTTTTTTTAAATAAGCAAACAAATGTAAACACATGTAAGATGTTAAACAAATGTAAGAAGATGGTAATGTGTGAAGGAAAATATTCAAATATTCATTCTTTTTGGTATACTGCTCTTGCCTATTCAGCTTTCTAAAACCTTAGGAATAAATAACCAGGACTTTCTTTTCTAAGCACTGATTTAAAACTGGAGGGTACCCTCCCCACAAAAATGGGTTTCTAACAACCCCCTTCCTGCAAACCTCTCAGCACATTTAGGCTTAGGATACTTCTTCTCTAGTATACAACCCTAAACATACGCACTCTAGAAGAAGTCCCATTGAAAACCAAAGGAACTTCTTAGTAATTTTTTGGATTTTATTGCTAGAGCACCTCTCACACAGATGCCAAAAGAAGTATAGTTTGCTGTTTTGGGGGAGTTGATAAAAGAAAGGCTTCTTATTTTGTAGCAATGCATCTACTCTGGGATTAAAGCCCTTCCTATAGTCTACCTTGTTCCAGCAGCAGCCAGTGCAGATCCCGGCATTGTCTCTGTTGGGATGGAAGTGCGGACACCAATGCTTCCCTCCGCACTGGCTCACCCGCTGCAGAAGGAAGTGCGATGGCACTGCCTCTATGTTCTGCAGTGCAGCTAGGTATTGTCCCAGACTGTGCTGGGGCACGAAGTGCAGCCATTGCACTTCTAGGACCTCTGCACCTAAGGTAAGTGCAGGTGCATGGCAGAATGGTGGTGCAATTGCTGGTCATTGATGGGGATAGGAGAAGGATGGGACCGCAACAATGTCGTGCATAAGGATCATCACAGTCCCATCCTTCTCTTGTCCCTATGGTGGGACGGCAATGTCCTGTGAAAAGGGCCTTAGTTTGAACTCTGCTATCCCAGATGTCGAACCCCATCCCCCAAACAGGTCTAGCATCTCAGATAGCTTCTTTGAAGTGCAGCCGTAAAGCCCAGAGCAGATTCACTTACCCACCAACATTGAAGCCACCAGCCCCTGCTTTGACGTTATGCTTAAAGTTACTGAAAATAGTGACTACTTACATTTCTGCTGCTATATTTACATTTCAGTGTCCTGCAGTTGCTCTCTGAAATGGCAGCCAATACACACATGGTCTTGTTGTACAGAGGCACAGCAGTGTCAACCAAATGTGAGTTACACCAGAAAGTCTGAGTATCCAGTACATATAAATACAAGCTCAAATACAAGCCTGTCAACATTTGAAAAACAAGCCAAGAGCAGAACTGTCAGCTGATTGGTTGGATTATATGACTACAGGGTGTAAGGAAACATTTCATATCAGGAATGGAGGGAAATTTTTCACTGCTTACCCTGGCAGAGGGAAGATTACAAGCTTCCAGTGCAGTCTCAACACGCTTTCTGTCTGATGAGAACAAACGATAAATGCTGCAAAGTGAAAAAGAAACAGAAGTAATAAAGATCTACATTGGCCTCCAGCCTGCTGGATGGGAGGGGAACCAACTATTGACTCTGACTTACAAAGCTCAAAACGGTCTGGTATCAGGATATATGACAATCTGTCTTCTCCCATATGAATCTGCCCAGCTGCTAAGGCATTTCTCAACATATTCTCTGTAGAACATGAAAATGTCATCTTTTGACCTACAGCTCCCAGAATACGCTGATCATGCTGGCTAGGGAATTCTGGGAGTTGTAGTCTAAAGGGGTATATCTTTTCCAAGTCCTTATTCCTGAGGCTTCAATACTGGATATCATGTTTAATTCCTCTATCTTGGCAAGTCATTTTGGGAAAATTTATGTGTTACTTTGCAAGAAACTAAGTCTGCAATCACATATATACTTGACAAGTAGCTGCACCCAGCTTCAGCTATCTGATTTGAATCTTTATGTTGTCAGATATCCTTTTGTTGTTCACATCCTCACTTTACATTTTCAGATATGCATATACTGAATGGATGCAGGCTGGCCTCTGAACAGCTTTCAGTCTCTTTCCTTACAGATGCTTAACTGCCAAAACGGAGGCTGGCTATTTTGGTATCTACAGCTGTTGGAACTATGTGGAACATATGCTTGCCTTATTCCTATTCTGAACTATCTACTTACTGGTTAAAATTTCATGTGAAAACCCATGAGAGTTATTTTCTGTACCTCTAATAAATACAAAACTGCATACACTAAGAGAGAGCCATGCAAAAATGCATCCATTTTTGGGTAAACATTCCTAATGTGTACAATTTTGTTCACAATTCATCTACAGTATTCACTTCTTCTTCATAACTTTTCCTAATATATGCCTTTTTTTTATGGGACACACAATTCAGAGAAGTGAAAATGGAAGGTAATCATGTTCCAGTTTGGGAGAAGCAGCACAGAATGGCCCATACTTTGTTCTGGCCAAGGTGGTCACCCGAGGCCTGGTCTACACAACTTCTGGCTGCTGTTGGAGGATCACACGACTCAGTGCCCTTAAACATAAAAACAGCACTTAGAAGCTCAAAAGATTCAAAGTTAGCTTTCCGCCTGATATGCTAATTTTCCATGTGTTGGATTTCTTTTACCGAGGAACATTCAGTCATATGAGACTGCCCATGAAGTGGTATAGCACAGACACAGCTGGATCATTGTAGAGAAAACTAGGCTCAATGTAAAATAAACATTCTCTATGTGAAAGAGGAACATAAAACACTAGACTGTAAAATATAATGGTATGAAAGGCCTATTTAGCTCCCACACACACACACACTGTAATGGAACACAACTTACTTCTTCAAAGGGATACGCCCCTCCGTAGTCACTTGCAATTTAAGTTTTGTGTATCTAGGGAAAAGAAAAATATGCCAATCAAAAAGAAAAAAAACACATTGCAACCACAATACTAGACCTTGTTTTGTTTTCCATAGTATTGACCATAAACTAACCCTGAACTTTGTTCTTTTGAAAAAAAAAATTATAATCTCTTGAGCTTCACCATTTTCCAAGAGAAGCTTAATGTCTTGGAACCTCAAGCAAGTTATCTTTACTTGTAATGACATCTCCCAGTGCAGATTATGAGAACGATCACAAATCCCCTCAAGGAAGTGCACTGAAGATGGAACTTTGCCAAGATGTGTTTCTTTAACAGCATTCTTCAAAATAATACATACTGTGTATTAAGGGTCCATGGCTTGGCAATGGGGTGTGAGTACAGACATGATAAGGACCCATCTGAACTGTTTGGGGGTAAAAACATGCTGTAGTGAGTTGCCAGTATTGGTGCTGCCTGTTAGACATTCTCTTAGCTGTATGAAATCTAGTAACTCTCATGTAGCTGGGAGAATGTTTAGACAACCCAGTCATGCTGGCAGAGGCCAATCACCTGGGTCTCTCCCATGGGACTGGTTTGATGGTATACACGCAGTTTCCATGGGAAAATTTCACGGAATCAGCTCCTGCCCTCATGATCTGATTGCTGATGATAAGCAATTCCCACACAGCTCAGGGGACATCTAAAGAGTGCTACTGATAGGGTAGACAGAAGCGGAGAGCTTTAGGTAAGGTCAAAATACAATTCATGCTTTCTGAAATGCAAGACACTACTACACACCATCATAGTGGACTCACATGACCAGTTACAGTAGTTTGAAGGCTTTCACAGATGACCTGTCCCCTGTTAATGGTCTGTACATAATCAAGGGAGGGGCAACCTGTGTCCAGATGTCTTTGGACCACTCCCATCAGCCTCTACTGCTGACTATACTGGCTAGGGATTATGGGAGGTACAGTTCAACATCTGGCAACATGAAAAGATAAATGGGATATCATCTATAGTAGGGGTTTCAAACAATCTAATTGAGGCTATGAAGTATAATTTAGTATTAATGCACCCTCTAAATCCTGAGATTGAAAGGCAATGGATTAGATTTGTGAAGCCAGAAGTCAGAATATTTATGCTGTGAGCAATCTATATATCATTTTTGGCACCTCATGTTGGGGGTGGGCATGTCTCCAGGGTGGAGAAGGCCATTTCTGGCTCCTCCGAGACCTTGGTGAGCCACACTGTTCCACTGTAAGTTGAAGAGGCACCTTCCCAGTACTCATCACCTTCAGGAGCACTTTGGATTTTAATTTTTAATCTTCTTTATTCAAAGCAGCCTTTAAGCCAAAACAAGCCTTGGAGAGCAATTTTTGGCCAAAAATGTATGAATTTTTTCCAGGAAAAAACTGGGAAGGGTACCAAGGTTGGGGACACTGGCTTCACAGCACTTTTCTGGTCATTTCCACACTACACTCTTATAGTGCGATTATTCCACTTTCAACATCCTATGGAATCCTGGGGTTTGTAGGCCCCTCCCTAAACTGCAAACTTCAGGATTCCATAGGATGTTGAAAGTCCAATAATAGCACTATAACAGTCCAGTGCAGAAATGGCCACAGAATCAAGTAGAATCTAGTATAAGAAATAGATTGCGGCATGTTTTGGCCCATTTGACCCCCTAAGTATGTTGATATTGATGATGTTGATGATGAATAATCGCGCTATAAGAGTGTAGTGCAGAAATGGTCTCTGTTTGCCTCTGGCACTCAGTCTTTACCATTCCCACTTCTGTCTTATATCATGCCCCAAACTGTCTTCATTCCAGGGAACTTTGGGGAGTGAAAGAGGGCAAATATATTTCCAGCAGTCCCCCACCCCATCCAGAAGCTATCTTAGAAGTAAGGAGAGGAAGTAAATAAGCCATAGATGCAGCTAGGATTAAAACATGTGCAGAGAATCCTCAATGAACTTTAAATTCTACACTCTCCCCAATTCTAAGGATTCAACTGGAACCTTTCCTCTGTTGCAGTGCCCTCCTAACAGTGTGGCAGGTGCTTTTGGGCGGCAGTGCAACTCTATTCCTCCCACCCCATGAGTTGAGAAGCTTGGACAGTTCCTTTAAAGTACACGGTAAAATCCAGAGTCGGTTGACCACCTCACCACCATGCCACCACTGCCTACAGAGCAGAAACAGGCTGGGGACAGTGAATCTCTGGCCAAGCAAAACAAGAGAATCAGAAAATCACATGCAAAGATTACATTTGCAGTTTTCTTGGCAGAGAGCGTTGTGACTAATCTGGTCAAAGAAAGCATCAGGCAGCTTGGCAAATACCAGCAACACAAGTATACTTAATTCATTC